>CM028909.1:15675312-16122812 GCA_016801845.1 Polydactylus sextarius
CCAAACATTGGCTTATAAGGTGCGGCTCCCGGGAAGGTGCTTTATAAAGTAATACAGTTGGAAAGCAAGTTAAAGAACCCAACAAAGGAAGGGGATGGAAAAGAAGGGGATGGACTAGCACAGCAAATCCATTCTGTCTTTAATAATATCCCAGCGAACAATTCCCGCACACACAAGCAAGCAAAAGCTGGAATGTACAGCACAGGAAGATCATTATCCATTCATTCATTCAGCGACAAAAATTTATGCCACAGCTGACGTGTTCTATTGATTAATAAAAGATGTTAGGTCATTTCAGCCTGCGTTGTGGTTGACTATAAAAGCATTTCTTTTTATTTTTAATTAAATCCAGCAAAGACGACTTTAAAAGCCCCCCGTCTGTGAACAGAGCCGAGGTTGTCACATGTTGATGAATCTGTAACTAATATCAACTCATATGACAACAAACTAAGAATAGGTAAACCAAACCCGGTGACTGTATCACATACAGTGACTGAATGAAGGTTTTGTTGGGGTAATCAATGTTTGGCTTTTTTCACGAGTATCTGAAAAGGCCTGCGATGGAAGATAAGTTCAAATATCTTACCAGCCCTGAGCTGCACCAAGGCTGAAGTTTAAACTTTACAAGGCCAAAGTGCGACATCCTATAAGTCAACACACAGACTCTGGGGACACTGACTGCAGTTGACATGGGGACTGTTCTCCAGCACATGACCTTTGATAGGCATCTGGAGCTTTTAAAACATCTTACAGAGACGAACGTGTACACCCAGCCACACACTGCTGATCATCTGCCTAAAAAGACGATGTGGTACCACAGTGATAAAAAAAAAAAAAAAAAAAAAACTAAAGAACAAAACTAAGAGACACTGCTGCACTAGTCTGGATCTAATTGGAGTTACAATCACTGACATAAGAAATAAGCTACTCCTTATAAAAATAGATGTTGCAGAGGGGTGGGGGTTAGAGGGTGGTGTGGGGGGGCTGACTTTGCCATCTTGGGTTCCTGCCATCTGGAATCAGAGTTTTGTTTTCGTCATGGTTTGATCCAAACCAAAATTGGTCTCAGGCGACCAGTGAGGCCACAAAGTAATCTTTGTGAAACGCTGAAGCAAATTCCGCAAAGCTAAATAGAGCTGGACCCAGGCCGCGCATCTGTCGGGAAAAACAGATCCTGAATTAATACTCGTACATAAACATTGTTCAAACATGAGGAAAAATTCTCCCAGCGATTCTGGAATTACCAACTAAAATAAACTGCAACCACAAGTTAAACTGCACACTCAATTTTTCTAATTTGACTGACAAATTCTCCCCAAAACAAAAGATTATGATGCTCATTTATCCTTCTACTTCAATATCTCAACCTTCAATTTAGTCTTGGTCGATTTTGAGCAATTTTATACTGCTACTTATTGAAGTCAGCCAGCCATGATTTAATCACTTTTCTACTCAGATGCTACTGCATCTGTAATGTTTGTGTTGAGTTCAACTTCCTTACAGCAACACAGGAGAATTATTACAATAAAATATTACTTTCTTAATTTTAACTAAATGATCCCATGTTGCTTAGGTTTAGGCCAACTGTAAGACATTTGTTGTTGTTGTTTCTTTTTAAATTTTCTGTATGTGATTTAGGAACATCCATAAACAAATCTGGGTGTGCTACTGCGATTACTTTTACTGAGATCTGTTCTGTTTTTAACTAAGTTTTCCAAATTCACAATCATTTTCATGTAGAAATTAATGAAAATTCCAAACAACAAACAAAACAAAACAAAAAAAGTCCCAGAGTCCCAGGGGAAGTCTTTAAATAGTTTGTTTTGTCCGAGTAAAGTTCATAACCATAACTTCTAATCATAAGCTTGATTAGAAAATGTTATAATAAAGTCACATCATTTGACTAATAGATTAATTAACTAATTGCTTCCGCTTGATTTGCTTGATTTCCCTCGTTTCCATTTTTGTTCCCCTCCATTAGAGGCAGCAGCAACAGGTGCTTTTTGCTATGTCCTCTCCATTTCCTCTTTTGAATTATTACTCAGGTAATAAAATAATTAATGCCTACTATTAATACATCTACCATTGTATTAGACGAAAATTACACACAAAGCTGTGATTAGAGGCACACCAGTGTCTGTGAGTGGTCTTGGCTGCTCGTTGGTCCAGTGTTTAGCTCTAAAGACGGGGGAAGGGGGGTGGTGGGGAATGGGGGGGGGGGGGGGGACACAACACTCCTCCCAGCTGTGTCCTCACTAACCCTTCACTTCCTGCCCACTCACACACCTCACACACAGCTGCATCTACGGCATGTCTACTACGCGAATGCAACATTTGGTTAATTAGCGCGGCAAATCAACCGACTCTCTTCTCTCCTCTGTTGGCTCTCCTCGCTCATTTTGAAAAAGTGAGAGAGTCCAGAGTTTGAACTGTGTCACAGTGAGATAAACATCCAGGAATTCCCACTGCCTCCATCTCCTTTTAAGCACAATGTATGACAGGAACCCAAAGATCAACGTTGCAATTTGAAAAAAAAAAAAAAAAGCAATGTAACATAACTTTAAATCATTGACTAGAGAGTCACATGATTCAGAGAGAGGTTGTTAAAGTACATTAAAAGAGATAGTGTGCGTGGGCCAGATGTTGGCGCTCCAATGATAACATACAAAGGTTTAGTTTCACTGTCTAGTTATGTAAGCATCTGCTAACATTCACTAGACAGTTTTAGTCACTGTCCTTCCTTGTTTGGTCTCCTAACCACTGTTTACTTTGACTATGAGGCATACCGATCAATACTGGGACGTGAACAACAGGTTATAGTTTAAACAGTAGAAACACGACAGGACTTTGGTAACTACTTCAGCTAATGTTTTGACTCGGTTTTCTATGAGTTTCTCAGTCAAGGATGAATAAACTGATACTGAACTCAAGCATGTAACACATCCACCTCCTGGGCCAACCTCAGGAAAACCACACGTGACATGTTTGTGAAGCCTGATACATCAGCAGCATTTCACGGGAATAAAAGCACGCGTGTAGAGTTTCAGCGAAAGGTTTGAAAACTACGAGCTGAACTGCTACTTTCTGTCCTCGTGTTCTGACCTTGTATGTGTGATGCCCTGATCATCTCTGCTCAGCCCTTAAAGGCTATACAGACCAAAACAAAGGCTCTTGGAAATGTGATTCACTCATATTGAATGTTAAAGAGAAAGCAAAGAGCAGCAGCTTTGACTCTTCCTCACAAGCAAGGAGTTACTCATGACACAACATCCCAAAAATAAGTTGTGTATTTCTGCAACCTAAAAAGGCAAGGGTTTTGTTTTACTTATTTATTTTTTATATGTAAGGAATGAGAATAATAAATTAAGACATCACGCAGCACACTTGAAGCTTTTTGCACATTTCATCTTGTGAAGGCACAAGATGTAGTGTAACTTCCTTTGGACTAACCCTGAGTGTGTGAAATTACATCATGGGACCAGGGTCTTGTTATTGTATCTGACATCATCCACTGAAAATGTGAAAAAGACATGGTGTGAGACACAAAGCCTCTGTACTTTAAGCTTAATAGCTAACAGCAAAAATCCACTCCCACTAACTCTTTCCATTTAATAAGTTGTCAGGTGAAAGTCAGAGAAATTGCGCAGGTTACAAAGGGTCCAATTCTCAAAACTTGTCTTAAAATAAAAGCATGTGTACATTTCAGCAGCAGGAGCTGCTACATTTCAGTTTCTATATATGCATGCATAGTAAACATGTTTGTTAATTAGCTTCACCCCAGTAGCACATTCTTAGCCAATCCCTACACATGTTGTCACTGTTTTAACTGCGTAATTGTAACTGCAATGGCCTGATAACAAGACAGTTGGCTAGTGTGACCGTGACCTTTGACAGAGAGCCATTCACCTTCTTGTCACCAGCAGTAGAACAGATAGGACTCTGCTCGGTGGGATCCACAGTGAAACTGCCCTTAAAAGCTTCTGGGTTCACATGCCATACACATCAACATTTAACACCACTAATGGATTCTTAATATATATATAGATGTGTATATATATATATATATATATATCTTGGCTGTCTGCCACAGCAGTTCCGCCTTAAATCCCTGTATTTACTTTTGCAGAGACCCAAGTTGTTAGTAAACTATGCGCTGTTATTAGAAGCCTGCACTTCCTCATCCTCAACTCACACAGCTATTATTAGCCTGGCTATTATTTCACTTATCAACTATATTTTAAGAGCAATATTTTGCTTATCGCTAATCCTAATTACTCCCTCCCATGGTGGTGGAAGTTATCCGGGTTTGTATCATTGCCTCTGGTTGTAATACAATAAGTGGATGAGTCACAAGTTTCTTCCCTTTCTAAGAGGGGGTGAGGCTGAGAGTAAAGGGGGGATCTATTGTTTGAGCCCGTGCATTGTTTGTCACCCACAGTACATGATGATGGATTCTCACCATTTGATAGCAGCTAAGTGATCCATGCATGTCACGCAGACAGACACAGATCACACGTTCTCCACATCACACACTTGACATGGTCTGTGTGCGTGTGCAGCAGGTGCACAGACAATAACATGTGCACTCTGGACACTGGATTTGCTCAGTATAAGAAAGGGATCAAACCAGCAAAAGTGCCTAGATGTCAAGTATCTATACGTATACATGAGCAAATTCTTGATTTTTTTTTTTGTTTATCTTGTACATTCGGATAGATAATACTTGTTAGATATGACATGTTTATTTTCAATGTCACTTTAAAATCAGAGAGCAGCGTGCATTACCCTACAGTGCATGTGAGTATCTGACACAGCTGTTGTCATACTTTCCAGGCAAACTTCATAAATAATTGCATAAAGGTCAAGGTGGCCTGTGTGACTGCTTTCAGGATTTCCTTACGCAACACCTAATGTTCTGGCCTAGATAACATTATGCACGCTTTGGTCATGCTGGTGACATTTCATTGATTGGTATCTTTTTCATCAGTGCTGAGCAGAAACGTCAGTATGTTTCCACTAGTCCCACATTCGTTGACCCCAAAACAATCTGCCAAAGGAACTGGTTTTTCCTCTAGTGCTGGATCAGCACATAAAAACAAAAGCACAGACTAGCTGTACCTTCGTGACACCCATCAATAGCTCTCTAACTGGAATATGGAAATCCAAATATATCCTGTTGCACTGGAAAGCAAAACTTCTATATGGTTCGATGTAAATCTACCTATGACATCTTATGGGCGGGATAAAAATTCTTTCAACTAAACAATGGCACAGTAAGTCACATAATCCTCCTTAATACACATAGATGCATGGAGTGACAGCTGTTCATACTTAAATTATAGAAATACATATATCAAAGCAAACTTGTCTGTGTGGCGCCGAATGCCAATCGTATGGTTAAGTTAGTTGCCTCATGTATCCACAAGAAGGAAAGACATGACAAGCACACAATGGACAGGTGGTGTCTCACAGGGAAGTCCTCTGAGGGCCAAAAGAATGTTTTTGACCATGTGATGTGTGTGTGTGTGTGTGTGTGTGTGTGTGTGTGTGTGTGTGTGTGTGTGTGTGTGTTCAGCCACACTGGGTGTTCAGTGTTCAGCAACATCACATGAAATTATAACTGAGATTATCTGATGACTATTTTACACTAAGATTTTGGCCGAATCTCTAAAAATCACACTTAATTAAGTACTCAGCCAACATAATGCAGAGGGTAATAAAAATCCAGATACACTAGTCTGAAGGGCATCAATTAGGATTAGAGCATACTCACACTAAAGGCTACAAACAAGATGCCATGAAGTTACTGGAACGCAAACTGCTACGTGCCTCTGGCTCTTTGTGGGGCATTCAAGTGCTGCAGTGAATATCTGACATTAGGACACTCAGAGTTGCTAACAAGCAGAAATGTCAGAAAACCAAACACGACATTGAAGAGGCCGCTGGTCATCTGCCAACTGTCAAGACTTGGAAGTAAAACAGCTTCCACAACGTCAGCTGTCAGAGGAGTCTGCAGCACACTTTTAAACCAAATGCAGTTAAAGGGATGAAGTGTGCAAAATCCCAGTAAGCAGAAGTGAAGACGTAGAAATAATTAATTGACCCTTCTGTGGTCAACTTACAGCACTAGAGAGACTTAAAAAAAAACTATGCTGAGTTTCCAGCAACTTCATCAAGATGCATTATCCACTTTGTGGTAATTCAAATAAAAAAATGTAATAACCAACATTAAAAGTGAGGACAGATTAGGCAATTTGAACTGTTCACAAGTGAAATTATGTGTATTACATAACTCGTGGGTTTTAACTGGTTATGTTTTGGGGTTTGTGTATTTAAAACACTTATCTCATTGATCATTTAAAGAAGAATTGTCCTTTGTTAGTGAAATGTTTCCCTGTGGGTTCATTTTAGAATATATCATGTCATTATTTTAATTTGAGTGGTATTGTATCACATTATACTCCCAAACCAATGACAACTTTGACAACACAATGGTTGATCAGATCATTACCAGAAAATCAATCCTTCATAATAGAAATCCATGAGAACAGGATTTCTAGGTCTTGTGTTAATCTCATTAAATGTCATTCAAAAACAAGTTCCAGTAGATAATCGTGTAGAAAATATGTGCGTCAGGAAGAACAACCATGTTTTTCTATGCTGGACAAGGAGGTGGTAAAAGAAAAGGCTTGTGTTCATGTTTTGTCTGCAAAGAAACCTGATTGTCAACAACTTCTTATCATGTCTACTCGAGGTAATTCCCCTCCTAAAGCAAAAAAAAGTTGTGAGCCTTTATGAGACTGGTATGTTACTTCAGTTTCAGTCCAAATCTTTGAAATCACCATCTTTCAAGCAGATGCCACCAGTGGGAATGAATGAGATCCCTCTGATCCCTGTGCTTGCAGCAGGGTAACAGAGGAAATTCAAGTGTGAGTTGCCTCTTCCTGGGAGCAGTTATACCTTCATCTCTGTAGTTGTCTGAGGACAGCCTTCAGAGCCAAACAGTGAAAAAAACATGGAGATCTATGGAAACAATCCCCATGAGTACTGTGAGCTCAATCTCAGCCTGTTGTGAAATAAAAGGCCACTCCATCTGAGAGGGATTTTGTGAGATGGAATTATGACTCAGAGAAAAAGAGAAAGAAAAGTGGAGAGAGAAAAAAGGGCGAAGAGACTGGCAGCTCTTTTACAGTTGGGTGCGTCAGCACCCGGCATTATTTCACACTCTCCATCCGTGGTCGTCCCCTTGTCACCACTGCAACCTCCACCCCCTCCTCACCCCAACATCTCCTGCTTTGCCTCGAACAAAGGCCCCTTTTGTTCTCGCCATCATCGCTTTCCCATCTTCTCAGCTATGATCCTGTCTGAACATCTCTGCAGGGAAAATACAAATAAGGGAAAAACAAGACTGGGACACAGAGAGTGCTGGAAGATGATGAGGTCCCAGAAGAAGAAACCAGCTTTCCCAGATCAGGGAGTCTGGCCCTGTGACGCCAGGAGGAGAGTTCTGTGAGCTTACTATCACAGGGGTGTGACAGACTGAATGAAGTCCTTCTGTATTCATACATCTGTGAGTAGCTTGAAGCCCAACTGAGAGATGTCTGTTGAGAATAGAGAGCTGACTAGATGATAGACTGAAGACAAAGAAATCACCCTGAAATTCCTGTTTATTTAAAAAGATGTATGAACAGAGTGCGACAGGGTTGATGACAGCATTAAACAAACCTCAGTAAATCTGATGGCCTTTTCTTTTATCTCTATTTGAAGCCTAAGAGAGACAGCAACCCTCGAGTGGAGTAGTGTGAAGCCCGTGTCCCGTCATTGATTGCTCAGAGAACTGGAACATACTGCGCTGCAGGTCCAGGCCCTCAGGCCTGGCAGTAGTTCATCATCAGAAGACCAATGCAAGCAAGCAGGGCTGGAGTACATTGAGGCAACAGACCAGTGTGACTGTGGTCACCCTGTCTAGTCTGGGGCATGGGCACTTAACACACAAACTCACTGAACCAGTAGAGTTATGTCAATATTGTCTTATTCAGAGTGGCTCAACATTCATCTGGTTGCTTAACACCGATAGTTGATAGAGAAAACCTTTAACACGTTTCTACAGAGACTGGATTTTACAGTGAGACATGTGTTCTGTTTGTGTGCCACGTATCAATATTTTAAAGGTGTTTTAAAAAGCATGTAGACTATTATGAGACACTGCAATTCCCCAATCAAACATCTACAAATTCAATTTTAAGAAATGACTTCACTACACAGCTGCTGCCAGGGTGACCTATGTTGAATGTGCTATTAAAGCTTATCACAACCATTTTAATATAGTTGTCAGTGGGAAAGTGTTACTGACACTAACATGGCACTGTTCTATTCAAGCTGCCCAGTGAGACACACCAGTGTGACAGTGAGCCAGCATTCACAGCACCAGGACCAAGAAACTTAAGGAGCTAAACTGAATTCACTCATTATTCATTTTATTATTTACATCTGTTTTTCTTCCCGTGACATGTCAGACTGTCCTCTGTGAAAAAGGTCTTTGACATTTGATGGTTCCAGATTCTCACGTGAGGATTTTTCTCTCTTTCTCTGTTTCATATCATCATAAATATGACAATTTGGGGTTTAGACAGTTGGTAGGTCAAATCAGGCAGGTTTAAAGTGACTGCAGGCTCTGGGAACCACAGATTTACCATTTATTTTTGACATATTATAGACTAATTGAACAATCAATTAGTCAAAAGTGTCATAACAGAAAACAACTGTTGGTTGTGATTCTGTAAAGTTCAATAAGTTCTGTTGTCTTTGAATTCATGTGTGCATTTAATCAAAGAGTAACTCACACCACAAACAAAAAGTAATGAAGAAATATTTCCAGTGTGTCGGGAACTGAAGTCATTGTAATGTCTAATTCTGTTTATATTTTTTTTCCACAGCTTCGGATATGAAGAAGCAACCATCCTGTTTTCCATCAAATTCATTGCACAATCCGAGTGTCCCACCCCACCCTGTTTCATTTTACTACAATAGCCTCCTTGTTTTAGAGAACTGCGGCCTGAATGGCACCAGGCAACATTAACATAATATTCCTCCACAATGCAGCTAAACGGGCTCATTCAACCCAGATGACCTTCCACAAACCCCAACAGAGTTGCCAATAGCTGCCCTACAGCACAAATCATAGGCTCATTAAAAATCTCATTTGAAAAGCTGCCGAGATCTACAGCACCATCTACTTTTAGTATGGCACCTTTGACATGGAAAAATGGTTGAGGAGTCTGTACAATGTTTGTCCTATATTGATGGGGACAGAAAGTAGGGCGTTTCCACTTGTGAATACAGTAACAACATTGTGCTCAATTGTACAGTGATAATAGTGTGCCCTGGCTAGCACGGGTCTGGGATTTGTCTTTGTCTCTTAAATATTTTTTCACTTGTTTTATATGTCTGCATTGTCAACACGATGTAAATCCAAAAATATATAATTTTAGTCCAATAATATAATTTTTAAGTTTATGGGTTTTAGTTTCAAAATGTGAATACAGCGATTGACATTGGAGCTATCAAAGATAACTGATCTGTCTTAAAACATGGCTCATACGCCCATGTTTACAGTAAAACAGTTACTAGTCACTGTCATTGTTCCTCCTGTGCATGCTGACCGTGAAGAGATCCTTTTGTAACGTGACTTCAGTGTGATGAGGCATCAAATCCACAGTTTTAATAAAAAATGCATTGTGAAGAAAATAGATCACAAGCTTCAGTTAATGTCTCTATAGTGTAAAAGTTCTGGTTTAACTGGCTGTATATTGCACAGAGCAAAAAAAATCCCTGCACACTTGCAATGAAGCAGCTTTAATTGGTGACCTGTATTATCGCAGCAACATTAACTGTAAATGTGCACATATTAATATTGTATCAAGATATACTTGAAATTTGAACCTAGTCTTTGAGCAAGATTTGCAGTTTCAATATTTGTCATAGATTTTCAAACCATTCATAGCGAAGTGTGTTTGATACCTCTGGTTATAAAGGGCAATGTGTCAAATCAGTAACAAGAATACTTCATGGCAATGTTGGGATTTCTGCTTAAGTCAGATTGAAGTTAATTTGTCAAGTAAATGTACAAAAACATACATCGGTAATGTATTGTTTTCAGTCACAGTCATAGTCATTTATATATAAAACATCCGAAATTTTTGAAAAATGGCCATAACAATATTTCAGAGCGTAAGGTAACACCATTACATTTCTAAGACTTAAAGCCTGAAATCCAGCAAGATTCCAATTAAAAGCAAGAAATGCTCAGATTTGAAGCTGGTACCTTGAGTGAAAAGTGAATCAGATGCTTAAATGATGACCAAATTATTCAAAGATTATATTCTATATTCTGACGAATGAGTCATTGATTATTGGGCTTTTTGTTTCAGATCTAATCACTACACTGACATTGATATCAGTGTGAAGTGAAATATTTTGTGACAGTTGAATATCCATATCACCTTAACACAAACTGTTAGAAATAAAATAATATCTCTGTCTGTCTATTTTTACAGATCTGAATTATTACTATGTATTATTATTGCTTTCACTCACCTGTTTGAAAATAAACTTGTCCTCTTGGTTGAGCTGCCAGGCAGTGACTATGTGTATAGTGGACAACACAGTTCCACTGAGCACAGCAGCTCTCATCCTGACTGGCAGCAGCGTGTAGATAATGTAGATGAAGAAGATGGTCCACCATATGCCCTCTGAGGCACTGCGGGGGTGCACCATTAGCACACCGAAAACTTGAACTACAATCAGTACGCCGATCACCAGGTAGCTCACAATCCACATGTAGTCCTGATGGAAGCCGTTGCGGTTACACACGACCATCATGGCTGAGAACAGAGCCATGGCTACAGAGAGTACTGAGATGTAAGCCACATCTGGAGGTCTGTGCTGGCAGTGGAAAGTGAGCATGACCCCACACACCACCACCAGGACCACCATCAGCATGGTCAGAGAACTCTGGTTGAGCCTGAAGAAGTAACGTTGGTACAGACGCTCCAGCTTGGCAGACTGAAATTTCTTGGACTGGAAAACCCACACAACGCGCATCCAGCAGTCCGCTGCGCTCATCGCTTTACAGGTACCGTCTGCTAATTCCACTGACTCCTCATCTTTCCTGCCCTTCGCTTCCCCATCTTCAAAGCCAACATCCACGGCCTTAAGACCGAGATCCCCGCCACCACCCATCCTTTTTCCGTAGTGGTCCTCCTGCCAGCCACAACGCAGACCTAGGTTGCCCCCACTGGTGCCCGCTGCACATTGGTAATGCTGAGGGGCCGCATTAGAGGGGTCCAGGTCCTCAGGGTCCCTCAGGCAACTCATGTAGCGAGGGTTGCACAGTGACGAGCTGTCCTTCCTCTTTTTTCCATTGCGCTCGCCCCATGCTGTCTTTCGCTCGTCCACTCTGCCTACAAAGAGGTCTCTGGCCCACGACATCCTAAACAAAACATTCACATAAAACTTTATTAGAACATTTAATCCAAATATCCTTTGACCAAAAATGTCAATTTCAGAGAGGTCTTTTGAGGATCTTCTCACCTGTGTGGGCTTTATTCTGTGTAGCAACACTGCGCTCGTTGGCCAGGCTACTTGTTTATCCCAGCGAGTACACACCATGAGCTCAAACTAGCCAGAGGCATCAGAGGTGTGTCTGTGTTTGAGCCGTCCTTCCTTTGTAGAAACAGTCAGTGTGTCAACCCTATACACCACCCAGAGCCTCTAAAGACCACCCGTTTTCCTGGAAAACACACAAACAACACACATGATGTTGTTAGGCTAACATTGCCTGAGGAAAAATCATTGAAGGATCAAGATCTTTATGGTTACATACAGACTGAGGAACACACATATTTGTTGTATTTCACCTGTTTGATGAGGTTACTGTGTATATTTATATGTGTTTGCTTGTACTTGTCTTTGTGTATAATTCTCTGGCAGAAAGTTTGACAATCAATAGCTGAGACAGGAAATAATATCTAGTAAACGACTTGTCTGCTCCACTCTCCCTCATCACCATCCCCCACCAGCCTGGACCGGGACAGCATCTCCATGGAAATGATTTGCTGTTTTGTTTGCAAAACATTGGATTGTGGCAGCAAAATCTCCTCCAATTATTGCCTCACACTGCAGGTGCCACTGGTCATTTTTGTCATTGAACCATAGTTAACCACGGTCCAATCTCAACAAAAATGTCCGCTTTATTTTTTTTTTTTTTTTAAAGAACTTTTACCTTATTAGAGGAGACTAATAATTCTTCATGGCACTCTGCTATGCTCTATCACTGCAATCTGCCCCTAACATCTTGAGTGGGCAGGGGCGGGCGTGCTCTATTTGACAACAAAGGCCTACTGAGTGGGCACCATCAGAGATCAAGAGCTCTCCAGTCCAGATTAAATTGTCCATACTTCCCCCATTAGCTTTGATGACTCACTATAGCCAGCTTCTGGCAGCACATGTCAAGGACACTGCTAACCTCTAAACTTAATAAGCAAATCTCTGCCAGGCTGACTGAACTGAGACAAACACAGTGACACACATGTCCATGTTTATAAGCAAGAGCAGCTTGTAATGTGAGTTGCTCAACCACCACCACACGAAAAGCCTGGCTGAGAGAGCAGCTTCAAACGCACAAGACTCATGGATTGTGGCTAAAAACACATTCCTACTTTCCCTTAATAGCTACAATTCGCCGAAATCTACTTCTGATAATAATCTAATCCTAGACGATCAAAACTATGAAAAACCAACACAACAATCAGCATCTTTTTTAACTTGTGACCTACTGAGATAATGCAAATATGTGGTCAGTTCACCCTGTGCTTCCTGCAGGAACAACCATAGTCCTCGACTCACCTTTGATGCATCTATGACAGGTCAGGGAAGCGGCATGCGGCTGTTATGTAATACAGTCCGCACATGCATGCATGGATGCATGCATCTGCTACAAAACAGGAATTAAATCTGTGCCACATATAGGTCGAGTGGAGCAGTGCATTACAAATAATGGGAAAACGTTGATGTTTCTTCCCCCACTTGTATTTCAGTATGGGTTATGACATGTTGCAAATGAATAAATAAATCAACAACTAAACAAATAAATAAATAAATGTTTAGTAATTACACGTGTAGGCCCAGGCTGTTTGGTTGCGGGCAGTCGGCCGAAACGTATTACATAACAGACGCTCCAAATAGCCTACAGGCCAAGTCGACAGCTCTCCGTGTTCAAAGTAGCCTATTTAACACACACACACACACACACGCACGCACGCACGCACACAAACACTACACATGGAAACATTGTAGGACTGGACAGCCTGAAGTCAGCCTGGAGTCTGTGGGCTGCAGAAGAAAAGTGCTGCCACACACACACACACACACACACACACACACACAACACATCACCTGCCTTAACAACTTACCGGGAGTAACACATTCCGTCGGGCAACTTCCACTGTTTGGCAGCGGACCCGCTGACCGGGCCACAGATGTGCGCTCTCTGGTTTACCGGGCTAAAGCACAGTGATAACCGGCTCTACACACTGGGCCTGACTCCCTCAGCATGAAGGTGTACGTCATAATGTTTAGACTCCAAACAGGTCATTGGATGAGTGGAAATCGGTGAGATTTGTTACGGTTCTTAATGCAAAACTGTAAAACGGCGCATTGGCCCCTTCTTCTGTTTCTTCTTCTTCGTCGTGGCTTCAAGTTAAATATCAAGGTTTTCTTTGTTTGTTTTTTACAGTGTAAATGAATTACCGCTGCCTGCATAGTAAGTGTATCATATGCTACAGTCCTGCAGAACAGTCCGCAATCATCACAGCAAAACACAGTAGTACAAGTCAGCTGTTAGTGTTTTTCTCCCACCGCTGTATCCTCTTATTGCAACGAATTAACACTGTGCAGAGCAGTTGCCCAACACGACCGCGGGAAAAGATAAATAAATAAATAAAAACCCTTAAGAGAGCTGTACTTACCATTGAATCTGGAGTAACTATAACACAACACTGCAGTGGAGCTGCCAGTTTGTAGTCCCCCTTCGTCTCCGGGCTTCACGCAGCCGCCGTCACACGTTTCAGATGCGGGTCCGTCTGCGTCTGGAAGCGGCGTGAGCTCAGAGGGAAGCGCGGAAAAACTGCGAGATTTGGCCGGACAACCTTCACTCTTCCCAGTCGGAGATATCCCACAGTTCATTCCCACAGTCTCTCTCTCTCTCTCTCTCTCTCTCTCTCTCTCTCTCTCTCACACACACACACACACACACACACACACACACACACACACACACACACACACTGTAAGAAGCTGCATTCCCATTAGTGAACTCAGGAGTCCCCCTAGAGGTGGTGTAAGAGTATGTCTGTCCGCGTGCAAAAGATTTGCGCGTGCGCCTATGTACCTTTGCACCTTTACTGCATCGTTGTCAATTTGTTCTTTCACTCTCTTTCCTCACTTTTTCTTTCATCGTTCCCCATTGTTACTCAGTATTATATGTGATATTAAGATGTTATACATAAACAATATTAAAATATTAACACCACATATAACCCCCCTCCATTAAGAGAGGTGATTGAAGAGGCAGACTACTAAATTAAAATCAAACACTGCTGCTGTCAGATATCTCATTCACACAACATCATATCACCACCTAGTGGAAAACATGTATAATCACCTCCCAACTAAAGCAGATTATATAATGAAACTACTTACTATTATATTTATGAAATGTTTCATTAGATGTGGTAATTTTTACAATATCGCTATAAAGTCAATCTGTATCAGGTTTATAGGATCTACAACCAGTAAGCAGACGATCACATGACTGAGTAAACCAGTAAGGCAACACCGGTGCTGTTGACACAGATGAATCTGTTGACTTTTCACCCTTTAAATCAACTACACACCCAACTACATACTACAGATCCCACCAGGAACATTAAACATTAGACTGTGGTAGGTTGGCACACTAATTGAGTAACACTGTGGTAAACTAGGTTGGATCTGTATTACATCACTATAACTAACAGTGAGAAAGTCAAGTGTTGTAGCAGCAGGACAAGAACAGATGTGTTGATAAGTACATTTTTAAAAATGCAAAAAGCTAAACTACTACATCATAAAGTACCCATCCACTTGCTGCACTGCCTTCAGTTCTAAGGTTGATGGGGCAGGTGGTAAATTAAATCCCAGTTGACATTGGATTGGATATACCCTAAAGACGATGCCAGTCTGATCATTACAAACACAAAAAAATAATAAAAAATAAATCAAAATTCAGAAACACAGTGATACATCAGTCTTTATACATCCGTCCTATCATCTGTTTTTGTTGCACTTCTAACATTTCTAAAGGCACTAAAAACTCCATAGATCAAATAAATAGTGAGTAAGAGTGTATTGGGTTTTTTTATTGAGTAACAAATGAAATTAGGAAAAAAATAAACAAATGCTGCTCTCAAGGGTAATAATCAGCTCTAGATTGATCACTGAAGAGTCATCAGAGTCTCTGTAAAAAGTGAGAGATGTAGAGTTGCAGAACAACTACAAAGATACATGCAACAATCCCAAAGAGATCTAAAGCACCTCAAATATAGTGTTATAGGATATGTTGCTGATTGTCATGTCTGTTGTTCTGGGACTTTTCCTTCAGGAAGAAGGATGAGTTTCAGGTTTGGGAACTTGTTTCACTATGGTCACACTGCTGGTAGCAGTAGCAGGATATGAGAGTTATTCATCTGATGCAGTCACTGCTGTCTGTTGGTTGAGTTGAAATACTATTAACAAATATCTATTATTATAACAGAGATGACAGATCAAAAACGATTACAGTTATTACAGCTCTGTCCACCTGAATTCACACATACATATTAATTTACATCAGTTTTCCAGTAGTGGGCGCCATTGGTCATCAAACGTGCTCAGTCAGACCAATAACTGTATATTAATTCTCTGCAGGGAAACTAAGAGATTTTAGGGAACAGAAGATGTAGAAATTATATTTGCTACTGAATAGTGTTTAACCAAGTTTATAGGCCAACAGTATCTCTGTTAATATGTCCACGTCTATTTAAATAGTCATATTATGAAGTTCTTCTCCACTTAAGAATAATTTTAATTTATAATAACTCACATGTTGATGCACATGCTGCACATTGAGAGGAGCCAAGAAGAAGCAGCAGTTAAACATTTGAATTCAACTGTATTTGCACATTTTTGAATAGATGCAAATGTTGTTGAGGAACTTCATATATAGTACAAACTAATTATTCTTCTATGTCTTCTAAGCAGAACATTTGTCTATAGGCCTTGAACATGTTTGGACTTTTTTTATTTCTGTCTGTACTGAGTTGTCAAGAGTTACTGCGTATCATTGTTGAGATTATTTTTATTTGAGGTTGCACAGATTTGATCTCAAGGTGCTTTAGAGTCCAGTGCAATGTAAACTATAGCTAGGTGTTTCATTACATCCTATGGATCCCCCTCTGTGGCACCATGTGTATATGTGTGTGCCCTCTCTCGAGTCTTTTTGACATTGGAAGAATAAGGTACCTGACAGTAGCGGTCGATTGCCCCTATGTAAGTGGATGGCGTTTACAGGATGTGAAGGGAACCGAAATGCTGGATCAGTGAAAACCGAGATGACCTGCATCTCATCCTGCCTGGCCCCAGACAGCTTCATCAAGGGAACACAAAACGTCTAGAAATCAAACAATCCTCTAGAAATGTTAGAGGTGCAACAAAAAACAGATGATAGGACGGATGTATAAAGACTGATGTATCACTATGTTATGGCAGCATTGCAACAAGTTGCATACGATCACGATACGTCATTCTGTTCTGATTTCATTTTAAGCAATACATCAAAAACTGTTTTACTAAATAGTCTTTTTTAATAACTGGGTAAAAATATATTAAATCACACACTGGAAAGTAAACCAACAAACAAAAAAGACTTTTATTTTGTAGATATAACCCCACAGAGTTAAATTCCTCGAGTAAGGGCACAAATTCAAGTGGGGTTGGTGCCAAACTCACAATGGATCATCATGAAGGCTATTCTGCTTCAAAAATAGAAATCCGACAAGAAGCCGCAGAAATCCTTTGGGGCCGTGCTGTGTGAAAAGTGCAGGTCTTGCATAATTTATCACCAAAGCTGTAATCTATCCATCTGTGTGTCCGTGCGTATGGCTTTGTGTACAGTCATTGATCATGCCGTGAATCCAGAAACTGGAGATTTTTTTTTTTTACAGCGCAGATGCCGCCGGAGCTTCTCATCCTCAAATGCAGCGTTGAGTAGCAGCCGAGTGGTTTTTCCTCTTGTGTTTGAAGAGGGGGAGAAAAAATGTTTTGGCCGAGACGTGGTGCTTTCTGTCTTTAGCTGATGTCTCCTCTACTGTGAAAACTGTGGCTTTTATTTCTCCCCCCACCCACCCCCATCTAAAGTTGGGTTGAGGTGACCGAGATCCCCGATAACTGCGGATGTCCCTGACCAATTCAAGCGTCTTTCTGCTCAACGAGGTTGGTTCATTTTGTTCAGTTTTCCTCTTTCCTCTTGTCTCTCCGGTAGGTGCTGGAGGTAATTGACGACTGAGAGAGAGAGAGAGAGAGAGAGAGAGGAGAGATTGACCGCTGCCGTGATGTGTGAAACGTCGTGCATGAGAGCTGCTGCACCTTCAGACATGGTGGACGAACAGTAAAAAGGTAGAAATAGTTTCCTTGTGAGGACGCTGATAATGTAATTAGACAGGCTGCCCTCACCGGGAATCTTTCACTTCGGAGTGTAGGAGTCTCAGCAGGCATCGGTGCTGTCAGTCTGCCAGCAGAAATTAAGGGCAGCTGATGCTGGAGCTGCAGTTTGCTATGAAATGTTCATGATAACCATTTAACTAGAGCAACAGATGAAAAGAATTATCCAACATGTTTCTTCCTCATCTTTGTATAGGTTGTGATTATATATATATATATATATTTTTTTTTTTTGCATCAAGTCTGATAAAACTGTTTTAACTTCTCTTTATGGCTGTAACTTAAACTAATGATTACACTGTTATGTGACAATAATGATAACTATAACGGGAACATTATATTCTAATATAATCAATAATCAATTAATCAGAAAAAATATATTTACATTTAAAGGGCAAAAGTGGCAATGGCAAAGTAAAAATGTAAGGACCAAGAGTCTGAATAGCTATAGCTCATTTTCAAGTTCCCTCAGTGATAATGTCTTGAGGAGCAACTGATGATGTAAATGATGCTGAAATCTCCGCGTACAACATGTAACTATATTCTAAATAACTTCTGTAAACATCTCTATCATTAGGTGGTAAATATAGATTAGAGAATAATATTATTGTAAAGAAAAATGCAGTCACAAAAACTCTCATCTTTGCATTTGCATGTCTTTTTATAATTTGTAAGTCTAATCATACTGTCATGTGACAAAAGCACGCTTCATTCACTTGCAGGATGTTTGATTCATAAACGATCCATTGATAACAAAAAGATTTATAATCATATTCATAATGAACACAAAGTACCCCTGACTAACAAAGCTCAACAGCTCACTGTTGAGATAATCCCTCATCCTGGACACCATCAGGGCGTCCATCTGCATCTCTGTGAGCTTGTTGTTCGCACTGTCAACCATGTCAAAGGTGCTCAAAAAGTCAAAAAACTGACTTTTTTTGACCATCTGACACAATTTTCACCATTGCTTCCTGTCCAATCCAGCTGGGAGGAATTGTCCTTTAATTTGTAAAATAAGGAACTGAAATCTTGTTTATGTACGACAATACATTATTTTAATAATAATTTAGGCAGAACACAATTGGATGGGGTTGTATTTAAAATATGATTTTTACTTTCATACATTTTGACATTTGTTCCATTTGAGTTGCATAAAGACCAATTTACTGTCACGTATAGTTTATAAATTGACCTATTAAATTCTCAATTTGTAGTTAAGTTTTAAACGAAACAAAAGATAACCTGAATTTATGAATGCATCATATCACCAAGCACAAACACAATTTCTTTCCCAACTGCAGACTAATGTCTCATATTTTCTTGGAAATTTACTACTTATAATATTTACTGTGGTAGGTTAAACAAACAGTAGTTAAATCGACTGCTCAGTGAAGCAGATATTATGTAATATGTGTGTCCTTTATCACTACATAAACTAACCTGTCTGTGTGAAGTACTACATGTATCCTGTTTACCTCCTCCCTCCTGGGGTTGTATATATTTCAAACGAGGATCAGATCCGTGTAGGAACACATGCTTTACCTTTACGTCTGAACCTATCAAGTGATGTACAATTCTCATGAAAGGATTTGGCAGCAGTCAGGTGTCCTCTCCCTCTACTCAAAAATCAAAAATCAGCATCCCCAGTGCCTTAAAATAGCCTCTCATCCATTATGCACCAGCAGCAGCTCTGCCCACAGAGGCGCTTCATATGGGACAGACTGACAGACATCTGCACTCAGTGCTTGGGTTCAGCTCCTAAAGCTGCTTCTCTCTTTTTCCATCGTTTCTCCTGCTCAGTGCAAAGGAGCGTGGAGTTTAACTTTCAAACCTTCGTTCATTCATGTTTTATTCACATCTTCTGCTTGTGCAGAATTTGAATGGATGCCTCTTCTGTCTCTCTCTCCTTCTCTTCTTTTCTCCTTCTCCTCCTCACTGTTTCCTGTAACCTATGCTATGGATTATGAATCTCAACTTCATATCATCTAACAGTCCTTGTTTTATGTTGTTCTGCCTTTAGATGCTCGTCGTTTATTTCACACTGTACGTTATGCAAAACCTTCTGCGTACAAATTAACATTTACATTCATCCGCTTGAGATGTTGGCTTGGTTTGTGCAGTTCTGTGAAAATCTCTCACGTCCACATCTGTACACAGCCGTATCACATTCACTCTGGAGGAGCTGAGCAGCTGTCAGAGTACAGCCAGCCATGACATCCACAGAACACACTCGGCGAACAGAGAGCTACACTGGGGGCGCCTCCACATGTCGGCACAGAGACAGCAAACATGGCTCCCACATTCTCTCACTGCCTACTGTCTCCAAACTTTTAGCTTCTGACATGTTGAAATCAACTGTGTTGGAAAAAAAACACAATTTGACAGGTGCTTGGAAGCAACACAACATGGTTGTATGTGGACACTCCTGTTTACTGGTGTGTAGCTTTGGTCTCTGGACCATTTTACATGATTCAGGTACAGCCAATAAGTTCAAGTTAAAGAGAATCTTAACACTACAGCATGAAATGAAAGATAACACTATAAAGATCCATAAACAAACAGTTTTCTGAGGAGAAACTTGACTGACCTGCAGAGAGAGAAGAGTAGAGGCTTTTACAGCAGCATATGGACGCCCATTATTTCCTGACTCAGAAATACTTAATTGATCTTCAGAATGAAGTTGTGTAATGGAATGAGATCAGCATATCATCATATGAGGGACAGTTTAGGTGTCAACGCATTTCTGACTATTTAGTCTGTGTAAGATCCCAAGAAGTGACTAAAAGGAGGTTATGATGCTTTTATCATTTTAATTCATTTTTTGTCTTTAGATGTCATGGTGTTGTTGTAAGATGCACAACAAAACACATCACACAGTGATGTTGTATCATGACAGAGTCCTGAATGAACTTAACATTCGCTTGAAATACAGAGTCTCATCGGACAGGCAGGGGGGAGAGATGGAAGGAGGAGAGGAGGAGAGAGGGCGGGAAGGATGATATGCAGAGAGCTTCACTGACGTAGCAAAGGGTTGTGTACTGAGAGTGGTGGAGAATAAGAGCAGGGGGGGGTAGGTGGGGGTGGGGGGTAGAGAAAGAGAGAGGGATAGACTGCTTACAAGAACGCTACAGTACACTTCAGTGTTACCCAAGAGAGAGAGCGCACCATGACTGACTAGCAGAGAGAGAAAACAAGAGAGCCGGGAGTGTGCTCTCCTACCTCCAACTGAGTAAGTACGCTGCTATCTCGTCGGCATCCAATCTCCTCGCTGCAGAGTGTGCTGATAGCCATTAGAACATTTACAATAGATCTGATAGAATAACCCCTCATCAGATCTAGATTCACTTTATAGAAACAGGAAGATTATGAGCTCTGTTCTTGTAATTTTGACTTAAAGTTTGAGACATTGTGTTGATCTATGTGGCTGTCAAACATGGGGGGGCCTGGCAGAATTTTCACTAATATTTGAAAAAAGAGAAAGAAAGAAGAAAAAAAATGATGTATGTCCAAACTCCTCACCCTCAGCACTGACATTTCAGTGGAAAGTCTGAGTTGCACTAAAGCAGAAAATGGCATTTAGTGCAGTTGTGTGACAGAGGAGCAGTGGTGGGAAGCTGTGGGCATATATTCGCAGGCGTTCATGCTTTCTCTGTTGGTGGGGGGAAGGAGTGCATTTGGGACTGCTATGCTTCCTGTGTGGGGTCAATTAAATACTGCATGAGACAGAGCACTAAAAGCCTGTCCCGTGAGGAGCGAAGTGCTTTGTGTGTGTGTGTGTGTGTGTGTGTGTGTGTGTGTGTGTGTGTGTGTGTGTGTGTGTGTGTGTGTGTGTGTGTGTGTGTGCATATGTGTGTGTGTGTGTGTACTGGTGCATCAGTGTGTAATGCCTTGATTAAATTTGATGAACCAGCAATGTTAAGAGGCCTAAGGATTCCAGTTCAAGCTTCTCTACGAGTTCCTGTTTAGAAATCCTGCCTTTTTAAATTATTTTGTACTTATTAAACATACAGATGAAGTCAGAATGTAACAGTGTACGCTTTAGCATTTTCTTTTATAACATCTGCATATTTAATTTGTTTTAATCAGGAAATCTTTCTCCAGTGTATTTATTTTTCTTTCTTGGTTATAACATCTACATCTCTAAATTCTCTAAAATAACTGACTTAAACTTGTAAAAACAAAACATACGCATGGCTTTAAGATGAAACGCTGGGATGTGTGATTATGTAGGGCACCATTACATATTGATAAGACTGACATTCTTTCAGTTTGCTCAGCCTACTAAGATGGGACGCACCAATTAGGCCTAACTCAAACCTAGAGCTTAAATCAGGTCAGTTTCTAACAAACACATCTGATTTAATGAAGGATACAGCAGCACTGTGCCATTCTGTGCTGCACTGTAGGTACACAGCTTTATGTGGGTTAGCTCCAGCTTCTCTCTGCACCTTGAGGCAAATTGGTGAAGTCAGGTTGAGGGATCCCTGAGGGGATGAAAGCCTAAGTACGCACAACATAGCCAGCAAGGCCAAGTCGACAGCGTGGATGAAACACACTCCCCTTCTTTCACTATGTGTCAGCTTCACCGTCGACCCTTCTGTGATGATTTACATTATTACGTTGTCCTTATTGTATCAGTCGATTTTTTTTCCTCTTTGTACTTATACAAGATGTTCCCTGTTCTTAAATCTCTGCTGTTACTGTGAGGACTTGGTGTCGGGTGAAAAAGCAATTGTGTAGCGTGCGTTGAAATTACTTGGAAGTGCTTATTTATAGGCTGCAGGATCTGCCAAGGGCTCATTACAGGCAGAAGAAGGAGAAAGTATCCTGAGGTAACAATAGAGGAGGAGGAGGGTGGAGCTGCTCAGGACAGGATGGAGTATCAATCTGGGTGGCTCTCCTATTGATCCACTCTGCCCTACTCTGGTTGCACTGTCAGGAGACCTTCTCTCTGGCTCTGGATGATCCACCTCTGCCTGTAATGCTGCCTCAGCTCCCACTGCAAAACAGATAGTAATGCGCCTCTTCACAAGTCAAAGGGTTAGAGACACGGGCAGGTGACTGTAAAGGTTATCTCTGAATTTGTTGTGAAAACTATGTGTTCTCTGAAGTCTTCTTTAGAGACTGAGTTCAGTTCCCAGTTGGCGCTGAGCTTTTCAGTTGCTTACAGTACAGTAGAGAGGTTCTGCGGTGCTCAGCAAAAAAGAAAAAAAAAGAAAAAAAAAACTTTAATGAATAAAAAAAAAAGAAACTTGATACTTTTTTTTTTTTAACTGACCAAAATATCTTTGTAGCAGTAAGCAAACATCTGGTACTGAGACTTGTTAGTGAAATAAATTTGAGAATTTACTGTTGGGCTTTCAATGTGAAATAGCAGACTTTTATAGGAAATGAATCAATGAATGAACAAGAATTGATGGTTATCTACACTAAAACCCAGGTACTATAAAAAACAGTCAAGCCTTGATAAGAATAAGCAGTGAGCCAAATATAGGACGGCTGACAAATCACATCAGGTTTTAAATAACTTTATGTGGCATGTCTCCACTTTTATCACTATTCACACCCACCTCACGGTGTTTGTCTTTGTGATTGTCCTTGATTGCAAATGTTTGTGTGAACTTTAAAAGACAAGGAACATTATGAAAAACATCTGCATCAAATTGCCACAGGGACAGTATGATATATTATTATTATTATCATTTGGGGAAGAGGCCAAAAATGAAACCAGCATTACTGTAGTGAACTGTACATGCTGTGGACTGGAGACAAGCCTCAGTAGTCGCCTTGTTCTCCATACAGGCACTTGGTTCACATTCAAATTGGCTTTCTGGCATCAGTGGTTGTAGCCGAGTTGGTCTCAGATCTGCTTTGCTCTTTCTGGAGGAAATTCATCAAAACTCAGTGAACTTTGACAATCCTCCACTATCCTCTTCCCACTGTCGACTCTAGCAGGAGATGGGAGGAGTGTGAGGAGAGGAGAGGAGAGAGCTATATTTAGACCAACTGAACAGCAAAAAAGAAAATTATTTAAAAAAATAAAAGCTTCTACTGTTAATCTCTGGTCCTATTGTTCTAGCGTAATCTTCCTCAACCTCTCTTTGTCTCTGTTTTCTTCACACTCTCCAACCTTTGTCTTTCTCATTTTGTCTTTCTCATTTCACAAAATCACTTTTTTTAAGAGTTAAATTTCTCTCAATTGTGGTCTATCAAATAAATTTCCTATACAAGCATGTTTTCTCTTGGCTCCCCACCCCGTCTTTCTGTTTTTTTGTTTTGGCTGTTTTCTTCTCCCCATCTCTTCACGCCTCTCCCACTGTTCAAAAAGCTGTTACTCAAAGGCTGCTTCATGCGCAGCACTAATGATGAAAATAGTCACCCTATCTTTTCTGTTCCAAAGGCATCCGAAGGAGCGAGTTGCTTTAACTACAATAATTTCTGCGTGTGTTTGTATGCTTGTCTCCGCCTGCTTCCCTTTAATTTTAAAAAGCCACGCAGAAATATAGCCCCGAGACATTTTTTGCTAAAAGCCCCGATGGAGTGCACTTAATTCTTAAGCAGCCAAAGTTGAATGAGGGAAAGAGAGAAAGAGAGAGAGAGAGAGTGTGAGTGAGAGAGAGAGAGAGAGAGAGAGCATATGTTGCCAGTATAACAGTATAATGGACGCTAAAGTAGGGTCCTCAGTGCCTGAGGCGACCTGGAGAGCAGGCACGCCAAGAACAACAAGGCTGTCTCCAACAATAGGGACCTCTCTGTTGGCTTATTAAGACATCTGATGGACCCTAGATGGCTGCTTGCTGACTCACCGCTGGATTTCTGTTCTGTAGATTCATGCATCACCTTCCTGTCAGAAGGATGGTGCAGGGCAGGGAGACAGGCACAGCCCTGCCCTCTTCCATTCCTCCTCATCGCTCCATTCATGCCTTCACACTGTCTGTCTCTTTATCCTCTGCTAATTGCAACCTCACCTTCTGTGTTTGTCTTTGCCATCATTACCCGGGGGGGAAAAAAAAGGTCACCTGTTCAGCGAAGAGTATAAACACACACTAGTAATTGGTGGAGGATTTACAATTACAGAAGTCTCTATAGCTTTTCCTTGCACAGTTATTATTATTAACACTTAGTATGGCTTACATAACTGCTCTGTCTTTGTTCTGTCTTATTTATAGAAGTTCTCGCTGTGACCAGTGAAAAATGATAGTCTGCAGTGTGCAAGTAAACACCAGACAAACCTCATTGTGGAACTAGTTGTTTTCACCTCGTTTTTGGATGGTGTCTCAGAGGAATGGACATGAGAGGAAAACAAATATTGTGATGCTGGAGAGGGAGATATGTGAGAGGAGAGGAGAGGAGAGGAGAGGAGAGGAGAGGAGAGGAGAGGAGAG
The DNA here is from genome assembly GCA_016801845.1 of Polydactylus sextarius. Lineage (NCBI taxonomy): Eukaryota > Metazoa > Chordata > Actinopteri > Polynemidae > Polydactylus > Polydactylus sextarius. Next base: position 15,700,497 of record CM028909.1, read on the forward strand.
GAGAGGAGAGGAGAGGAGAGGAGAGGAGAGGAGGAGGAGAGGAGAGGAGAGGAGAGGAGGGGAGGGGAGGAGATGATGCATGAAACCCGAGGAAAGCTCCTTTTCTTACATGAGGGTTGGCAAGAAGCTGAAGAAACCCACCGTACTGTACCAGTATGTGGGTGTGCACACACCAGTGCTGCAGTCAGGGCATCAATTTTGTATAGGAAATGGCTGTTGAAGCAGCGCAGCAACGTCAGCTGTGAGGCACTTAGGCTGAGCTCGGCTCCCTCTCTCTCCCCTCCTGTAACCACGGGCAGAGGGGAAGAGGGTTCCGCCTTTTCTGTGCAAATGGGGGGGTGGGAAGGAGAGCGCTGGCAGCAGAATCATGTCTGCCTCCGACTCGAGCGCTACAGGACTCATCTGTAACAAGGTACGCCGCTGTTGACGCACCCCTTTTTGTTTAATCACTGTGCATGAAAAAACTCAACCTCTTCATTCACGAGTCCCCCCCTGTCTGTCTGCTCTGAGACATCTTCTCTCTGGTTTCTATCCTCTCTCCTCCCCTCTCACTCTTGTCAGCTGAAGTCTATTTAGGCTCACTCACTTCACCAGCATCTTTCTACTCCTCCTTTCTTCCCTCTCTTTCTTTCTTCATCTTCTGTGGATAAAGTGTACTGTCCACATACAATCTGAGAATCCTCTGTGTAGGTTATTCTACAGCTCCGCTTTGAATTTGTACCTCACTGAGAGGCCCATCTGTTGAACTTCATGGATTTTGACTATGTTATTTTAATCTCATGTCTTTTTATGAGGTCATTCTAGCCATTAAATATCAAAGCTGAGCTTATACTTTCGGTTCTATTTGATTCATCAGTTTCACGATGCTGCTTTGGAGGCAACAGCCACATAGAGCCCTCGAAAATTAAAAAAAAAAAAGCAGACTGTAGACTGTGATTTTAGAAAAAGAAACCATAAAAATGAATAAATGAATTGTATATCCTTATCTATACGTTTTGAAATGTTGTAACAAAACTCTAACAAAAAAAAAAAAAGATTAAATAGAAACTGAGCACCAGTCACTGAGTCATGCTCTAAGGAAAGTGTCATTCACACTTGGCTCTTTGATGAAGACTAGTTTATTTTCGATTGTGCATGCCTCCCTCTGCTGGTGAAAATTCACAACTGCTGCAGAGTCATTATCTCATATTTCAGTCTCTTCCAGTACGAGAAAGATTTCCCATTATCCTCATCTTCTACCTTATCCTCACTCTGATTAAGACTACTGCATTGTAAGTGTCTGATTATTGTTTTAAAAGTCAGAAAACACAACAGGCTGTGAGTTTCCCAGACACATTAATGCTGGTCCAACACTGAGGCCTGCGCGTCTGTGATTATATTAGATTTGTCTATTGGAATCTGATATGGTATAAAGATTTTACTGTTAAATTTCTTTAATGAAGCAGTCTGAGCTGAAGAGAAAATTAACTGTGGTTCATTTTCTGTGGTTAAATATATTGTGGAGACTGATGACATGAGTTGGTTTATACCTTTTCACAGTTTTTCTATGGATTCTGATAAGATATAGATATGCAAGATAGATAATAATTATTATTACTATTATTACATATGGGTATGTAATAGTAATTTCATGTTGGTTATGAAACTAAATGTAAAATCATGCTCTGTAACATGTAATTTGAATTAAATAGCTCTCAAAATAGGGCAGCTTTAGATGTTATGCTTCTTAAATTTCTCTTAATGAGAATAGTTTTGAATGACAGAGCACTATGTGAGGTGACTTTAGGTGTACACACACACAACAACACTAAGGCCACAACAACATTACATGCTGTTATGTTCAAATTTTGGACACAGTTAAAAGTCAAGTATCCAACATAAAGGTGAACATGTAGAATTATGTAGTATCAGACATTCACATCCTTGAGAGGGCATATATGTGCTTCCATTTTGTTTCGTCTGAAAACTAGTGAAAACTAGTTTTTACTCCACCTGTAGCAGCCGTTGCTATTTAAATCATATCTGCAACAGTTTTTTGAGAGAAGCAGTGGAAAAAACAAAGGAGAGATGGATTCAGTGAAGGAAAGAGCAGAAACAGGTGGACAGGGAAAAAAGGTAAAGGAAGTATGACGTTGTTGTGAGGCTATATTTGGCCGTCTTATGTGGGTGCTCCTGTCTGGTGACTGCCCTGCACCCAGCTGGGACTACAGCCACCGGGGAGGAACAGGCTGCTGAGGGATTGAGAGGACAAATGTAGGACCTGGTGCAGTTACTGTAGCTTTGTCTGTTTTATATACACATTGATAGTGTCAAACACTCTGTAAATATTATTTTAAATGTAAAAACCACACAGGTAAAGTTATAATTATTAAGTGTTAAGATGGTGACAGAATCAGTATCAAGTACAGTGCAAACTGCACAGTTTGCACTGTACTTGATACTGATACCACGAGCCAAACAATTTGCTTTAGTTTAGTTTATAAGTTTAATTTGTATTAATTTTGGTCATTTGAAAATCATTTCAGTATTTACATACTGATTTTATTTTGTAAGTTCCAATATATAATAATATGTTCATGAAGTTAAAGGGAGTTGGGAGCAAATTATTTGAAGTTTAGTTGTAAATATCAACTTTTGTTGATAGATAAACAAATTTTACTTCAAATTCAAAAGATAATTAGAAGATAATTAAAACTGATTTGTTGAATAAAACATGTATTCTTTGGAATTCTTTATTACTTTGTAGTTTTATCTTATGTCTTATAAATACACTTGTCAAAGTTGTGTCTTAGTTTGTTTTTCTGCTTGAAGACTGGCCAACATCTGTTGTACCTGGTTGAGTGGATAAATAGACAGCGATGCTCTACTGGTTGTTGGTGTTGTTGTAGTACTCACACTCTTGTTCCCCTGAGAGGGCTGCTGGAACTTGCAGGTTGGATCACATGGCCTGAGGAAAGGAGAGGCAAGTTTAGACACAGGTGGAACAAGGTGAAAGACATGGAGGACACAGAGGGAGATGTAGGTGATCAGTGTCTCTGAGCTGCGTCAGAGCTCTTTCCTATAACTCAGCTGTTACTTTATCATGAGTAACCCTGAACAGCTGCTATGAGGTGTTAGGTTCTGTGTTGTGGTGGATTTAACTGATCCCTGACTACGCTGTAACATTTCCCTCTCCTCCCTCTTCTTTCAAGGGTTCAGCCGATTCCTACACTAGTCGACCCTCTGATTCCGACCTGTCCCTGGAGGAGGACCAGGAGGCGTCTCGGCGTGAAGCCGAGCGCCAGGCTCAGCTGCAACTGGAGAGAGCCAAGGTGAAAGCCTGAGGATCAAGGACTTCAGTGTAAAGTACCAATTGTCATACATATAATTCATATTTTAAACTGTATTTGTACTTCAACAGTCGAAACCAGTAGCATTTGCTGTGAAAACCAATGTAAGTTACTGTGGAGCCCTTGATGAAGATTGTCCGGTTCAAGGTGCAGCTATTAACTTTGAAACCAAAGACTTTCTGCACATAAAAGAGGTGAGAGGCCTTTGGCATTAAGGTCATTACATAACTGTCACTGCCACTTGTACATATAAACTCTTATCATGAAAAATGTCATGTTCTACTCTGATACAGAAATATAACAATGATTGGTGGATTGGTCGGCTGGTGAAGGAAGGGGCAGACATCACGTTCATCCCCAGCCCAGTGAAGTTGGAGGCCATGAGGATAAAACAAGAGCAGAAAGCAGCAGCAAGGTCAGAGGTCACACCTGAGAGGTCTCCATCATCACTTCTCTACCTGTCTGTCTGTCTGTCTTTCTCTCTGATGCCCTAATTCTATCACACACTCTTTTTAAACTTTTATTCGCTGGTACTTGTTCATGTGTTGCTCTGTTTTTCGAAGTTCTTCTCTCTAAATTGCCTCCTGAGGGAATTTGCGCATAATGAAGCTTTGCATTATGTTGCTCCACAGGAAAGGAGGTAACGCTTCATCCGGAGGATGGAGGTCCACCCCACCATCTGCAGGTAAGTGAGACTGGAGGAGTCCTGCTGTTAATGTCTGTCTGTTCTGCCTCTAGTGGGACTCTATGCTCTCAGAGGGTTAGATTGACATACAGAGACTATTCCTAAAATTTAACGTTCAGCGAGTAATATATGTTGAAAAACATCTTATCAGCACACTAGAACCTTTACATCAAGCTAAGTTTAATGATTGGCAATAATGTGGGAGAACTGCTGAAAAAGGGGCCACAATAAAAGTAAAGTTAAAGTAATTTTCCTCAGCCCAGCATGACCTGCATGTTTTCTTTATTTGCAGTTACATAACCTCAACTCCCATATGTTGTCTGCTGAAGTAATAATTTATTACCAGAGCCATCTTATTAGCTTTCTTCTTTCTAGCCTAATGTTCATTCTGTTTGTTCTGAAAGCCAAACAGAAGCAGAAACAGGTATGTTTGTCATTGTGCCCTTTCTCTATTTTTATATTTTTATATCTACACTTCTCTACCTCTCTACATGGCTATTGAAAGGAACAACTAGCCATCATTATTATTATTCAAAATAATTACGTTAGACGTTAAATTCACTTCAACATGTTTTTCCCACTGACACACCCTGTCTGTGCTTGTGGCTTGTGCAGACTGAACATGTTCCTCCATATGATGTGGTTCCTTCGATGCGGCCAGTGGTGCTGGTGGGTCCTTCACTGAAAGGATATGAGGTGAGACAACCATCAATACTGATCCTCAGTCAGTAAAGCTTTGGCTCTGCTTTGTGTCTGGAGTGATTGCTTTCATGACTGTGCTTGAATATGGATCCTGAACTGAAACGAAACCTATGATTTTTTTTTTTGCCAAAGGTTCATGTTATTATGTTTCTTGTTTGTAGAACAATTCATTTCATTTTATGGTGCAATATAGATGATGCAGCCTTTCAGCTCACTCATCTCAGGTTCGTTGGGTCAGATCAGCTGAGGTTTTGGTTCAGACCACTGTCAGCTGTAGTGTCTCTTTGGGTGCAACGACTGGAGTGTTAGAAGTGTTCAAATTCTTCACCTCATGGCTTTAATTCTTTATTTTTTCTTTTCTAAAGTAAAATATTAAACTCAAAGTATGACTATTTGCTAAATGTCACTAAATATCTCAAAAATTGATTCTTTGTTGGTTGTGCTGGTGGTGTAGTCTGTTGGTTGTTCCATCACTTTGATACTGACAGCAGTATTTCAGCATCCAATAGACAGATTGCCATGAAGTCTGAGGACAGATAGTCATGGTTCCCAGAGGATGAATCTTACTGACTTGCTTCTCCCTGACCTTTTGTGAAATGGTACCATGAGTTTTACATTTGCAGTTTTAAAGTGTTTCAACACCTGGTCTTATATGATGGCACCTACTGGATGCATTGGCATAAAATCTGGTTGCAGGCATGAAACATCTTCACCTGCACTTGTGTTCAGCGCTGATTATCAAGTGTTATCATGTTAACACACTAAATGAAGATGGTGAACATAGCAAAACATCAGCATCTTTGAATTGTCATTCTGAGCATGTTCGCATGCTGATGTTTGCATTTTGCCCAAAGTGCTGTTGTGCATAAATTCAGCCTCAGAGAGGTGTTCGCCTATAGCTGTGTTTTATTGCTGTCACACATACACACACACTGGGGTCATTTCTAATGGGTTTAATTATTGTATTCATTTGATTTGATTCATTAAAGTATAAGTAAACCAATAATGAGCAGATGTTAATGTGATGAATTTGAATGTTTGAATTTAGTCTAATGTGTTTTCTTTCTTCCTGGAACTGTTTGTTCCAGTTACATCTGGTTCAGATTGTCTGGTCCAGTATGAACTTGCCTGGTTTGATCTAAAGGGAATCGCTTGCCACCATTATCTCATTAACAGTGATACTAAACACCACAGTCACATCCTGATGAAATTATAGTACACACAGCAGGAATCATTCTGAGTGATACTAGAACTGTGTGATATTCTGCAACACTAAACTCTATATAATGCACATCGGAGGAGAAGTATGGAAACACAGAGTGTTTAAATTTGATGAATCACAGAAAATGTCATTTTAAAATGAATCTGCAGATGAACATGTTGAAATGTGAGGCGTGTAATTGAACAGAACGTCTTCCACATTTTCTCTCTGCCTCTCTCTCTTCTGTGACTGCGCAGGCTGTGTGCCAAGCCGTTTGTTTTCGTGTGTGTGAAATATTTATGTATCACTGTGGTGATGTGCTTTGGGGATGCTCCAGTGGTGAACGCCAGGCTGCCAGCCTCTCTTTCTCGTTCTCTTTCCCTCTGCTTTGTCTCTGTTGTACATGTCATTTTCCGTTGCTCGCCATTTTTCTTGAACATGGCCTCCCTCTTTTCCTCTGTTGCACTTTCTTCCCCTTTTGCTTTTTCTCCATCTCAGCATTACAAACTGAAAGAACAACACCACCCTGCGCTTCATCCCCCGTTCCCAAAGCTATCCATTTTTTAAGACTGTTTGAAAATAGACTGATCCACTTCATGCTCACATTGTACATGCAAACAAACACTATCTTTGTCCATGTCTTTCTTAATTGTACTTTTTGTTCTTTCTCTGCTCTTGTGATAACACCATTGTCCTCCATGAAATGCTTGTTTTTTTTTTTTTTTTTTGTTTTTTTTTTTTTTCTTCTTAAAGTTAAAAAAGAAGAAAATGTGTCCAGTTGAATATATTTTGGCACCAGTTTATTGTGCTAATTGCGTTTGTTCTTATGTGATAATTTTGGTGCCATTTCAGTCAGGTCACAGAGATAATATGAATATTACAATAATTAGTTGTATCTAACTCTCAAATGTCATGATAGCATTTTGCTTAAAGTCCCCCTCTTAAGTATTAATATGCAGGATATGAATATAAACACTAACTTTTATTTGTTTATTGTTAACAACTATGACTCCTCCTGTTATGTATCCATAAGTAAATTTATTGATCTATTGACACAAATTAAAAATGTCTTTTAGCTTTTACCAAAATCAAAGGAAGTAATAATTTAAAGCTAACTTTCTCTCCACTCTTCCCTCTTTTCCTCTGTCGCCTAGGTAACAGACATGATGCAGAAAGCTTTGTTTGACTTCCTAAAGCACAGATTTGATGGCAGGTGGGTACAGCTATCTGTGTGTCTCTCACTACAGCTGCAGCTCGAGGTACAGTAACACTGTGACTGAGCTACAGAGCTGCTGGTGGGATTCTGCCAATCACATTTTCATGGTCAATAGGACACATGATGATGACAATTTATTTTTAGCTGCATGAGAGTACAACATTCATCTCGTCCTTTGAAATGGAGCAGTTGTGGATGTGATGTGATAAGACACTTCTTCTTTAGGATCTCTATTACACGGGTGACTGCTGATCTGTCACTGGCGAAGCGTTCAGTGCTGAACAAGAAGGCCATAATGGAGAGATCCAATACACGCTCCAGTATCGGTGAGTATGAATCTTTGATCTTTGCTAATTCAAGACTAAAACCTGCCAAGAATAGACACTTTTTTGTTTAATATCTAGTTTGTTCTAAACTTGAATAAGTAACGTTTTTCCATTAGATGCGGCTCATACCTCTTGCTGTCTCTCTCTGTCATTGGTTTGTTCACAGCTGAGGTCCAGAGTGAGATAGAGAGGATCTTTGAGTTGGCCAAGTCTCTTCAGCTGGTCGTTCTGGATGCAGACACCATCAACCACCCAGCACAGCTCCTCAAAACTTCTCTGGCTCCCATCATTGTCTACGTCAAAGTGTCCTCACCTAAAGTATAAAACACATAAATAACACTAAGAAAGTCTAGACTTATGGTATTGCTTATGTACTGTAGTTGTTGATTATGATTAAAATTACAGGCTTCCTTTGACACCTTTTGTTGCTGTTTTTCAAACAAAACAAAACCAAATCTAGCAACTAGTGAGATAAAAAAAAGAAGAGTTGCACGTGTCTGGTTTTCAACCTAGTCTTGTTGTAAAATTTCATGCTTTTAATAATTAATTGAATTGAAGTTTTGAACAGGAGGATTTTAAAATAAATGTATGACTGCTGATGATGGTGAGTTTTGTACTCTCACCTTCATTATTGAGTCTTCCTGTCTTGTCTTGCAGGTTCTTCAGAGACTGATCAAATCTCGAGGGAAATCACAAAGCAAACACCTCAATGTTCAGATGATGGCAGGAGACAAGCTTGCTCAGTGTCCACCTGTATGTCATTCTGCCTCACTCGTAGTTATAGTATATACATATACATATAAGGTTCAGAAAATTTAGTGGTTTTAACTTTTCTTTCTGTCTTATCTCTTTTATTCTGGCTTGGACTCATCAGGAGATGTTTGATGTCATTCTGGATGAGAATCAGCTGGACGATGCATGTGAACATCTCGCAGAGTATCTGGAAATTTACTGGCGTGCTACGCATCTCCCCTGTTCTGCCCCTGTTAACCCCTTACTGGACCAAAGTGTGATCACCCCACCCTCAGCTAACTCCAGCCAACAGGTAAGACTAATATTCAGCTAATGCTTGGTTTATTTGTTTGTTTTCTAACATGGTAGATGCATTATTAACTGTATCTTACTTACCTGTTGTGTCCACTCTTTAGTTTTCTGAGACTCAAGAGTTGATAGAATGATCACTTCCATGGACAAAGGTGAGGAGGAGTTTTCTGTTTCACTTTGTCTTTTAGTTTCTTTTGCCTCTGGTACTGGTACTTTTAATGCACCTCCTGTTCCCCTGCAGGATCAGACTGCTGTTGGCTGGGGTCAGACTAGGAAGTCATAGAGCACAGGGACCAGGGCACCACCAGGGGGCAGCAGCAGCCCTCATCTCTCTATAGCCAGCCATCAACCCTCTCTGGCCACACCTGGGAGGGAAGAGGAGAACAGGAACACAGTCCCATGAGAGGGGAATAGCAGAAGGCTGGTGACCCGGAGGAAGAGGAGAAACATAAGCAGGGAGAGGAGGAGGAAGATTTGACCAGCGCCAAAACCCAATAGAGGAGCCTCCACCTCACTGCTGCCCCTTCGGCAAGAGCTCCCTGCTCCCACCGCCACGCGACAACTCAGGGCCACTTTTTACAGCTGCACGCATACTGGTAACAAAACACCAGTAGAGCAGTGCAGTCACTGCACACCACCCTCCGTCTTTCCTTACCCCTCCTCCCACCCCGACCTTAACCTTGTTCCCAGTTCTTTGCTTTCATACTGAAAGTCACATTCCCCACCTGTCAAAGAAGCTGAGCTAGCCCATGTGTGTTCAGACATACAGATGTGGCCATCCCAGACACAGATAGGCTGACTCAGCTCACAATATAGAAAAAATTGCACACCTATAAAGTCAGAATACGTTAGCATACAGTACTGTAGCATAGCAAAGCTGTTGGTATAACACAAAACATAAATATGAATAGTTTGCTAACTTTAGGGTTCCCAGGGTTTTTATAAACCTGGTTTGTCTCTCTGGTGAAAGAACGCAGAGAGTAACAGAAGAAAAAAAAAAAAAAACAATTCTGTTTGTCTTCCATCTCTACAGCTCTTTGTGAGCTGTCATTCCACAGTTGTCTCAGTCAGCGTGGTTTAACCTGTAATGGGTCACCTGAAGTAAATGAAAACTTTACCCTTCCTTTATGGTTTACCCTCTGTTCTTGTTTTCCAGTAGTCTTTTGAAATGATCATCTTTATTTTAATTTTTACAACAACTATTCTAGTGTCTATAATTTATATCTTAACTATCAGTACAGCTGATTGCATCTCTATACACGGTGATGGCAAAACCCATGCATGACAAGCATAGAGTTGCTCATCAATAGTCTATATGCATCTTTTGTCACAGCTGTGAATGTATGAATACTGGTTGTTTGGCTTCGGATGGATTATTTACAGTAACTGTGGTTTGTATGTAGATGGTTGGTGGCAAATAATATAAGTTAACACAAATGAAAATGCAATTCAACATATAGCAAAACAAATTATTAAAACACATTTGGCTGCAATTTTATATTGTTATTCACATACACATGCACTGTAGCTGATTTTTTTAAATCTCAAAGAATCACTTACATTTATTCTCTCTGCCACTTTTTTCCACCAAGAAATAAAAGTTCAAGAATAATCCAATACCAAAAGATTTATTGATATTTGCTAAAAGATAGATGATAAATGCCCCTCACTTTGTTTTGATCTTGTTTTTTTTCAGCTGACAACAAACTACTCCTGGTGATGGTTTTTTAAGTACAACTGAAAGCTTGACATGGGAACAATTGGTATTTTTTGGAGTATATAGAGTGACATCTTCAAAATGGAGTGATAAACATGAAAATACCTTGTTGAGTACATTTCTATATTTATGTGAGAATAGTCGTGTAGATGAATATTTAAATCTTACCTCAGCGGGTGTGCTTAATGTGATTCTGAGTGACACTAGTACCAAACAAAAAGTAGCACATCACCACAAAGCAGACAGTCAGGAACATTGTTTCTGTTGCTTTTATCACATTATTACACTGCTGTAATAAACACTTCAACCTTCAGTGTTACTCAGTGGTTGTAGTGGTAACTCAAGACTCCTCGTTTCTCTTTTAGATGGAATGCTACTCAGTGACAAAGACGTAGCTATACTCTGCACACTTACACTCATCTGCTGCTGCACCAATGTGCTACAACACTGAGACGGCTTCATCTCCCAGACATTGTCGTGTCTGATCATTAACATGCCCCATAAGCCAAATCAATAATTTCATTGTCTTTTAGCATAAAAAGCTCAAATCAGCACGAGTACTCCAGGCTTATAAATACGTAGACGGTGACCTCTGGTGGTGTATTTATGTTATTAGCAGTCTTGTATCCACTGTAAAGTCTCTGCCCTTTGGAAACAAACTTCAGTTTATACATGAAATATGAATCCACATAAATTAAGAACATGTGCAATCTGTAGTCACAGGAGTAGTTCAATGTCTTTGCGGCAATTACCAAAAGCTTAATCAAACTTCTCATAGTCATCAATAGTTTCTTAAATTGCCTTCATTTCATGTCTTACAGTACTCAAAAAAGAAGAAGAATGCATCTCAACAAGCTCTGAAATTCCCTCAAGACTGCATCTGCTTCTATCATGTAAAAATGTAAAACTCAGCTAACATGCCACATCTGTAAATAATCAAATATATGTGCATGACATACTGTATTCCTGTTTCATCAGAAGGGCTTTTTAGGACCATCCCCACCGGAGCCGTTCGCTTGTCAGAGTATATCAACATGACCTACATAACCAATCACATGTATGCATTATCAAGGCTTAACTGTACATACTGTATATTCAATATGCAGATATTATTATTATTATTATGATTATTATCATATTATTATCAAATTGCACAGAGACAACAAATGCTGACAGGAAGTAGATGGGTTTTAGTACACAAATCTATATACAACACCTCAGAAAGCATGTGTTTATATGTATTTTCCTCTCTTTTTAGAATGATGCACTGCAGTTATTTAGACCACCGTAAAGATTGCTTCCACTGACACCCACATTCATTTCTGAAGGACAAAGTCTGAGATACATAAATAATATTTGACGAAACGCAGAGAGCACAGTAGATTATTTCAATGAAAAAACAACAACAACAACAAACAAACAAACTATCAGCTCCTCCTGTTTGCTTAATTTTTATTGCAGGAAATTTCTACAAAAAATGAATTATTCTTTGGACGTCCAAAGCACAATTTTTTACAATTATCATTTCCTATTGTGTTTCACTTGCCTAAATTCTGTATGCAATACAAAGTCTAGCATTGACGAGACACTAGCTGAGACTATCAAAATATCTCCTCAGTTATGATGGGGTATAATTGCACTACTATCATTTATATGTCTGCTTTATGATGCAATAAATGCACTAAATGTTATGCTGTACCCACCTCCAATACTGAACAAACCGTCTGGTCTATAACAATGATGATGTCAACATTTCCTGTGGTTTCTGACAAGTGGACAACACAAATGATATCCAACAGTGTCTGATGATGATGTGTACAAGGTGCATCTTTTGTTAACAGCACATTTGAAAGAGGGGGTGAATAAAAAAAAAAAAGACTACAACATTTCAGTAACATTTCTGTGTCTTGTTTTATTTTTTCCTCAGTAGTTCACAGTACAACCAACAGAGGGCGAAGGTAAAATGTCTGTACCTTGTGGTTGAATTAATCAGAAATATCACACAGTGATTGCTTTTGTCTCATTTTAAAACTGTAATTTTAAAACTAAACAAACAAACAAACAAAAAAATCTCGCTTACCTCAGGTAAATGCAGCCACCTCTTGGCTTTGTTTAGATGGATTTTAATCTATATGTGAAATTTCTTCCACCTCCAGACTTCACTGTGAATGGTTGTCTCTGGAACCACTTTCTACCAAATAACAATTTCTGGAAATAAAGAAGAAAGAAACGTTATCACCACTGTTCAGTTCAGTTTGGAACTTTGTCATTATGGGGTACTGAATGTAGATGGGGACAGGGGATTTAAATGATTGTAGCATCAGGCTGCATCACAACAAAATTCACAAAAAAAGTGAAGGTGGTCTGAATACTTTCTGAAACCATTGCCAACTTCAGCTGGCATGATTTCTCTTGGTGGCAGAAATTGTTTATAAATTACAAAATCTTGGACAAATGAAACCAAAACTATCTGTGCAATATGGCTACAAACCATAAGATACCAGTCTAAAAATATCCACTTCTGGACACTTTTGTGTTAGCTGTTAAGGTCTAGTTCATAACCTTACATGATACAAAGTTAAAAGGTGAACAGCCAAATATGAATATATAGATAAATAGTTTAAAGTCTAAACTTGAACATATCTGATGTGTTTACAACGAAACATATTTACACCCATACATTTGGATGGAATATATCTCACAATCTATAATGATGATACATATGTGACTTGTGTATGGCACCTTCACGCATTTGGCCACAACCAATATGTTACTGTATATGGAAAGAAGAAATCTTTGATTAGTCCACATATGAAGCACAGTACATCAATCTGTTCAAATCATTCCTAATGCAGATCCACCCCATGTTATTACCACATGATCATCATTTCCCATCTGTCTTATTCTTGTAATGTCACATCCTTTTGGTTCCTAATATATTTTCTCAGACACGCTATGAAAATGTGTAAATTGCTGCTTCTTAAGTCCAGATCAGCACATGTGACATTCATGTTGGAAACGTTGGGTTACAACACCATCTGCTGACAACTTTGTTGCAAAAAAAAGAAGGGAAGGTCTCCTGGTTTTCTTTCTGAGCTGTTTGAGAATCTTGTGTGAAAGATAGTGACTCAGCTTTCATCTGTTTTCCAGCGACCATGTGTAGACTGCTGTCCCCAGCCTCCTCCTCATCTTCTTCTATCAGCCATATTGGAAGGTGTCACTTTATGCCTGATGATTATTCACAGCCACCTGTCTCTCCCTCTCCCGTCACTGGAGCTCTGTGGTGATTGAACGGGCATTAATGTATTCACTGCAGTTAGTTTAAAGGGGTTAGAAAGAGTTCAAAGCCTTCAACTTTTCTTTTTAATTGTTTCTGTCTCCCACTCTGCACTGCTGTATTGAAGTTTTATTCACTATCAATCAGAAGTGTAGCACAAAAATCTGGGTTCCCTCTTCTACATACCTCTACAAATAACTGGAAATGAAGTGTTTATTATGCATGTGTGAATGATGAACGTTTGCATATGTTCATCGTGGAATCAATTCCTTGGCATCAAATCTAGTGAATTTGCATTTCATTTCTATTTTCTCTCACTTGTTACTCGAGCTTGTGGAACTACTCTTATTTTTATGCAGTTTATTGTATTGTAAAGTAAAAATTCACTAACATGCTAATTGTGTTAATGTTAATGAACAAGCTGTGCTAGACATCAATTAAATCTCTCCTAAACACTGTTGGCAAGATGTGTTCCCTTGTTATTCCCCCCCTTTCTGTTTCGACTGCATGATTTTCTTTCCTTTCCTTTTTTTTCCTTTTTTTTCCTTTTTGTTTGACTGAAAAGAAAAAAAACATCACCTGAAGTAGAGATGAGCTTTGTGTTTTTTTTTTGTTGTTTTTTTTTTTATTTTGTTTTGTACCACTGATTGCGAATGGTCGTACTTTGCAGCATTCACTGAAAAGAAAAGTGTAAAATCTCAAAACTCTCTTATTGTGGAGAAATACATTGGCCAGTGTAGCCCAATGAAAATCCAACACAAAACGTGTCTCTCTCTGCCCTCTCTGTGCCGACACGACCCCCAAAATCAGAGCTGCACACAATGACATGTAGACAGACTGAGCAGTGAAACAGACAGGTCCCAGCATGGAGGATAAATGATAGCGGCTGTTTCTGAACAAAAGGCAAATTACTTTGACCCACTGAGACAGAAACTGAAGGAACTGATTGACAACAGTAAGTAAATTGGTCAGTAAAGCTGCCAGACACAGGGGGAAGCAGCTAATTGACTTTTATCTTCCAATTCTCTCTTTTCCTTACAATGAGATACTGTTTCCATACAGAAGTAACCTTCAGGGTGTGAAAGTCAGTATGTCTCCGGGGGTTTGAGCGGCACAAGTGAGAGGAGAGACCCCTGACTTGTCCCTGTGGGCAGCTGATGGTTTGTCACCTATCAGGGGGCCTCACACCAACCAAACACATGTCAACACAGTGGTATCACACTGAACCACAGTAACATAGGTCACACTGCCCTTTGATCAGCAAACGTTCACTGAAACAGTCTTTAAAATCTTATCTGCCTGTGGGTGTTGGATCTGTGGGGCTGACGGAGTAACTGCAACTGAGGAAGAAATGTTGGATCTCAGAGGAAATCAGCCACGATCACGGACATAAAAAAGTTAAAGACTAATTTGTCTAATTTCAGACCTTAACTAAATCTGAGTCAGCATATTTTACACCAGTTGTGGAAAGAAAATAGAAGAAGCCGAGTTATTTGGCTGAAATTGACTTGACTCTGCAGTGCAGATTACAAAATAAACTAATTAGTCCACAGTGGTTTGTGCTCTCAGTCCCCTTGTTCTCAGCCAGTGGTGTGTTTGATCCAGACAGTCAGATCAATTAAATCAATCGATTTGGAGCAGACAAAGTGACAAGGAGGCACAAGGAGGTCTGCAGTGACTCACTCCTGGCTGCTGAATTTCACTGAAATAATGTAAAACTCCGTAGATATTTGTTGATCATTGTATAATAATATTTTCTTTGATTGTAGTGGGAAATAAATGCGCACACGTGTTATATTATTCTCAGTATCACCTTGTATAATATTCTGAGGAAAATCGAAAAAAATGATTCCCGGAGTTCGTTAGCTGCTGTTGTAACATGTTTGCCACTGCTCTGATCATTGAGTGCAGTGAAGGGATGTTAGAGGGGCTGTGGAAAGCAGAGCTCCTATTGGCTGCTGCTCTCCTGTATAAAGAGCCGCAGTGGCAAATTCAATCAGATCAACTGCGGGCATCCTCAGAGAGCAGGACACCGAGCAGCTCCATCACACTGGGAACACATTTCTGGGCTCTTCTTGTTATTTTTTATTGCAGCTAGAAAAAAGAAAAGGAAATTCAGAAGAAGGGATAATTTAAATAAAGGACTGGATCACAATTAACATCATGAAGGAAAGAAGAAATACACAACCGCTGGTCGTGAGATGTAAACTGGTTCTTGTGGGAGACGTTCAATGCGGAAAAACGGCGATGTTACAAGTCCTGGCGAAGGACTGTTATCCGGAGGTATGTTATAATGTTCTTCATCTCATCACAAATATCTAAAAATAAAGTTGTTCGGTGGGTTATTTGGGTGTTAAGTTCTCATAAAACGATTGAATCTGACTGGGGAGAGGAGGGGAAATCAGTGCGTCTGTTGCAGACGGGGACATGTTTGCATGCGCATTTCCCTAAAATTCACTAATTTTTGGTTCGTTTTGTATTTATCGACTCAATTTTCTCCTATCAACTGTTTCATTGCGACATCAGTTGAAATATTTTTCTTTTTCATTTCTGAAGGTTTCGTGTCATATTTGCGTGTTGTGTTTTCCTTTTTTTCCCAGCAGCTGCAGTGATCATTCAACTGATCGATTGATCCCAAATTCCACTAGATTGAGAGATGATTGAAATTGTCTTATTATTATTATTATTTAATCTAGCCCTTCGTGTTGCATTAATGAACTAGATAAATCTCATTACCTGTAGCTGACTGACACCTCCCCACTAATGGCACCGTGTTGTTAATTGCTCCTCAGACCTACGTGCCCACGGTGTTTGAAAACTACACAGCCTGTCTGGAGCTGGAGGAGCAGCGAGTGGAGCTCAGTCTGTGGGACACCTCAGGTAACTGATCACCTTTTTTTCTCTTTTTCTCTGTCTCCTCTTGTCTGTCTGGCCTATCACGGCCTGCCACTCTTACATGTAGCACTGAATGAGGCTGTGCGCTGTGATTGTAGTGAGACGAAGAGAGCTTTGCCTCTAAATTTCTTTCCTTCTGGGCACACGATCATGATCACGTCCATCTCAAATAAAGGAGATGACATGAAAGTGGTGTTCCATGACACCAAAGCTTATGTGCAGGCATCGTCCTCTTTGTTGTCATCCATTGTTGGTGAAAGGGCACACACACACACAAACACAAAGAGCACTTGTTGAGTCAGACATATACGTCCATTCCATGAATCGCAGTTTGCATTTATTCCTTTATCTCCTCATCTATTTTTTTGATTGCTGTGGCTATGTTTCTGTCCATAATGTTTCATTCCAACCAGGCGGAAAGACGCTGATTATTCTGCTTCACTTGTTATTGCTGACTTTGTGCATCATATGTTCATTTACACTGAGCATGAAAAAGAGGGTCATTGTGTCAGTGTTGACCTCTCAGGGGATCATATGTCTAATGTGTTGACCTGAATACTGTGAACACGGGTCTGCAGCACCTGTTTGATTCCCGTCACGCTCACTGCACAATAGGGTTTTTTTTCTCTCCAGCCCACGTCCCTCTCTACCCACACGCGTGCTGAATGTATGTGCAGCTTCACTAGGTCACACTGGCTGAGCAAGCAGGCGTGTGTGTGTACGTGTGTGTATGCATATGTGTCTACGTACAACAAATCCTTTATGTAACAGACCCACTTGTATAAGACCACGCAGTATTTACCGTGTTCTCATTTTTCCTCCTATTATCCAAAAGCAGCAAATAGGAAAGTGTAATTCTCTCCCCAGACCAAATCCCACTTTTTAATCCCAGACTGTGGACCTTTGGTTTGGCCAGCAGGAGTGGGCCCCGTGCCTGGGGATGATGGGCAAACACAGAGACATCCTGTTGAGCAGGAAGATTTTCTGGAGCAGACAGACAGGAGGCAGCTCACAAACTCTGGTGACCTGCATTCGTCTCCATATGCTGCTCTGGGGTCACCCACACAGCATCATGTTGGGGATTAAGACTCTGGATAAGACCACCAGGCCAACCCTGACTAACTCAATGAGTTTGTGAAACTTTCACTGTCTTTGATTTTTCTGCTGCCATTCATATTTTCTGCCAGCAAAGTATCATTGTTTTAACTCTCTTCTTCTCACTGTTAAACCCTTAATTTGTAACTTTGACTCTTCTTTGCAAAATCCAAAATTGTATCTTTTAGCTTCCAGCTAATTTGCATATGTCACCGCTTGATGGCAGAACAATAATCAGTAGTCAGTAGAGTAACAAACACACACTGCACAATGTAATACAAAATACAATCAAGTACAACTTACACTATACAGTGCAAACACAACACATCAGAGTTGTTTCTTAAATTAAAAGCTAAATTGGCCACAAAAGGCTACGGTGGAAATAAATCGTTGTAATGTGAATTAATTTATTTGCCACTGGGTTTAGGTTTGATTTAATGACTTTTCACTCACTTGTTCCGCTGAGAGGAGAACTTATATCAGCCCTAACCCCATGCAGTATGAAAGAGTCATTTATAGATGACTCTTTCATACTGCATCTCCCATCACCATCCCGGTGATGGACGACAGGGACTGGGGCAATTTGTTGGTCACACTGAACAGTTTCCTCTTCTTACTGTAATTTGCTCTAATTGCGTGGAGTTGGTAGCGCTGCGGCCCCACCACGCTGAGAGGGTCTCCTCATTATCCCGACTCCCCTTCATTGATTGGACTGACCTCATCTCTGACTCTGCATGGCAGGCAGCTCCTTCTCCCAGCTCCACCATGGATTTACAGACCAAAATCAATCCACCAGTTTTAATCAGCCTGGTCTGATCCGACATGCATTGGACCGAGGTGGGGGATGGAGGGGTACATCGTCCAGTGGCTGTAACTCATGAATAGTGAATAATGAATTGTTATTGTGTTAGAGAATAATTTATATCAGGTTAAATACTAAAGGCTTTGAGTTTCAGACAATACTGAATATACAATCATTGCTTGTGTGAGATACGAATGAGACTGATTTGGAATGAACCCAACATCAATTTAAGCTTATGAAACAATCTATATAACAATAAAAAAGGCATTATTAATAGCAATATATCAGTCATTTCTAATGGTCACTTAGCTTTTAGCCATTTTATGTGTCTGTTTCAAAGCTACAACTTATAATTATTATTCTACATTTTTCATTCATTCCTTCACAAATCGATAGCTCTATAAGAAGTCAGAATATTATAGATGTCATTTAGATGACATTTAAATTACTTTAATGATCTAACAAGATTTATTCAACAAAATGTTCCATTTTCAGAGACAAGAGAGAAGTCAAGGAAAGTAGCAGATCCAAACATCAGGGAAGCAACAACCATCCTATGTTTAGTATTTTTACAATATAGGTGATTTAAATGATGAATTGATCATCAAAATGGTTGTATATTCATTTTTATTTTCTGAAGATTGGCTAGTAACAACAGTCAATTGAATTGAATTGAATGGTTTTCATTTGATTTTAAACCTGTCTATTTATTTTCAAAAGATTATCAGCAGAATAGTCCTTTATTTGAACGCATGCCAAGTCTTTAGATTATAATTTTTTGAAACTGTTTGTCATTTGATCCTAAATCCAAATCCTCAGACTGATCAGTTTTGACAGTGTCAAGTAACAAAGTGAAGCTTGTAAACAGTTCAGACGGGGTGATGCTCAGGAACAAAGAGCCGTGGCCTTTCTCCCTGCAGGGGGCTGCGGTGGTGATTCTGACTGACTCTGGCGTGTGAAACCAGAGAATAAGTGTCTCTGACGCAATGAAGTGTGTTTCTAGGATGGTCAGTAAAGTCCATAGAGTTATCAGCAGCTGCAGCAGCAGCATCACAGCTCCCAGTCGGCTGAGTGTGGGTGGAGGGGCTGGGCTGGGCTGCTCTCATCCCCAAATCTGTGAGTCATCCTATCACTGGATCATTAATCTGTCTGACCCCTGTATTCTCGCTGTCAGAGAGGAGTGTGCTAATGGAGAAGACAGGCTATGTCATTCAGCTGATTTAGCACACATGCACAAACATTCATGATCCTACCCTCCCCCACCTGTGCGTTCCAAACTCCAGGCCCATCATCTTGGCCTGTAAAACCTATTTCTTCTCTGGCCCAATTTCCACCTCAACACTTAGCTCTGGGCGCTGCACCATCAAGACGGATGTAGTCGAGCTCAGCCACATGGAAATCGGTTTTGCACTTCTTTCTCTTTTCCTTCCTTTTCCCCCGGTTAGTCAGCCTCACTCTCCACGTTTCATGCCTCAGAAACTCTCCATCTGTTGTAGAGGCATGCTGTTGAGAAAAAGGGAAGAAAGAAATCATTTGGGCCATGCTTAGGCACTGCATGCGCATTGATCTGCCTAACCAAGTCATTCTCTGGTTTGTTGCAATGAAAAGACGGAGGGACAAGAGGGAAAGAGACACAGACTGGTGCCCTGTGATATCCAACTGCAGGGGGTGAAGGATTAATGACATAGGAGGGCTCTTTGTGATCTGCCTCAGTAGGATACACTCCTGCTTTCCCTCCTCTCTTCCTCCTGCCTTTTTTTCTCCTGCCACAATAGAAACAGTTATTTCTAGGATTAGAAACTGTGTCCTGGAGTGTCAGGAAAGTGCTGCCAAAGCTGCTACTGTATCCAAACAGCATGTTGAGCAGCTTTAAATAGAAAGATTTATCCATTCATGTCATTTTCTTTAATGTACCTCCTTTAAAGATGTGATAATTACTGCCTACTGATACAAGTATCCTTTCAGGGGAGGGTTGTGTAACCAAAAAAAAAGATGCTCCCACTATCTCGCCTCCCTCTTGGCAGGGTCACTAATTTGTCAGGTTTAATTGCAAAGGTTCTTGGACCCCCCCCTGTGCAGCATCTTTGCAGCCTTGTGCATTGATCGCTGCATTTAGATCAGTGGCCATTTAATGCAGAATCACACCCAGGCTCCTTGGCTCTGTGATAACCCCTTTTTGCGGGGAGATTGAGAAGATTTATGGAGCGGCCGCTCCTGACTTCCCCATGAGGTACCTCACAGACACGACACCCACACACAACCTTACAGAGTCTCATCATCACATCAGTGCTAATTGTTCTGATGTGAATGTGTGTCAATTTTCGCAGTCAGCAAATGCAAAATTGTCTCACAGGTTAGCGAGTGTGGCCTTTCTGCTTTAGCCCGAAGATTGTGGCAATAATGTAATTTTCCTTCTCATGGGTGGCAATGTCTGTCTTCATTTTGAGAATACGGTCAGAGGTAAATGTTTTACTTTAATCAGAATGTTTCATGTCATTCAGTGTTTAAGAGGAGAACAAAGTCATTGTTATTCCAAAAGCATAGAATCAGAGTTACAATACAAAACAAAAAAAAACTGTGTCCCTTTGTTCTTTTGCAGAGATGTTTACTTTCTTCAGGACATTGAGCTCTGAGGAATTTCATCACAGCTTGTCATTATTCCACTCACATCGCCCAGCAGCCAGCAAATTCAGTTTTACCCTTTGATAATGTGGAAAATCATTAAGTATTCATGAAACCGGTCTATATGCGAACATCCATGTTGTGTGTGCTTTTTCTAAGATGCATTGTTTTCCGTGCTGTAAATCAATTAGAGTGGTTGTGTAATATCTAATGAGTGATTACACAGACTGCTTTTGTTATCTGTAGCTATAAGAGGAACACTGAATCCCTTTTGGGATTCACATAGAGCCTAAAGTAAACATGTTAATCCTGCTGAGCTGCTCCTCTTCTGTTTCATCTTATCACACAGATCGGGATCACCTCTGGCTGCTGCCAAATTTAAATAAGGAGTCTGTGCATCATTAGGTGTGGTGCTAGCACGTGTGAATGTATGTTTTCATGTGACAAATGTATTTTTGTGGTCCCCAACTCTGTTGCAGAGCAGAGGAATGTCCCCAACAGGAGGTGGGTGGGCAGTTTGTGGTGTAAAATGATTGATTGGCAGTTAAGGCAGGTCTTTATGGAGAGGTGGGAGGAATGCCTGATGTAGACGGTGGATTCCAAGGCTGTTGCTGTGGTAACAGAGGGACTGGAGGTATCAGCGCAGAGCAGAGGATTTTTTGGGGGGTGGGTGGCTTACTTAAGGATTCTGAGCATGAGTGGGAGCGTCTGCCTGCCCCGAGCCCCACCGTTCCACTTGCGTAATCTACTGCAAGAGAAGATCAATGAGGATTTAGTGCTCGATTGTCATCTTCTCTCCCCCTGAAATGCCAGCAGAGGATATAGGAGCGGGGAAAGAGCAGTTTCAGGGACAGCAAAGAGAGGCTCAGCAGGAGATGTGATGCCAATTCCACATAATCCCTGCAGCTGTATTCTCCTGCTCTGCTTTTCCTCCTCGATCAAATTTTTATTTTTTATTTTTTTGCTCCGGTATCACTCGGTCACAGCGAGTGATACCTGACACAGCTGACAATTCAGATGAATTAATCACCAGATTAACTCATGAAGTCTTACAATGCAAATTTAACCTGGAGTACTGCCCTGTTGATGTGATAGATATGTGTCTTGTAATGTGGAACCAGAAAAGCATGTTCATATCCCTTTAAAAAAATAAAGTTTAAAAAAAATATATCAAAAGACTGTTTTCCATCACACATTAAGGAACATAAAAAACATACAGAACAACTATTAGAATCGAATTTCACAATGAAGCTGCTTTGAGGACCTTTGAAAATATTTCACAATAGTTAACCCATTTTCAAAAACCCATCCATTTGAAATGTACATGTTGTTTGTTGTGGCCATGTGGCTACATTAATGTCTCTGAGAGCACATGGAGCTGTTTGAAACCAGGTGTCTTTGTCTTGTATTATTGTCCATATCAATGATTTTTTTTATGTCTGCCCTCATAGGTTCTCCATACTATGATAATGTGAGGCCCCTGTGCTACAGTGACTCCGACGCAGTTTTGCTGTGTTTTGACATCAGCCGCCCCGACACTGTTGACAGCAGTCTGAAGAAGGTGATGGCTTCTCTGCTTTACTTTTACAAAGTCATGGTTATGATTTAAGAATATAAGAGAAGAACATACCTTAGTTCACATTCACATTGTCCTTCTGTGTTTACAGTGGAAGACTGAGATCCTGGACTTCTGTCCCAGCACACGTATCCTACTCATTGGTTGTAAGATTGACCTGCGCACAGACGTCTGCACATTGATGGAGCTGTCCAATCAGAAACAGACTCCCATTACTTATGAACAGGTGAGAGACACAAAGCTCCACTAGGATAAAATCAATATTGAATCAAAAACAGTCAACAACAATCAATTCTTTTCATAGGTCATATTCTGACTTTTTTGTGTGATATGGCAGAAAAAAATATAGTAGCATGATCAAAATATCATTTTTGTGTGGACATTGAACATCACATCTCTCACTATACTTCAGCAGGATCCATCCGTCATTGTCATCTGACAATGATGTAAAAAATGACAGACTCATTGTAGATAAAACTATGAAGAATATTATGAGTTATTGTCCAGTCAGTTATGGCATGTTTCCACCTTCCACTAAATTCCAGAAATTTCTTACTGAATCTCCTTCCTAGAAAAGACCTAGCTTATTAAAGGAGGATATGAACGTACCCTTCATGACTCCATTTATTGCAGGGCTCCGCTATGGCCAAGCAGCTGGGTGCAGAGGCGTACCTAGAGTGCTCGGCGTTCACCTCGGAGAAAAGCATCCACAGTGTTTTCCGTACCGCGGCAATGGCCTGCATCAACAAGCTGCAGCCTCTCCCAAAGCCCAGCCCCACCCGCCGCCTCTCCAAAAGACTTCTACACCTGCCCAGCAAGTCAGATTTGCTCTCCTCCACCTTCAAGAAGGAGAAGGCCAAGAGCTGCTCGGTCATGTGAGTGGAGACCTTGTGGGTTACAGTCCTCACATGCAACCCCCAGCCCCTGCCACTTTGGTCTTGGGGAAGGGGGGGTGGGCATGATGGTTTTATCAGGGCTTCCTGCTGAATCCTTCCCTCACCCCCCCAGAAACCAAACACCCCTCAGAAGAGGTGGACACCTCGCTGTCCACTTACTCCTGAACCTTTTAGCGCACATCCATCTTTTTCCACTACTTTTTAACTTGCTTTCAAACAAACAGTATCAGTCAAGGTTTAAATCATTGAGCTATCGTTTTATTTTTTCCACCTGTAAACAGTATGCAACTACAATGGTGTTACATCTGTCTGATTTTACTATCTCTAGGCACATGTTGATTTTGTCCAAATTGGAAATGTGCAACGTGTGACGTTTAATCTTGTGATGTAAATGCCTCTCAGACAATTCAATGGATATTTTTCTAAGTACAAAAATAAATCTAGCATGAAAACCGTCAGGAATTAGCAAAAAAAATCCTGTCCATCCCTCTTAGTAAGATGTGTGAGGTGTGAAATAGCTTGTCGCTGTTGTCCCCATTTAGGCCTGTGAAAGCACAGAGATGTCGAGGGAGTAGTGGGACAAACCACAGTGAGAGCTATTACACAGAGAGCTGTTCTCATTGTCTCAGTGGTGATGAGAGCAGGAGTAGAGCTGTGAGTGCAGGCTGCTGTGCAGACAGCAGCCGAGACGATATCAACCTGCATGGATTGTTGATGCATGGTTGTGTAGCTCTGGCCAGCGCTGTTCCACAGGCTTTCAGTGGACTAAGTGGAGGAGACTGAAAAGGCTCTGTGTGCTGTGTGTACAAACGACTGTAGAAATGAGGACATGCAAAAATTATTTATATATATATATATATATATATATATATATATATATATATATATATATATATATATATATAAGGGAAGTTTAGCTGTGCTTTCAGTGTCTCTGCTGTCACAGCTGGAGTTTATTTTAAAACACTATTTTGGTGATGGGACAGACACATTTTAACAGATGAGAAAAGAAACTTTTCTTATCGTGACCAGGAGCATAAACACAACTCTGAGCTGTCGAAGGTTATTTATGAAGCAGCGGCCGGTCAGTGGCGCCAGTCGAAATGTTGTGAGGCATATTTAAAAGCAAAGGGTAATGCCCAGCTTATTCAGGCGCACCGCTAATGAAAGAATCTGGTTTGTGATTTCAAAAGTATTCCTCGGAAGATTTGTAGCATCGCGTTGTTGAGAGTTTTTCAACAATTCTCAAATGGTATGCAGTTTTGAAAAATGCCTTTCATATCACTTTCCCAGAAGTCACTGAGACTTTTTGACTACTGTAAAATGCCTATGGATTTTTTTGTTTGTTTTTTCATTTGAAACGATCTGATGTAGCACTCCCAACCTGACTACTCTTCCACGATGACTCTAGTTTCTGTCGTTCCCTCCTGTTAATCTATCGACCTCTAATAAGCAGCACTTACTGTAGTTTATAATGACTAGGGAGCAAAATTGGTACCTTTTCTGAGCTTAAATCGTTGGCTTCATGGTTACGTGTGTGTGCAGCATTGACCTCTGCGCTTCTAACCATAAAGAAATAATGATTTAAGTGCTTGTGATGCAAGGTAACCTGTGTGGCAATAAAGACGCAGCTTTGTGTTGACTGTCATGCTATATAAGTGCTCCATGGACATCCACGTCATAGACTAAAACCATCTCTGCTGTACAAAGAGGCTGCTGATCTGTGTTTGCCTCCCTCTCTTCCTCCGTGTAAGTAGCCACTGGTATACAAAATAACCCTTGATGGTTTGCTAGAAAAAAAAACATCAACATGTGTGAAATAGATAAGAGGGAACGGTGGTATTTGAATTAGAGATGTTAGACTTTGCTGTCAATTTCACATAATCATAAAAAAGCAGTACTGAGGCAGCAGAACTTGCTTGAATTGCTTTTAAAATATGCTTTAAATAATTGGAAATAACAATCATCTTGTAAAAAGGGCTAGTGTATGGGGGAATAAATGGAATTAATGTGGGACTAAGGAGAACAAGTAATCAAAATGCACAGGCTGGCCCTGTCCAAAGAAAGCTATTTTTCCATTCCTCTTTTTTTTTTTTTTTTTTTTGGTTTGTTGTTGTTTCGTTTTGTATTTAATAGCATGATGTGAGTCCCAGTGTTGTTGTTGTTTTTTTTTTTTTTGTTTTTTTTTTTGGAAAATATCTCCCTCAGATGGTCGTTGTGTCTTCATGGAGCTGTGGACTGCCCCTGGTAGTCGGGGGAACTTAAAGTGGTGATTTGCACAAAGGCTTCCAGTTCATGGTCACACACCAAATTCCTCAGCATTGCCTAGCAACAATTCAGCATAGGAAGCGCAGAGACTGGCTCTTGGGTTGGTTGTGTGGACAGAGAGGGTTGGCTCACAAACAGACATCCCCACGTTCATTATTGCAGCATCAGTTCTGTTTTGCATTTATTGCCAGGCTCTTTTTTTTTAAAAGAAACATTTCTCAATATTTTTTTCTTTGAGTTAGGGATGTGATGCCAAGCCTTCTGAAGATGGGGACAGATGGTTCATGGACCATGTCAGTTAATATGCAGCCTTTGTGTTGTAGTCAGTGTGTGGTACAATGGTGCAGTCAAACTCCTAAGCATGTCCTATTAAAGTTGTATTGATTGTACATACCGTCTCTTGTTTTATAATCATTGTAAGATATCTTCAAGGACGTCACATGGAAATATTGTCGTTGAATATTTATTTCGTAGCTATTTTTTTGCCTTTTTTGATGACATGTACATTTTGTTTAAAATGAATTTTGTAAATTTTCCCTTTGTTGTTTTGTTTTATTTTGTCTTATTGCTGTGTTGAATAAAGCTTGCCCTGTCTGGCACCCTTGACTTATTGTTCTTCTGTTTTTTTTTTTTTAACTTTATCATTACATCACATTTAATTTAATTCTCATTTTCTATTGGCTGTTGAGATTTCTCTCTTAATATAACATCGACTGTCTCCCAGCTGTCCTTTTCTGACTTTCAGCCTTTTTACACATCATAATATATTGAATTTGTTTTTATACTTTCATCAAACAGTCGCAAAGGACCGATCAAAAACCTTCACACGTTTCAAAAAACAGTTCCATTACTCTGAATCTCATTTAGTTTCTACTCTCCTGTCATTTTTCTGATTGCATACTTCTCTTCTACTTCTACTTAAGTGTTATATTAAAAGTGAAAAGATGTCTCCAGCAGCGGATCACTTCAGTGATCTCTATAGGGAGAGAGGTGCTTAGCTTTTCTACTTTATCAGTGCTAATAAATGTATAACTAGCTCTGTGTCACTGCATGCAGAGCACATCTCATTAAGGATAAAGCAAATTTAAATCAGGATGGATGGTGGATTACTGTCATTTTCTATTACTTCAACAATGCACTAAGATCATAGTCACTGATGATCAGGGGATTATTATCACAGACGGAGGAAAGAATCAGAGTCAGAAGTCAGTAATTCAGTTGTTTAAGGCTTTGATATTCAAATGATAAAAAACTGAGGTGTATACTATAGGTAGACAAAATGACTGCCACATATACTGTAGGTACATAACCTTTGGCACAAATTCAACGCTCCAGGTTGCTGAAAATCTTCACAGCTTCGCTGTGACTTCTGAAGATGCACAAGACGCTGTTATCACCCGTCTTCAAACACACCACATCTGGTGTCTGCCAGCTGCAGAGGTGTCTAAAACTGGCCGGGTGCCACAGAATGTGGCAGAGGAGCCAGCAGGCCAACCAGCCTATGTGCCCTCACATCGCCTTTTACTCCACGGTGCCAACTAGACTCTTAACTAATGCCAGCATCTGCTGTGCATGCACAGTGACCAATTGAATACATGATAATCCTGAAACCACAAGTCTTAATATGTTTCCAAACAGTGACTACACATTCAGCAATTACAAGGAAACATTATCAATTTAACATTTGTTTGTCAGTCAAATTTTTGTTCACCCAGTGAATATAAATCCAATATTCAGCCTCTTTTTAGCTGCATTTTACGGGCCACCAACTCTCCCTCCACCAGGTATTCACTGATAAACATAAAGAGTACATACCAGGGATTTATCTGTACCTTCTCTGCTGAAACAGCTGCCTGCTGCATCTGGAAATGAGATTAAGAGAGGTGAGACTGAACAACAACAGTGAAGCTAAAACCTTTAAAACTCAAACAATGAGCTGAAAGATGCAAAAACATAGTGGAACAGTGACAATTTTCCACAATAGATTTATTTTATGGTTGTGCAAACAGTCAGGGAGTGGCCAATATTACTTGGGTATTTATATGGCTTCATGCTGTGTATTGGCATGACATCAGATTATACTGTAAGGTGTACTCTTTATACAGAACAGGTGTGTTGGTTTCGAACATATGGATCAAGATTTAAAATTTTCACCTTCACACTTCTCATCGAAATGTAGCCAACTAAGAAGCTGGTGTGTGGACGCTGACCCTGAACTGTCCTGAGATCAGACTTTGTCCAGCCAACCTCCCACTGCTTTTTTGCTAAAAAACACTCTGTTGCTAAAAACAAAATTAATCATGGTCCATTGGTGAGCTGAATGCTGGAACACCTGAGGTAAAGTCTGACATTGTGCACTTGGAGGAGCACAAACTGGGTGTGAGGACATGTAAATGGGCCACATACGCTGTTAGTCGTAGTAAATTAGGCCAACATCTGGACAGGCACAAAGAGTTCAATTGCCCACTCAGCTGTGGCTTGTACCTCGAGGGCTCGGTTAAACAGAACTGGCATCGTGGCACAGTCTAGTGAGCTTTCAGGAACAACCCTACCATTTTGTTAAAACTTTGCCATACACAGCCACCTTAGAAAAGTTCTTTGTCTCCTACACAAACAGTGGGTCACTTTGACTGAGGATTACTGGGTTGCTATGGACAAAAGCAGGAGAGGGAGAGCATTTTACCAACACAAAGCCAATTGAATGGGCCGTAAAAACACAGTGAATTAATTCTGATTCACACGCATTTTCAGCTAATCAGAATATCAATTCACATCACATAATTAAATTTAGAAGAGTGATAACATCATTATCTTCCTGGTGACATTTAAATCAATTAATTAGACTGATGGTGAAAGATGCATCATTGGGATTTTTTCTGTTCTTTGTAGTTATAATTATTATATCCTAGTTCAATGCTATGTGCAACCAAAAGGACAGTCGTTACAAAGGGTAAACTGAGGGAAGTGTGGCATAGAGTAGACAACCCACGGTGCTGTTGTGTAATATTAACATCATGCCTTGGGTCCTCAGATAATTCTCTGCATGGAAACAACAACACATCAGCATATACCAGAAGTAACCTGTCACTTAATGTTTCTCTGTTATGTGCAGCAAAATTTTAATGATCCATATTGTAAAAAAAAAAGAAAGAAAGAAAGAAAAGAAAAAGAAAGAAAAGGTGCCCAAAAATGATGCAGCGAAAAATGTGTATATCCATCCTCAAGCATCTGTGCAGATATGTGCTGATCTTTGATTACTGATGAGGTGTGATGAGGTGTTGAGTCCTGCAGTGTGTGCTCTCTCTCCCTCTCTCTCTCTCCGACAAACAGACACCAGATTCTCTGCCTCTGCCGCAGTGCAGGGCAGGGCCAGAATATCCAAACCCATCAATTCCTATTCAACCAGTTTCCCTCACAAAAAGAGGAGGTGTCACAATATCACTATTATCACTTTTATCTTCACAATCACTATCCAAGCTCCTGTAAAGACAAGCTGTAAAATGCACAGTCTCAGAGTAAATACAGGATTTGTTAGATTTTAAGAGTCTAAACTCACTAGATTAATTGTTAATAACTATTATAGAAACTGTCTTTATTTTGCTTCAAAACTGCCAAATCCTCTAGTTCACCACTTTACATACACAACAACAATAACTATCCACCTGAAGAGATCTGCCCTCTGTATCCTCAGACTGAGAACTAAACACCACGTTGTAGCTCCTCCACCACTCCCACCTCTATGCATGACCTTCTGACCCTAAACTCCCTCCTGTGGCTAAACCTACGGCTCCCCTAGTGCTCTCTCTTGACCTTGTGTTTCCCTGGCAGCAGCACCACCAATGAGCTCAGTCAAATGTGAGCAGTTGTTTAATGTTCCCTGTGGCCACGGCAAAGAAGCACAAGTTGTTCCTCTGACACTGAGTGTTGTTTTTCAAAGGAATCAGATAAGCACAGTGTTGTTTTTAGGACACATTCTTATACATTAGCCTGGATAAGCCACAAAATGTGTGTGGTACAAGTCATAAACATTTAGCAGATGCAGGCTGGATGACTAGTCAACTGTTTATTCAAATACTTACACACCATTTGTGTGTGCAAGCATTGCTTCTGGTTCATCTGCTGTGCAAATGTCACCACTGTTGTTATTTGTGGGTAGAAAATAAAAAAAGATATATTATATTGTGACATAGCAAAAGATGTGTAGTGCTTCATGATAACCAGGCTGATACAATATACAACACAATACATCAATGAGAATATATATGTTTGCAAATGATAATATATAAAATATAAAATATCAATAAGATAAGATATTGTGATAAGACGTTCCACAACAGTGACTGCACCAATACAAACCTTACATCTAAAACATAAACACGGTAGACAAACACACATTCAGCATTCACATGCTCGCTGCCTTTCTTTGTGATCACTGGGCAACCGCACACAAAGGCCAAGGCGTGCTCTGCCGTGCACAATGTGACACTATCTGAATACGAGAGGGTTAGGAGGAGCACTGTGCTGAACCCTCAACACACACAGAGAGACACACACAGTGGGTTTGGCTGTGGGCCACATCCTGCGTGTGTCTGCACAAGCTAAAATAACATGAAGAGATCCAGCACAGCGCCCATAAGTGACGTCCCTTCAGCTGCACCGATGGAGAAATAAGCAGGGTCCACTGCTTTTGTCCTTCATGCTGATTAAAATGCTAGATTAGGTCAGCTGCAGCAGACTGAGTATACAGCAGTGATAATTACCCCATAATTATGCCATATTGTGTCTCTGCTGTGTTTTACCACCAGCTTTCTATATTTTACAAAGCGATCTTGTGCATGAGGACTTAATTGCACACATCAAGGCACCGAATCCAAATCTGAATGCGTTCTGTTGTTCGGAGGGAAACATTAGCAACCATTAAAGAGAAGCAGCACATTCCTATAAAAAGAGCATGTCTCCATCAGCGATCAGCTGGCATGCGTGTACATGTGCATGTGCGTGTGTGCAACTGTTATCCTTAAAGTCCCTGCAGCAATGAAAGAAGTATTAGTGGGAAAAGGTGGGGGTGGGGTAGAGGGGTTGGGGGGGACAGACAAAAGGGAGGCTGAGGGTACTGCAGGCAGCACTCTGCTCATTTTTGTCTCAGCCACTCCTCTTTAGGGAACCATGGCTACAGGCGGGAGCATGTGCCTATAGTGGTTCGAGGGAGTGTGAGGTGTGGGTTTAGCTTCAGTCCGTGATGCACTCAGGGCCCTCCCACTGTGCAATAACTCCCATGCTCTCGTGCTTGGGGTGTTGGGCAAAAAGAAATAAGAAGATAGAGAGAAAGCCAAGGCCGAGGGGGAGGGTGAGAGCAGAGAAGAGAGGATATCTTCACTATAGCTCAATATCTTTTAACCTAAACCATCTTTATCTTAACACAAAATGAACTGGAATTCGAACGGAAACATTTGTGCTTGTCCTGTGGCAACAGATTCAGACACACTGGTGTTAGAAAAAAAAAAGTGAGGGGTGGATCTAAAAGTAACACTGAACCCAGCAATGACATTGATCCTTAGTGACAAGGGAGCTGTAAAGCATTGAGAATACGCTCACTAGAGGGATGTTCTTGCATGTACATATAGACTCAAAGGAGGAACTGAAGCATAGAGCCAATGTCTGTTACATAAGCACTGCATTGAGAGGAGGTTTCTGCTGGCTGACAGCATCCACAGGAAACTAAAACAAGCTAAGTTTGGAGTGAAGATGTGTAGAGCAAACAGACGACCTCATGAGAGAGAGGGGCTCCTGGGTCAGTCTCTCACAGTGAGAGCAAGCTGTCAAAAGCCATGTTAAAAAATGTATCATTTCAGCGACTGGCATTGGATGTTGGAATCTGTGACAGTTCCATTGCATAGACATGTTGTCATGACAACAACAGGTAGCACATCTGTGATAAAAGCTTCCTGTCTCTCTATCAGACAAATGGGAGAAGCTGATATTTAGGATTTTTAAGATTTTTTTTAAGGAAGGAGAAATTAATTCTGTTTTGCCTTTGAGCTGAAATAAGTATATTCAGTGTATATTTAGAGTTTATCGTCTTACAGTATAACAGCCTGGTGTAGACAGATAGAATAAGGCTCAATTACCAACTCACAGAATTATTATTATTGCCCCAGCACATGGTGAACAAACACTGACGAAATCATACAGTAAAAGCGAGGCCCTAGGCCCCTCTGCCTCTGAGTGAACATGGCCTTGAGCCTAATGCTAATGTGAGCAGGGGATAAGAACATCAGCATACTGGCTCATCTTTTGGCTGCAGCTTAGATTCAACTCTGATGTCATGTTGGAGTTTACATTCACCAGACTGAGAGAATCAAAAGTGAAGTGAATTGTTTATTACCTTAAAAAGTAAAAAAAAAAAAAGAAATAATTTAACCATTTGATTCCCATCTGTCTCCAGTAAATCTCTGCTCATTAAATCCACTTGTGGACATGTGGCGCTAAATGTGGCAGACAGAACTACCGGTACATAAAATATGTTTCTGTTCTCCATATTGATATTGAGCCTGTAACTATCCAACACAACAGATCCAAAAATATTCCTGTAGTGGATTTTTTATCCACCCTCTGTCTGTGTCCTCCTCCCTGCTTTTTTTCCTGTTTCCTCTTCCTTTTTTCTGTGAGTCACATGTTCCTGAGTGTTTGATTCACAGCTGGCCTGTGGGGAGTCTTTGCTAAGTAAATATACATATTCTCCCAGTTGATATCCTCTCTTCCTTGATACCGACTGTAACTGGGCTCAGTAGTACCTGTGTGACAGGAATCAGTACACCACACTGCCAGTATTTAAATGCTCGCTCTCTCCCTCTTCTTCATGTTTCTCTAATTGCTGAGAAGGCTTTTGATGTTCAAAGGAGTGGAGGCAGAAATATTCATAGACCTACACTGTGTTTAACTAATATGTTACATCATATTAAATGTTTTATATTCTTATTCTAATATTTAGTTGTGTAACATTTAGTTGTGTGTAACAAAAAGTTTGCATGTAACAATTGCAATAGTTGCATGTAACAAATCATGAAATGAAATGCAACCTGGACCTTAAATTTGTTTGATAATGATTTATATATGCATGGAAATAAACTCTAAAGAACATCTAATCTTATTCTGATGGGTTTGCTAGATTATTGGGTTGTTAGTAAACTCTATCTCTTAACTTTGTTGTGTGTCTAATCTTGTTCTGGTTGAAATAAGTGATATCAGTTGAGCTATAAATATGAAAATGTGTCTTATGACATGTGCTCTCACTGATTTATGTAACATACAAGGACACATAGCAGGAACTGTTACTCACACAATATTCTCAGCTCATTTCTCGCTATGATTTTCTGACGTGATTAAACGTTGTATTTACTTTCATGATTCAACGTCTAAACTGCTTAGCGAGCTGGCTGTTGGCATACGGTGCAGCTGTTCCATTTGCTGACTGTGAGATCTCCCACTGAGCTCTCTGCAAGTGTGACATCAACACACTACAGGTGAAACGAGATGCCCACCTCGTAATGGCAAGGATTTTTACCACCTTCACACACTTTACATTGATGTTTTTAACAAAAGAAGTGGTTAGCATCCACTGATACTTCTACAGCTTTAGCCTGATCTTCTTTGGATCTGTATCGGTTCCCTACATGGCCATCTACCCTGGTTTATAGTACAAGAAATGGTTACATCACACATTGTTAAGTAAAATTTAGACTGTGTGGCTCACAGTCTTTGCCAGCAAGAGCACTGAGCTGCAGCAGCCTACACTTTGGCACAGTAATATAAAATATACAATTGTGCAATGTGCAAGCACAAAGTTTTTTTTGAGCAGGTCTATATTTATATTTACTCAGTACATTCAGTTTGTGAAGACTTAAAAGCTCAGCGAACCCAGTTCCTTTTTATTTTATCACAGCACTTCGCTTGAGACACCTTCAATCTGGTTTGATTGGCACAAATGACTTTAATAGCTCTGCAATAGTCTATGTGTATTAACAAATAGGAATCAATGTGATCAATTTTCCATTCACTTTAACTTGTGATTTGATCAATGATCTATATAAATGTATATGTATTTATAAATGGTGCAATAAGTGGTCTTAGTGTCTCTTACAAACACTACAGATGGTAAAATGTAAAATATATCAAGTGGTAATAAACTAAGCTTAACTCACTCAATTTCACTGAACAAATGGATTCATTTAACATCCACTGAGACATGATTTGCCCAGTATCTTCACCAAAACAAAATTTTGACAGAATTTTTTTTTTTTTTTTTTTGCACTAATGTGAAAACAGCTCCAGCTGTTATTCAAAAGGAAGACAGCCCTTGATTGAGATTCTTTTTTGTAAAATGACAGAAAGGTCATGCTAATTACCATGACAGCCACAGCTGATTGCTCTCAAGTCTATAGCGTGGGAGCAGT
Source organism: Polydactylus sextarius (assembly GCA_016801845.1). NCBI lineage: Eukaryota > Metazoa > Chordata > Actinopteri > Polynemidae > Polydactylus > Polydactylus sextarius. Next base: position 15,734,601 of record CM028909.1, read on the forward strand.
TGGTCGAGGCTGATGCTGAAGACAGGAAGGACAACTGTCAGTGCAACCCAGACATAAATTTATAGACAGTATTTGCTTTGGCTTTGCTGAATATTTCCATGCTGCATTGTTGCAGATCAATTCAATATGGTTTCACATGAGTGACACCATGAAGATGGCTATTACGTGTGATGTAAACACTTCTGTAAACATAATAAACAACTGATAACAACACTGTTCCTAATTTAAGTTTGGAGAGGTAATTACTGGACGTAGTTTTAATCTGGCTCACGGAGGACAGATGATGGAGCCAGCGCTCTCATATCATAAAGAAACTAGGCTGTCGCTAATGAAGAACAGCTTGAGTGGAGCCTTCAATCTGTGATGCTGACAACCCAGCCAAAGATCCCAATAGTTGCCAGCTCTGCTGTTGTGTCCTGTCGGCAAAGTAAGTCAGTAAATCTGTCAGCATTACTAAGAAAAGCAGAGGGTCTGTTCTGCTAAATCAGGCAGACAAAAAGCCATGTAGCCCCTGCTATGAATCAGGGAACAGAATGTGAGAAACTGCACACACACACACACACACACACACACACACACACACACACACACACACTCCTGTATTCACTAGTGCATATTCAAACATACTGTATGCACAGATGCAGTCAAGGGCACACAGACAAAAGCCACAGAAGCACAGGCACCCACACACCCACCTTCACTGTTTAAGCAAACAGCTCCAGGCACAGTGAATGAGCATGAGCATGTCAGCGGTGTGGGCTGCCATTCTGTCACACAAAGAGTGTGTGTGGAGACAGATGCCTCCTCAGCCTCCTCCTGGCCATTTACCTTACATAGGCCTACAAACACAGTCTCAAATGTCCTTGTTCACCCTTTATGATTTAAATATAGAGATTTTCTGGGAAAAGCCAGAGAATCTTTATCTCTTTCAACTTTGCCAGTAAAAGAGGAAACTGGGTGAATATATATATATGTGTGTGTGTGTGTGTGTGTGTGTGTGTGTGTGTGTGTGTGTGTGTATGTATATATATATATATATATATATATATATATATATATATATAGTGTGTGTGTGTGAGAGAGAGAGAGAGATACCTTCAAAGGTATGTGAAAGTAGGCTATGTCTGGAAATGATCCTCATTACAGTGAAGGGAAAGGAAGAGTCCTGGACCCAGATAGACAGGTGCTGTGTATCTGTGATTGGGTGACTTTAGTACCAGAGGATGAAAGGATGAGGAGGCAGGGAAGAAAACAGGCGACGTGCCAGGGTTTTCCCCACAGCCAGAGACACTCTAATTAAGGGGCACAGTGGGGAGAGGGGGTGAGAGAACAACAGCTCTGTATTGTCACATAATGATTTTCTTATCATCTCTAGTACAGGAAACACTGCACATCTCTCTTGGCTGATGGGTATGCGAGTCTGTGTGATTCTCCGGTGCCCCTCCTGCGCAGTCGTCTAGTCACACCCAAGAACATGAAGTCAACTAGGTCTCGGTGCTATTTTCAGTACCTGATATTCAAGTCATCCTGTCACAACAGCATATAGTTGTTTGATGGAAATGAATGTGAACAGCTACAGATGTATTCATTTTAATCCATACACCGAGAGCTTCCTTTCACTCTGTCATCATTCAGTGTTGTAAGGAGCCTTGCCACTGACTGTTTACACTGCTGTTTGTTTAATCCACCCACAGTGTCACTGTGTATAATTATTAATACATATTTATAGCTCTTGCAATTTTCTTGTGATTCTTTACCCTTATTCCCAGATGTCCATATGGACACTGACAGGGAAGGGAAATACCTGCAGAGACGTATGAAGAATCCTTGAATTTTAATAGAAAAGTCAAAGCAGGATCCAAAACATTACTATGCAAGTGATTGTGAGTGCATGCCTTTTCACTTCAGTTCAATGAGGAGAATAATTTGCATTTAAATAATAATGCCTCAAGAAAAACAGTCAGTTGGCTGGACATCTTCTTATGGAAATACTCTCCGGTTTTCCACATGGAATATTTAATTATTTAAATGTATGTTTTACTCGCTGAAACGAAAATGAATTTTGAAATAACAGATGTATTTGTTGTGTTTCCGTACATTACATATGTTCCATTTTCCTTCGACTGTTTCACAATCTGTTTAACTTAACTACAGAACCATGACAGACAGTTTTACAATTTTTGTTAATAAATGTCTGAATAAAACAAGTTTCCTGTAACAGGTTACAACAGGTGATGCTGTGTGTGCTTTTCCTTTATACAACACATTAAGAAGACAGAAGAGAATACGTGGCAAATAAAAACAAACCCATCCAGTATTAAGACTTCATAGAAAATGATAAAGTATCAAGACGGGGAAAAAATGAATGAGGAGAAATGAGACCGAGGACCAGATGGGTCCTGGACTGCTCTGAGCTTTGACAGAGCAGCAGATGCCCTGAGATCCTAGGCCACAGAAACGCCGCCAGCTGCTTAACACCACAGCGCAAAAGAGGCCGAGTCCAGTAACTCCCCTTTGTCACATGTGCACTCTCCCTGATAGAAATATAGGTTAAAGGGTTTTTTTTCTCATCCCATAATTCTGTGCTGCTGACGCTGAAAAAAAAAAATCAGATCAGCTGGATATGATTCATATTTGGTTAAAAGTGGAGAGCACAGTGCCCAGAAAACTAAAAACAGAGCATATGTGTCAAAATTTGCTGCATCTGAGGATATCTGCGATAATGCAGTGCTTTTAGTTACTCTTAGCATCTCTGTTTGCTGTGTTTTCAGGTTTATTTGGGTTAATGAAGGCTGCTGTAAGACACTTGTTACACATTTAGAATGAGAACGGACATGAAAATGACCTCGATTTAAAAGAATAGCAGTTATTTTCACTTTAATGATCAACTAAAGTAAATCTGTGATTGTCTGTGTGGAGCTTTAATTAAATGTGGTCAAACACAGGGTGATACTGTTTCTCTCAAACATATGTGCTGTGAAAGCTGCTGCTGCTGTTTGCTGTGAAAGCTTCCTCGAGCACCATAGAAACACATGACTCATCATCATCTACAGCAGACGCTCTGCTCCTCTCACTGACTTTGGCGATGAGGTTTGGGAGGTGTTGTGGGACTGTGGATTTGTGACGACGATACAGCTGCATACTGAGCAGACGCCATCACAGTTATCTTTCAGTAGAGCATCACCCTCTAGTGGACCAGATGGGTAAAAGCCAAGATTTAATACTTCCTAACTTCTCTGGCTTGTCATGGTCACAGTTATAACCTTGTTCATTCCGGTGGGAGATTTCTAAAAGTGGATGTCACAAATATGTATGAATAAAGTGCATTTATTGAAGAACAATAAAAATAAAGGCAATAAAATTTAATTTAAGGCAACAAAGACCATGTAGCTGGAATCAACTCCAAATAAAATAAACTGCACTCATTCATCTTAATGTAAACAGAACAGTGAAATATATAAGATTTGACTACACAAGCAATACTTGTCAGCAGGAATGACTGATTGTTCTTTTTTTTCCTCTTCTTTTCATGAAATTTTTTGAAGGTAATCACGGACATCACCAACTTTACATATAACACTACCTATCACAATAACACATTTAATTATTTACCCTCTATATTTAACAAAGGGCAACACTATCACACATCTGTTGTGGATTCCTACACAGACAACACTAGTTGAATGAGTCCATTTATAAGAGTAAACAATGTCAAAATAATCACCCAGTATAAACAATAGTGCAGTAGGAATAACCAATAATGGTGTGGAATGGAAATATAAAGGTAATAATATTACATTCAGAAATGTGCTTAGTTAAAGTTAAAGTGGCCATATCATCACCAGGTCACATTTAGATTATTTAAATGCAATCTGATGATAACAAATCCAGTCCCTGACAGATATACCTGGAATCTTTGTTTTTTATAATGTGCAAACTATGTTTAAAGTAATTTTTGCATAGTCGGTTGAAATGAACGAATGAAAGAAAATATTTGGGAAAGGCCACTAAACCCTTTGTCTCATATTAAATCATTTGATTTAAAAAAAAAAAAATCCCTGTTTGAGGACTGCAGATAGTGCAGACTTAAATTAAGGAAATCTGTTGCAATACATAGTATTGCACAGTAAATCAACCTGAAGAAAGTCTTCACCCTCTAGTCATCCTCTGTCACTCCTTTAAGACGAAGTTCTTCTTGAACCCTGAGCAAATATGCTGGATCTGGATATCCAAAACTGGAAAGAAGAAGCAGAAGTAATCAGAAAATGCAGCAGCTGAAACTTTTTTTTTTGTCTCAATGCACCTGTGGTGTAAATTTATCCCACTAAGGCAGTTTGAAAAAGGCAACACGAAAGGTTAACCCCATCTGTCATCCCGCTATCAGGACAACTAAATAGAAAATAGTGAGACTTAAGTAGGTCGTAGTTAACCTGACCTTCTTGTCTGTCTGCTGGTCGGTCCAACACTTTGGTTCAGGCTAAAATATGGTGAATTGTCATGATATTTCTTTCAATTGTGCAGAGGAGCAATCCCAGTCACTTTGGTGACCCCCTGACTTGTCCTCTAACACCAACAGCAGGTCAAAGTTTTCTCATGTCCAGAGAAAATAGGCTACAGTATCTCAACTAGAGAATTACCAGGGGGGTTAGTACAAATTTTAATCATGACATCTGAACAGTGTCTTTTTCCCTGTATAACTTGTATATCCTGCACTACAACCTACAAAACAATTAAAGAAAAAGACAACAAAGAAGTGATTCATCTACTGTAATGATTCACATACCATTGCGGGCCACCATCTATATTTGTCTTGTGGTGAATGTCGTTCCAAGTGATGACGTTGTTCAGGCCTGTGGTGGCAGATCGTCCAATAGTGAAGATGAGTCTCCTGTCGAAAGCTTTTCTCAGTAGCTTCAGGACTTTCTCTCCCTCCTTGCTGGCTGGCAGGTAGGCAGTGCGACGGGTGCTGCTGTACCTCACTCCAGGGTTTGGGTGCTCAGGCTGCATTATGGTAAACAACAGACAATGTGATAAGTCACTGATTAGTTTCATGATATGAAATCTGTATTATATACTGGCAGAGTGGAGCTAAAAAGACTTGTTGATGGACAGAAAATTTGTTAGCAAAAATTTCAACAATTTCAACTGGGATAATCTCTGTAATTTTTCAATCAAAAATATAATAATCAAACATGATCCAAGTCCATTGTATCACATGTGACGATTAGCTGCTTTTCTCTTCTTAATATCACAGTAAACGTTACATATTTGAGCCCTGAATCACTGATCAGACAAAAACAGACATTTGTTTGAGCAGCCCTTAGAAAAAAATATTCAATTTATCTCTAAAAACATATTTCATTATAAAAACGTATTTTTCAAATGTTAATACACTAACATGTTACTTTTTGTATTCACTGAACTTCAGATACGTTTTTTGCAGAGTGTGTTTCTCTTCATTATGTAGGAATTTTCAGTTACTTCCTGCAGAATAACTGGACCTGAGGTCTGGTCCTGAAGCTCCATCTTATCTTTTTTTAAGTAATTCATGGTGGACTTTGGGACTTTCTTTATTGTCCTGTTGTAGAAATCATCAGCCTGTCACTTTCACTTTCTTGACTGAAGGATATTTGCAGCAAGAGGCTCATTGAGAAGTTATATTTTCACTTCGAAATATATAATTTACCAAGAAGTAAGACAATTTGTTTTAGCTTAAAAAAAATCACCACCATGTTATTTTGATGTATACTCTGAATCTGTGGAAAATAATTTACAAATAAAGTAACTGTCATAACCGTCGCTACTACAATGTTTCTATGGCAACAGACGAACGTCAGCTCTCCAAAATAAAAGTTTTAACCGTTTAACAAAAAAAAAAAAAAAAAAAAAAAAAACGGTTGTTTGACATGACAAGATTGAACGGAAGAAATAAAGAATTTGAAACTTTGCCGTGTCATATCATGATCATAAAATTAATCAAGATGATTTAATGTTACAATGTGACGTTGTTGAACATCACCATCTGGTGGACAAAAATAATATTACAAGCAGCTGAAAGATGTTGATTCACCACACTGACGTATGGCCCTTTAACTATGCAGCCGATATGTGGCCTGTATAGTGAACACTGTCGGCCTCACCCCTTGTATCCCAGCTGGGAAAGTGTACGTTATGATGATACATCCGTGGTTCTCATGGCCGGGCAGTCTCTGCCAGCTCCGTGCCACCTCCATCGTGCCATTCGGCTGGGTGCCCTGGTACACTCCGTGGTAAGTGTTACATATCGGACACGCAGGTTTATACCTGAACACCGAGTCGATACACTGAGAGCAAAAAGAGTGAAGGCACTTTAACGTTTTCTTGTCTTGAATTGTGTCCAAGCAGATAGCGCAGTCCTCCGTACTTTTACGGACAACACTGGAGCAGTTGTTGGGTTTGTATTCCATTATTTCCGGTTTGCTGGTTAACTGGTGTTCATGTAAACTGGTGATGTTGCATCCGCAGATTCGTCATTATCATGAGACCATAAATCATAAATGAGATCACCTATAAAAAAAAAAAAAAGTCAGAACGACGACGACGAAAAGGAAACATCAGGAGTCAATGGAAAAGTCAAAACCGTGTCAACATTAGCTCCAGATACTCTGGCTACAAAATTGAAATAAATGTTTTTAGATTAACAATTAGTTTGTGAACTGTATGCCAGTGACAGTGACAAAACTCCAACCACTAACCTCTGCATTACATCACCAAACAGCTCTCCAGTAGTAGCACATGTAAACATTTTGTCATTTTGTCAGTCGTTTGATTCATGTTGTTGAGTGGCTCTTACACTAGTGGTCCCTCAGGCTGCACTCAAGACACAGGATCCAACCTTACATACAACAAAGGCTGTATGGACTCACCTGAACAAAGACAGAAATGAAAAAAAAAAAACAGTTTTATCTCAAGGACAACTTTGGGGAGTGCTGAAAAAGCCTGGAATAATATACCACCAGTTTCCTTACCTGCTTAAATTTTTGTTTTACATTTTGATTATTAATGATCTGAGTAGATCTTCAACCATGGCTCAGGGACTATAGATACTCTGAAACCCCATTAACAATATTATAAATGGCAAAAATAAATGTTTTCACTCTGCAGTGACATGACTTTTATGACATTACTGATACCTAAGTATGTAACATTACCATAGCTGGTGCAGATGGGGATATTTGAAAACTACCTTGTAGCTCCTGAACTAGACCTCTTCTCACCCAAAGGGTCAATACATTTAACTTGGAGATAATAAATGGGAAATGAGAAAACAACCAGCTGTTTATAGAAACCAATACGTATATAACAGTTATTTAAATGAAAGAATCTAAGAGGTTTAGAGGGAAGCTTGTGGCTCCTGAAAAAAATACAGCTCTCTGACATGTGACAATGGGCTCCCTATTATTTATGTATTTTTGGAAAAAGGCAGTAAACAGTAAACAAAACAACAGAAACCTTGAGAAAATGACGAATCTGCGTGTGCATCATCTGGGGCACCGTAAGGCACCAATTAACACGAACATAATTTAAACTGTAACACTGGTAAGTCAAGACAAGTATGAAGATTTTCCGATCGAGGATGCAAGATCAGGAGATGTATGACGTCAAAAAAATAAAGTACTGGACGAAGTTTGGACAAAGTTGGTTTCCCCGTTGATCGTTTCCTTCTGAAAATAATATATCCTCCCTTTGTGTATTTTGATTATGTATAATAAACTTGCTTGAAATAAAAATATGTACCTTTGCAGTGCAACACTTTTGCCTATAGTTGAGTATTTTTACATTGCTGCTTTTACTTATTGTTATTTCTTTCAACATTAGCTGATCTTCTAATCTGAAGTTGTAAGTACCTTCAATATTTATACTAAATATGAGTATATCTTTAGTAAGTATACCTTTATTTTTAAGTAACTCAGAACTTTAACCAATAGATGAGTTCCAGAACCTGTGAGTAAGAGGAAAAAAACAGGATCGTGAGTAGTTGTTTAACCATCTGCAGCCTTTATGAAACTGAATCTATGAAGTTGCATTTTGAAGACAGAAGGTTCATTATTAAAAAGTCATACTGGTTGAAAGGGCAAACAAGGTGTCCTCAACATTAATTCATCCCTAATTAGGTGATGCCCCTCTGAGTAACATGATTTATTTATAAGGTTTTCTGAGAGTTAGTCTCTCCAAGGAAAGAGGCTCAATGAAAAGGAAAAAGGTGTAACCCACTGGTGTTTCATAGGTGAACGTCACTCAGCTTGTCTTTACTGAAGTGATGACTAGTTACAAAATGCACTTCTTATACTCTGCTATCAGAACTGACAGTAAAAGTACTGGTCCACAGGTGATTATGCTTCTTGACTGACGGTCATGTTAATGTCTATAGGCCACCTGAACACCCATATTTATTTATTTATTTTAAATATTCATAATTACTCGCCAGATAAGCTGGAAAACACAGTCATGACTGTAAACTTACATTGCAACAGATGACATTCTGACCAATTTGTAAATAAAGGTAGTTGAGGTACAAGAAAAGGTAAAACTGTGTGACTGAGGTATTTTGAAACACGATGTTGTCCACTAGATGGCACAAAGACCATTAGCAGAGTTCAAAATCTTGGCATTACAATAATCTCTACTACTGGAGAGTCTAAGTGAAGATCAAATCTTTAAAGTTAACATCCTGAACTTATTCCAAATGGACACTTTCCAAATGGACACGTTTGATATGGAGTTGCTTACAATGCACCTGGTTTATTTGGGGCCTACACTGAATATCCAACACAAACCCAAACATAACTTTTTATTCAAGTATTAAAATGTAAAGCACATTATTCTGAATATCAACAAAGTACGAATCAACACAATTAAAAAAGCAAAACTCCGACTTTTCTTCGACAATCATTTTGTAATACGTGTAATCTCTCTATTATCCATCCTCCTTGCTTCTCCTCAGTCATGTAATGCATAGAAATGTTTGCACAGTAGCTTTAGTAAACTACAATCCTGTGTTGGTCCCTTAACTAAAATATAAATGGGGTGAAAACATAATAAAAAGCAATCTGATTTATGGATCTGACCAGTCAAATTAATGACAAATTTACCACTAGTCAAGCAGGTTACTGTACTTAACAAAGCACTTTCACACATACAGATTTATCTGTTTGAGGATTTTTTTCTGCATTTGGACTACAAGAATGTTTATGAAGGAAAAGCTAATTTAATACACATTAGTATACATATTTTCATGAAGTGTGTAGTATTCGTACTTAAAGCCAGATAGTATAGCTACAAACATAATGCTGCTTACCTATCAAACACCAAAATATGCCCGAACAGCTTACCATTCATTAGTAACATCATGCTTGATATTTTATCAAATATGAATATAAGAAAGGCACAACAAAATCAGTATCCCACCTACCCTTGATCAGATCAATTATTCCTGCAACATTTTCTGTTATTGTTTCACTGTGTGTCGTAGATTATCTATTCAGATGAACAAATTTCTAACACTTACCTCATTTTAAATGAGAACATTAGCAGGCAAATCTCCCAGTTTGACAGGGACGGACGCATAGTTATTTAAAGAGCTTTTGTGCCTTCCATTTGGTTTAAGTGGTCTATATGCCCTTTACATTTGACATCGTCTTAAATCTGGTAATTAGATGAGCACATTACTAACAACTGAGGTAATGGGCTCAACACCTGGGAGACATCTTGAAATAACAGGAGTGACCAATGGTAAAAAAAAAAAAAAAAAAAAAAAACCCTGGTAGAGATCGTGATACACGTAATAAAAGGTGCTGCAATGAGACATCGTTTAACATTCGTCGTATTTAAGTTGAAATGGAGTGGGGGCGGGGGGTGGGGGATGGGGTGGGGTCGCACGCAAATGGAAAGTTCCAAGCAACTGACATCAACTTGTAGTCACCGAGCTATTAACCGATGGCTGCATGAACCTGTATGCCCCGAGTACTCTTCCACACAGAGGAAGCAAAAACCATGACTCCTTCTTCACTGAAAAACACACTGCCTTTCCAAAGTGCCAGTGAGTGCTTTAGATTGCAGTAATTCCAGAAAATGAATTCATTCTATTCAAGCAGTGCTATTCTGGCATATAGTCCTTACAACAAGTAATTAGTAATAATCTAATTGGACATATACTCAAAAACATTTCCGGAGACATCAAAGCAATAAAGTGTGCTTGTAAGAAATAACGAAACCCCCAAAGTAGAAATAAACATTATTATAACATAAACTGTCTTTATAACATTAAACTTAATTTCCTAAACAATGTATAAGTATGGTGAATTCCAAGACTCCACAATGCTCTTAAATAAGTGCATCATATATCGGTCCTATTGCCAAATGTGACAGGTAGAGGGTTGTTTAATACAAGAATGCACTGCACTCAAAGTATTTTCTTCCACATGTAGCACTGGGTTAAGCTTAATTCTGGAGGAAAATGAACAAACAGGGAAACAGCTAGTGGAGGTGATGTGGGCTCTGCTGCAGCATTAGACACTCGTCTGCTGAGGGCCTTGTCTTCAGCCATCCTTTTAAGGGATGGGCAGTCTCTGAGCACAACCTGGAGCCGTGTCATGTCCACCGCAGGGACAAGGACACTCGAAATGTCTCAGAAAGTCCTGGAAGTCTTGTCATTTTCATGCTGTCAGTCCGCCGTAATGCCTTTCTCTCTGAGCTCCTCTGTCACTCGTACCAGGTAAGTGGGGTCTGGGTAGCCAAAACTGTCAGGAGAAATAAACAAGCCATCACTGCATCTGTATGTGCTCAAGCAGCAATAGTGCCATCTAAGCCAAGGACATCAACTGATAGCATTTCCTTGTCAGGAACTCGAATTACATCTGTCAGTCATTTGCAGCCACACCTCGCCTCCAACTTAAAAGTCCATACATACCAGCGCGGCCCGCCCCATATTGAGGTCTTGTGGTGAATGTCATTCCAGGTAATGACATTTTGCATGCCCGTTGTCATAGAGGTACCGATGGTGAAGATAAGGCGCTGTTCGAAGGCCCGGCGCAGCAGGCCCAGCACACGGTTCCCCTCAGGGCTGTCAGGGAGGTAGGCCACACGGTCTGTTCCTGGGTACCGGACTCCTGGGTTTGGATGTTCTGGCTGTGAGAAATTAAGAAGTTAAAACAGGATTATTTTAAGGGCATGAATGACCTTAACTGTTGGGGTTTTGTTATTACAGTTAATGTCTTGTATTTTCAATAGTGTTTACTCCAAGTTTCTAAGAGTAACAGGTTTGAAATGTATTTATTAATTAATAATTTGTTTTTTTCTTCAAGCCAAGATAAGTTCTTCCTTTGAAAAAAAAACCAATAAAAAAAAAAAAACTTTGAACTGTGGGGACAAAAATAGATACGGGCTAATTCTGACATCCTCAGTGTGCAGACACGTGTGATAAAAGGGGAACTCCACTGAGATAACACATAATGGTCAGGGAAATTACAACATCGCTTATAAAACATTTTATCGTGTCCTCACTAGGGAGGATGTTTTGCAAATTATGTGAAATGAAAAACCATGTTAGTTTTTATCATGTGTTTTCTCAGCTTGGGTCTGGAAAGTACACATTTACTACAGAGAGTCTGCTCACAAACTAAACATGTGGAGTGTTTGAAGGATTTTTTCATTTACCAGAAAGCCTCTAAATAAGAAATGCTATCATTATGAAATGTAGGCCATTGTTTTGTGGTAAAAAGAGGCAGAAAGTCATAGAAGGGCAGTAATACATCACTAGAATGAAACAGCACTGGACCTTGTTCATTTAAAGACCCGATCTTTCATCTTTTATTTTATTTTTTATTTTTTTAACCATAAGCTTTGGTACAAGCTAAACTCACTTCAGAGGTTTGTTATAATGTAAAGAAAATGGCTGGATTTTTTTTCTATTGTTGCTCCACTTTAACACTGTTTACTGATATAATCACACCTTTACCCATCTGTCAGAAATTTTTCATTTTTGTATTTTGGTGTTGTTAAATGTTTTCCCCTGCACTGTGGGTCTGTCAGTTAGTCTGAGAATCACAGCAGGTTCAGGTCCTGTCTTTAATCTTAACAGTGAGAAAACGCTCGTTTACAACTGGATCTGAAACTGTAATCTTAGTTTGATGAATTTCCTCATGAAACTGGATGTTAGGGGTTGAATTTAGTACAGCAGCAGGTAACAATTATTAAAGTGTAAAACAATTGAGATATCAGTCGGGGAGAGGCTTGTGTGGTGAATCAGGACAGGGATTATGTCAAACGATCTGATTTTATATTCAATAATGTGTAACTATGAGATAAATTTCATTACACTCATTGATAATTATCAACAGTAATATCAGTAACACCTGCGTTTTCACATGCTCTCAGTCTACTCACCGCCTGGAGGCCAGGAGGGAAGCTGTAGATGATGCAGATACACCCATAGCCTTCATGACCAGGAATCTCCAGATCAGGATCTCTTTCTACAATCATTGTACCATTCGCAGGCTGATTCCCAATCAGCTGGCCGTAAACTAGACGACACACAGGACATGCTTTCTTCACCTTAAAGGCTTGATCCAGACAAGAGCGACAGAACGAATGGCCGCACCTCTCCAGTGTAGTCTTCTCCACTATGTCCCCCATGCAGATTGAGCAAGTATTGTTGTCCTCTGTCTCACTGTGAGAAGCCAAGCTGGGATCCACGTCCTTTCTCTGGGCTGCCTCGTGGAGCATGGCACAGGCCTCCTCGTCGGCAGGCTTCCTGAACCTCTGCTGCTGTCTTTGAGAGCGCCGAGGCTGAGGAGGTGGAGGCTGAAGCAGGCTGCCCTCACCGTTCGGCTCCAGGACTCCCACACAGGGCAGCAGGACCCTCTTCCTCTTTTGTCCTCCTTCCTGTTTGCTCATTTCTTTGCGGGCACAGCGGCATAAGTCAATGAAGGCTTTTCTCGTCTCGCTGGAGATGGGTCCATCCATCATGCCAGCTCCAGCCGTCCTGAAGCCCTCGACCGGCTGCAGCCTCACGGCGCAGCAACCGCCCCTCTCTCCTCGCCTAATGATACCAGCACTCATCCCCTGCTTGTGCTGGAAGTCAATGAGCCAGGGTTGCCCAGCTTCAGCCAGGTAATCCCACACCGCCTGTGAAACAAGCACCTCATCACTGCCCTGGCCAGCACGCACACTCATCTCATCAGAGGAAACTGCACAGAGAGACATACAAAAGTCATCAGTGTTTTAACAAAGGCATTCATGCAAAGTCACACTTGTGCGAACCAAATATCACCTTACAGAAGTTCTCATACAGCCTACGCACTAGTATTGCTATTTTCCAGTCCATTATAAAGAAATGGTGCTATCTTCTTTCTAGACGTGACCACATGAGTGTTTTGTTTGTGTTGGCTGTGGTGTCTTCTTTAAATAAAGATGTGACATGACATGTGTTTCAGTCTTTTAGTTGGCAGTGTGTCTCTGCTTGGAAAAAAAAGTAAATCTATTCTAATTTAATCTCTACACAGGCAGCTATTTGCGGCTGAAGACACATAAAACAGGCAGCATTGCTGAGGACGTTATCAGCTGTTCAGAAATTCACAGTGTAAACAAAGGAAACTAAACCTCCAGTCATGTACACAGAGAGGGAAAAAAAAGCCCCATTGACAAGTCACATGCAGACATAAGAGTGACACTACTTATGGTTGAAAGGTTACCTTGCGATCCCATAAATCCCTTTAATTGCGATTAAAACGTCCTGTTGAACAGAAAAAACAGAGAAGAAAAACTGAAGCGTTTGTCCCAAATGTTATCACAGCTCCTCGGCGACAAACACACTGAGCCGTGCTCCGCAGCAGCTACAGCGAAGGGAAATTCTGCTATTTCGCAATTAGCTTAGCATTTAAAACACACATTTTTCTCGTTAACATTAAGCTAAGTGAACCCCTCTCCCTCCTCCCTTCCGGATCACTTGGATACCTCACCCTTTGCCGTAGCTCGTCGCTGCCTGTCAGGGAGGTTTCTGGCTGGATTAAAGAGCACACTGCTCCATCGGAGGAGGCCTTTATTTCCGACGTGCCGCTGCGGTTTATCCGCCAATAATTAGTCTGTTGTAGTCAAGACATGATATCCAAACGTAACCCTCCAGATCGCTTTATGTTTTCAGCAGCCCTTCCCTGGCCCGGGTAAAAGCCATCCAAATCCTGCACCTCGTCCCCCCACCACCTCCTCCTCCTGCTCCTCCTCCTCCTCCTCAGTCAGTCTCGCCTGTGTTTGCTTTCCTCGTACGTCCTTGGACTTAAGCGTAACACTGAGTAAAAAGCATTTGTAGTTCCTTGTCTTATCTCGCTCCGACAACGCTAGCTAAGCGACAGCTTTCTCCGCACAGATAATTTGCTCCTCGTTGTCATGTTGAGTGTGAGCCTCCTCTGTCAGACCGTGTCCTCCCTGTTGACTGCTGTGCAGGAGCAAACATACCCATCAATACGGGGACTGCGCTGGGACTTACGAGAAAATGTGACCAGGAAGTTCGTCACCGAGCTGACACGATTGGCTGACGAATGATGGTTGTTTATTTATTTATTTATTTTTTATTTTGTGAGTGAATCATACTTTTTTTTTTGTCGTGAACGACTCAAATGATCACGCAGTGTTTAATAAGCGAAGTGCACCCAGGAGTCCATCCCACACTACACCGAGGGAATACCACTCATTCACTTATGATGTCAACTACCACAACAACACAGGCTTTATTATTATCATCATCATTATTAATACGAGTAAATAATATTTTTATTTCATATAATAATAAACATATTGTTAAATTAATAGTTAAATTGCTGGTCATAAATGGTCTTAGACGGTCTTAGTTTTTGTTGTTGGTATACAATTTTATTGTTGTTGATAATGATATTTATAATAATAGTAATAATGATAAAGTCTGTTGCCCATTGCAAACCTTCAAACTTCACATTACATATTGTGTAATTAGTATTTACAGTTACATTACAAGCCCAGATACATCTGTAATATTTTATTCTTGTTTATTCTTGTTGTTGTTTGTTGTTGTTGGCAATGCTCTGAGATGCCCAGATCTTAGCAGAGTTGATGATTTGGAAACTCAGCTCTCTGTTTTTTTTTTTTTTTAGACCCGAGTTTTACTAAAACATGAGAGAGCCGTTTTATCAAAGAGACCTCATATGACAGGAGACAGTGTTGGACTGGTGCACTACACTTTACCTTCAAATAACTAACTGAGTCTCAATACCTATAAATGATTGATAATAAAAACTTTCAAAGAATTTCATAAGCCTGATTCTTATCAGTGTCAGATATGGGCCAGCATTAGATCATTAAGCCTGAAGAAAGACATGGAAAATGTTTATCAGTGTTACTCACTGAAACACGGGCATCAGGAAAGTTTCAAATCACTTGCTAATCTGCACTAGACTTTCATTTAAACAATGGTGTAATTTGTTTTCCATCCATTAAATCTTTTTTCTGTGTGAATCAGCTGTGATTCAGGCACCAAATGATGTCAGATTACAGTAAGCATACCATGGCTGCGGTCAGAGCATCTGAATTACTCACTACATGTGGAGCTGCTTTAGGATTTGTCTGGCTTACATCATCACAGCCTATTATTATACAGCCAAAGTATTATAGAAATATTATATTCTTTATTTATTTTTTTGAGGTATATATTCCTTTTGAAATTCTGCTGGAACTGATATTTTTTAAAAACATTTTCCTTTAAAGTTTGTGACATATTTCTGTTTACATATGACAGACAACAGACAAAATTTACTATTCTGTGCATTTGAAGAATAAAATTCTATGCTATCTACATTGTATGGGGATAAATTAAACCGAGTGTTTAATCAGTGTTATTTTGTTTACAGTTATACCAGCGCTATGCAAACTCTGTAAATGGCATCATTACAGTCAGGTCTGTGGGCAAACTGGACCTCACTAATGAAAGAAATAGGTTTCTAAGATCACAATAATGTATCCAACCTGTAGCTTATTATCTACCAGAAAGGCTAGTAGAGAAAAAAACAGCAGCGCAGCACGGTATTGTTAATTTCTCATTCACACTGAGCTGCAGAAAGCTCCTCAGGTAATTCAGATTGATGTTTTCCTTTTTTTTCAAATGATAACTAATTTGTGAGACTATACTATTTGAAAACTGTCCTCAGTGGCTTTAAAATACAGGTGGAGTTTGTTTTTTTTTACACATGTTAAAATAGAGTAACAAGGGTATTTAGCTTTATATTTCTCACAGAGTTGATATACATTTTTTTTTATGTTTGATTTCATTGTGAGATTACTGCTACTATCTTGGTCTGCTTTTCAACTGACACTAAAAATGAGGGAACTGAATGGATCCACAGACCTTGCAGGTAGAGTAGCACATATAATGGTATCAGCCCTATCAACTTTAAAACCTGTCGTTTGCTCCTGACAGGGCTTTATGTTCCATCATCCTAAAAATTGATTAAAACCGAGAAGTTATGAGAAGACTTTGTACGCTACTAACCCTCATTCATACATCTATTCTTCCCCTATGTCTTCCAGTCCAGTCGCTTTGGATTCAACACCATTGTCTTTAACTTCACCACTTATGTCCCACACATAGAAGCAGAAGCAGCTTGAAATGGCAATCCAAGTAATCTATGGCTCAATTACAGCATTTCCAATTCATCTGACGATGCTGTTCCATTTTTCCATGCTTTGGCTATTATTCCACTTGCTCCATTAAGAGCCTTATGGTGGTGAAACTACCACCCATGTCCAAATTTCAAAGTGACATCAGCGTTCAGTGCTCATCTTCAAACACAAAAAGTTTCATAATAATGCCAAAGTACATTTTCTAAATTTAGCAGCAGTTTTGTTTTATGATGACTGGTGACTTCCTGCAGCTCACACCTAACCTTATCTCATTTATGACAAGTTCATTCTTACTTATGCTAAATCTTGTGTAAATACAAAACATACATTGGTATAGTTTGCGAACAGTGGTACAATATCATGAGATCACATATACTAGTTCTAGAATATTATACAGATTAATTATAACTCACCTTTTTGAAAATAAGCATGTTAGAAATAAGATTTTTTTTAAGTTCTCACTTTAAATTTTTAATGAGGAGGAAGGAAATAAATGAGCACAACATTGAAAATATATTGCACTGTTCAATCCACCACATTTATTGATTATCACAACATTTATTCTTTGAAAAATTAGACTTAATTGATTTATTAAATTGTAACATCATGCCTGTCAGGTTCAAGGAAGCTCAGCTTACAGACATAATTCAGTGCACAGTTTCCATTCATATAACCATCAGAAATACCAGATAACCCTCCTGATGGCTGCAAAGCAAATATTTTCTGTTCTGCCCATATTTACATCTTCTGTAAATGGCAGTTTCATTATTATCCCTGGTTCTAGCTGAAATGATTAGCTGAGTAATTAATTCACTAATTAAAATGCAAAAGAACCATTCAAGCTTTGCAAATGTAAATAACTGCTGTTTTAATATCTGTTTGTCTTTTTTTATTATGAGCGAAAACATGTTTGTATTCATGACGGTTGCTAAGACTAAACAGGAAATCAGAATTTGGGAACTCGGGCTTCTGGGGAAAATGATGGGGTTTTTCCACAACCTTCAAACACTCAAACACTGAATAACTGACCGCAGATGATTCACACAGCAAACTTCATCATCTGATCAATAATTGACACCAAGAATACTGGGGCTTTTGTTAGTCATTTTGTTTTTGCCTTCACATACATACATACATACATGTTTAATAGTGTGGAACATGGCTACATTACAGGTCTTCCATTCTCAGGGTGTGTGGGCTTCCTAAAAAGAGTCTAAGGGTTTGGAATACGGAATAATTTATTTATGTACTGCTAATTAAACTACTTGCCAAAAAATGGCAATTTGATTTTTACAAAAAATGGACAACCCATAAAATACTACCACTAAAACTACTACTTTACTTTCCAAAGTGTCCTCTGCTGTTAAACCCTTCACACCGTGGAACACTCACCATCCTTAGTGTCTTATAAATCCCTTCTTTAATAGGAAAGCATTAAGTTATTTAATATTTTATAGGAGTTGTATTACCACATTCTTTTCTATTTTTATTTTATTAATTTATTTTTTGTTTTGCTTTAGCAATTACCATTGTCGTCATTACTTATTATGATTATTATTTTCCATGTCATCACAGATATCATTTCTATAATCCACATGTATTTCATGATGTCTATTTGCTGCTGCCACAAGATGGAGTAGTCTACTTAATGGTGTAGTTTTACTGGTCTACATTTGTGACTAATTCGATGATTTTAGGATTCCTAAACTGGTGCCGGCTTTGCCCGGTCGGTAATCCAGTCGTTATGTGAAGTAAAGTCGCTTTCTTCACCATCAGTATGTTTCTCACCGTCAGTTATGGAATGTCACAGTTGGTGGAGCTCGTGCACCGCCCTGGAACGCTGGGCATTCTTGTTCTAGAACTGTCTCCGATGGTTTCGGTTTGTGACGCTCCCCGTGCAGGCGGGTGATACTGCACGTCACGGGAGAACAACGAAAACACGCGATGTTTGGAGACACACCAGCGCTCCCGTTGTAACCGTCAAGAGTTAGTTAACTGTTAAGGTTTCAGTGGTGATTTTGCCGGGTGCAACAGCTAGGTAACAGTATCGTTTATATCGTGGTCCGACGAAGGAGTTTAATTGCTTAAACAGAGAAGATGTAAGTTTTGAGTTTATTATAAAGTCGGTAACGGTTGCTAAGTAGCTACAAAGTCTTAGCGGTAGTATAGAACACTGCGGATCAGCCAGCTAACATTAGCTAACTAAGCTAGCACACGAGTTAGCCTCAGAGGTTACACGACTGTCAAGACTAAAAGACACAGCACGTTGTTAAAGCCACCCACAGCTAACTTTCCTCCAGCCTGATATAATTTGTCCCACAACCCGATAAAACGATCACGCGCCTTTATAACAGCTCACTTGTCGTTAGCTACTAGGCTAATGTCAACCAACAGGACGAGGGTAATGTTAGCAATGAAAAAGCATGGTGTCATGATTAGCTCGGAAGATTTCACTTAAGCTAAGATAACGCTTCTCGACACGGAAGCTGCTTCTATCCCAATCTAATATTTGTCTCCTAATTGATATTTACAGTCAAACACAGATGTAGCTCACTGTTGATGTAACACTGTCCAACTCTCATTGTGATAATCTAATTGTAGCCGATGTGTATATATGTGTAATATAGCAGGTGCACCATGTAATATAGCACCATGTTGATAGGAGCATATTATTTCTTATTAGGAGGTTCCCGTTTATGTTGGTTGTAGGTAATGGTTATAATGGTGCTACAGAGATTTCCATGCTAATTTTGAATGAATGACTAAATTTGTCAACATGATTCAAACGTGACCCTGCATGTACTGCGCCCTGTACACGTAGATCATGAGAGCAGAACAACCACCCCTGAATGGGAACTAAGTCCAACTTAGATATAGAAATGCAATTCTTTTGTTAAATAACTATTGTTAGATTAGAACGAACCTTTGATATCTATGGATTTTCATGTCACTCACTCCCGCTCTCTCCTCTGTGTAAATAGGCAGCCTGCAACAGCTAAGTGGTATGACAGACGGGACTCTGTTTTTATAGAGTTCTGCGTGGAGGACAGTAAAGATGTGCAAGTAAATTTTGACAAATCCAAAATTGATTTCAGGTAAGTTGAATTAATGGTGCTTCAAATTTGAATTTCATCATCATATGACTTCAGTTTCCCAGAAGAATTATCCAATCATGGTTTAGACTCATAACATGTTTTGCTTTTAGTAATTTGTTTGTTACATAATTCATTTACAATTCTTAAAAAATTAACTTACTTCTCTCTCCTTATTGAAAAATTCAGAATCTATAAATATGCAATACTGAACTGCTGGACATAACATTCACTCAGTTGATGAGTCCATCCTGTATACTAGTTTCCACATCACAAATTGCATACTGGACCATGATTGGGTCCCAAAGTACTTGTGATATCACAAAGTTTTCTCACAAACGTATCATCATTGTGGTGGACAGTGACTTTAAAGAACATCCTTTATGCTTCTCTGTGAAGAGGACACTGATCTATGATATAGTTTTTGAACAGCAGTGCTGACAAGGTTCAGAGGATGGAGCCAGACAGTGCAGTCAGATGGTACAGCAGAAAGTCTGCTATTTATATATGCATTAACATTGTGTAACCAGTTAGGAATTAAAAGTTGTTGTTATTTTCAACATCATTGCCTACATTACACATACTTATTACAAAATGTAGGTTTAAGATATTTAATTTTGTTTGAAAGTAACATTTTGTTGAGTCCAGTGTCATAGGTCCTTGACAGTCACACCATTTATTGCCTCTGCTATACAAAATATTTATCAAGTGTGATCCTAAATGATCCTAATGTTATCTAAATGTTGGTTAATTAGCTTAAATATATACCAGCCCTTTATAGATGTTGAGAGACTCTAAACAGAATGCTAAAAACAAATAATATCATGGTCTTCAGTTATTATTATCACTGGTAAAGGGAGTATCATAACCTCTTTCCATTTTATCTTACAGCTGTGTCAGTGGAACAGATAATATCAAGAACCAAAACTCAGTGGAACTTTTTGGGGAGATCGACCCCAAAGTATGTTTGTCACTTGTAGTCATTGTTATAGTCCTTCCACATGCTTTATTTTCTGACACTCTTCATGAAACTTTTCCTTTTTCTTGCAGGATTCCAAACACAGACGCACTGACAGGTCTGTCTTGTGCTGTTTACGAAAAGCAGAGGCTGGAAAATCTTGGCCACGACTCACCAAAGACAAGACAAAGGTAACTTTCAAATTCTCAGATGAAAAGGTGAAGATTTGATGCTAAGCAGGATACTGTCACTGTAACTGCCGCCAACAAATTGTAATTAATTATATGTCAAATATTGCCTCACTTTAACACTTGAGTCCATCATCTCTTAGTGCAACTGGCTGAGTGTGGATTTCAACAATTGGAAAGACTGGGAAGATGACTCGGATGAGGAATTGTCAAGTTTTGACAAATTCTCAGAGGTAAACATGTTGAACATGCTCAGTTCTGAGTTGAGTGTGAGCTGTGTGTTGAAAGGCTGATGTTCTTTAATGTGCGTTTCCAGATGATGAATAGCATGGGAGGAGATGATCTACCTGATTTAGATGGTGCAGAAGATGAGGTATGTTTTAAAGGAGATGGTACTTTTTTCGAGATTTCATATCCTTTATTATTGAGGTGTTTTTTTTTTATCAGGAAACATAATACAAGAGCAATTTATCAGTCAAAGGGAGAAAAATAATTATTGTTTTTCTTTTCTGTTTTGCAGCATGATTCTGCAGACAGTGATGATGAAAGTAAGTACTACACCAGAATGAGTTGTTTTATTAACATTAAATGGAAGTCACAAAGTCCCATCAGCTGAACAGAAGACACTAATAGTGTCTGGCAATGCCAGATGTGTGTGAACACACGAGTCATTGCAGAATCTTTTAAGTAATCAGTGAAATTTCTGCAAATGGTCAAATCCTTTACAGGTATTATTACATTTACCCCGACGCCTCCTCACGTTGTATTTAATCATAATGTTGTAAGAATCATTTTAATTATCAGTTTATCAAGTCAAGTTCTTTGTGTGATCATGATACGTCTTCACTGTGCATCCTTTTAGGGTGCAAACGTTATTATTAATAGATCATGGTTAAATTCAGGTCTAATGGTGTCAACATTTTTTTTTTTTAATTTTGTCTTTTGTCTTTTATCTCTTTTTTCCAGAAATGCCTGACCTTGAGTAGATGAATGCGGATGCCACCCCAGTAGTACACAAAGCAAGTTATAAGTTGGTTGAAGAGAGAGACTAGGCATGAGTTGGCAGCCATGTTGGAGAAGCAATCTCCTCTCTCTACGCAGTTTCCAAAGCGAAAACCCTCAAGGGAGTGACAGGGAGTGACTGTTGGATACAGACATGCACAGAGATCCGTAGCAACATACAGTGCTGTGCTTTGCTGTTCTGCTCTGCATGGACAATTCTGTTCAAATGAAAATGTTATTGTTCATTGACTTAAATGACTGTAATGGGATGTGCTGATGTCTTACACCCTCTCTCTGGTTTCTGTTCCTTTTTATTTTATTTTTTTTGCGATGTCAGGTTATGTATTAAACATTGTGATTTCTTATGAAGAAAAAAAAACAAACAAACAAACTCGAAAATGCCTATTTTCCAAACAAGTAGATTTTTTGAATGACATATTTTTCCCCTTTAATGTTTGTATTGTAAATTGCACTTATGTTTGTTAATTTAAGAAGCAAAAGAGTTCCGCTTGGGTTTTCCAGTGTATGCCAACATCTGCAAATATTTAACAATAATTTCTTTTTTTTTAATATTTCAGCATTTAAAATAAACAGATATGCTTGTGCAACTTACAGCTTGTGTTGAGATTATGATATTAGAGTGGTACAATATTTGCATATAGTTAAACCTCTGCAAAGGTCAGTTTATTTCTGTGAGTGTATAAAACATTGCACATTGTAGCAGGTACACAACTTAATTTTTCTTCCTTATTGCATACTGCAGTGAAAGCAGAAATCCTATGTAGTCTAACAAGAGTTCCCTAAAGTAGTGTGGGTTATAAATGTTTGTTCATCACATACACTAGAACTATGCTTTGGAGGCCTGTGTGTTTGATTCAACATGTGTTGAACACCTTTGCGTTTGTCTTATGCTGTGGGAGTTTGGGTATAAATTTCTAATAAACTGTTTCAGACTGTTGAATACAAGGTTTTAGTATTGAAGCATCACTTGTTCGATTCATAAAAAAGTAACTCGTAGTCATGGTATCAATGTTTAGGACAGGTAGTCCATCTTAAAACAGCACTCACATATACATATATTAAGCAGGAGAATTAGTGATTACTAATTATTATTCCTCAAGAAACCATCTACCTTTGTTACAAAAAAGGTTAAGTAAACAGCTGATCTGGCGCTTCAGGAGTTTGAATTAGTGGTTGGCATGGTCACTTCGCAGCAAGAAGGTGCCTCCCCATGTCTATATTGTCCTCAGCTTCCTTCCACAACCCAAAGACATACAGGTTAGGTCAAATGTAAACTAAATTTACTGTAGGTGTGAATATGAATATGTCTGTAGTGTCAACCGCTGTCCTCAACCACAGTCAACTGAGATTGGCCCTAGCATCCTCAGATGACCCTCAGACAATAAGTAGCAGTGACTCTTCCAAAGTCTTTTTAATTTGTTTTCCCCTTCCCTGATTTGTTTGCTTCCTGACAATGTGGACTGACAATAATAGCAGGGGAAATGGTATTAAAAGACAGGAAATTACCCCCTGATTTGTGTTAACTACTCAGATAAGTTTCCGATGATTCATTCACATGAGAGCACTATGGTTCCAGTATGAAAAGGAGTAACAATTCCTATTAGTTCACTAGTTCCCAGTATTATTCACTTTCGGTTTACAAATGGATGTGTTAATATTGCATGTGGTAGACTTGAAACTGGAATTACAGTCTTGTAATTGCATATCACTCCCAACCACTCAAGTATCAGTTTCCTGTATGCCTTTCCAGATCGGTGTAATATAACCAGTGAGAAAAACCTTATTCAATGAATTCAATGAAGAATATGCAAGGGCATTTTTTTATTATTATGTTTTTTTTTTTTGTTCTTCTTAACATAGGGACATTTTATTCAGTTCACATTTGATTTTTTTCAAGTGAGAAAATTCCCTCAAAGCCATTCTGAGATGTCACAGTAATGAGAACAGGATGGACATGTCATTAGAGCAGAGATAAATAATTGTGAAGTGTTGCTGTGTGACCACTGTGTAGTGCTAATGCTTCACAGCTCTGTACTCTCACTTCTCTCTAACATCACACAGAGTATTTTTGGGGGCTTCCCACCTTCTCTTTCCTGTAACAGAGAGTAAAAAGGGAAATGGAGCCTGAAATTCTGCTTTAGAATTTATTGTGTACATTTTTTTTGTGTGGCTACATGTGTTTTTTTTTCAAAACATGACAACTGCTGGACATTTAATCCTCTGAAGTGGTAAAACTAGTTATCACTCAGTAAAGGTCATAGATTATAATTGCTTTACGGACTGCAGAGTTTTGTCAGTTAGAAATCAAATCTTTCAAATCAGATTTGTGGTTTCTTGTTGAGGATTTTTTTCTTCAAGCAGTTGTGATACGATGTGTGATGTGATGTGTTACTTTCTATTTACTCTTCTAATACTGTAAGTTTTACTTCCTCATGTCCTCTGCCCTGTCATACGTGTTTTCTCTTCAGTGTGGGTGCGTGCACACCAGAGTCTCAACTGTGAGATGTTTAGGGGCTGCATGTTGTGTATGTGTCAGCAGTCTGGATCCAGGGAACAGAAAAATACAATGCAAGCACCTTTTCAACACCCTCCCCTCTAAAACTAAACTGTGGGCTTAAATTCACAAAAGGTGGATTACCACCGATGTAGGGAGTCATGAGAAGGACATAATACTCATAACAATAGAGATGCACCAACTGGCAAACTAATAAACTTTCAGATCAGATCAGAACAACATGATTTTTTTTTTTTTTTTTTTAGGAAAATGGTGATATTCTGTCCAGCAACAACCTCATGTGTGTGCCACTGTCAATCACTGAGTGAGGCATCATCCACACTTCAGGCTGCTGGGTCACTGTGAGACTAACACAAGAAATCACATTGAATATTTATAAATAGCAAACAAATGTCAAAATTACCTACATCCTTTGAAGCATAAAGGAGGCTCTCTCTCCCTCCAACTATATATAAATACAGTATATATACATACATGCATATAAATAAAACTAATCTGCCCAGTGAAAAAGCTCAGATTCAGTGGCGACTAGACAAACAGATCGTAGAAAGCAGCAGAAACTGTTACTGCCAGCATTTTGTTTCCATGCATAAAGAAGAAAAGCAGTGAGCTCAGCATAATCTTTTCAGAGGGCTGCAGCTATCTCTCTGTCAGCCCTGGTCAGCATGATGCTCCAGTGCAAAAGCTCAATGCCAGACCCTGCTCTCCCCCTCTTCCTCTCCAACCGTGGATTTTCCAACGCTTTATCTGACCTGAGCCTCCAAACCCATCCAGCGCACACAATGTAAAACTCTAGTCTAATCAGTTCTGCTGCCACTAAACTAATTTGTACCAATCCACAGCACAAGTGGTAATATTGGGAAATTGCTCGTGCTTTGGAGATCACAGCTTTGATTAGACTGAATGTGAACTGTTGATTGTACATTTCAGAAGAAACAATGAGTGGAAGTTAATGGAAAAATTGAAAGAGATTGTATTTGTATGTATATCTTGCATGTGAAATATTAAAATGATTAGAAAAGCAACAAAACAAAAACTGAACTCTAACAACCTTACACACACTGCCCACAACACGCCCTTTGCTTTTGCATTTTTACGTCTAAAAGACAGGACAGTTTCGCATGGGACTTTTTCAGTCAGTGATGTTATAAATGGGACTTTTCGTACCACTTTCTTGGTATTAGTGCTTCAATCCGGCTCTTACTGTTATTCAGGAAGGAGATCTCTACTTTCTCCATTGACACCAGACGTCTACCTGAATCACTTAAAGTTGAAAACCCCCCAGTGTGAAAAAAATACTGCCAATTCTTTTGTCCCATATTTTGTTGCTCTCTGCTGGTCCTGACATAAGGTCAATATCACGTCAACCTTTCAACTGAGCTTTCTTACATAACTGAGTTAAAAGAAAAAAAAAAAAACTTTTAAGTTCCACTTTCATAAATTCAGAGTTGTTTTTTTTTAATGTGTCCTGTTTAAATTAATTACTACAATGGTAAGACATGGAAAGGTCAGGGCAGGAGAAGGGTTAAATGATTTTGTTTTGATTTGTAGTATTGTGCACTGGCTCCTCCCCTGGGATCAGCGA
Organism: Polydactylus sextarius; assembly: GCA_016801845.1. NCBI lineage: Eukaryota > Metazoa > Chordata > Actinopteri > Polynemidae > Polydactylus > Polydactylus sextarius. The sequence continues at coordinate 15,760,645 of CM028909.1, forward strand.
GGCTACTCTGGTACTGGGGTGTTATAAAAAGGCCTCTGAGCTCCCCTGCTCTGGTAAAGAGGCTCAATGTCTGCAGGACATGCTTAACGTTTGTCTATACATGTTCTTCTACTAACAACCAGCAGGGTTGGCACATAGATGCTCAGAGACTGGCGTACTGCTCCACTCAGGAGCTCTCTATAACAGAAGTCAGATTTCAGTAGGCAGTGCAGCAGATTATTCAGTTACATGAGAGTTACATGTTGAAAAGTTTACGTGTTGTTGCATTTAGCTTTAGAGAGACAATTTACTTTGTTTTGTAGTCTCAAACAGTTTTTACTGTGCAGTATCACCTTTTGGTTGATTAGTTTGTTTTTTGACTCTTCATCCCTCCATTGCTTAGAGGTTGTTTTTTGACCTTCTGACACCATGTGGGAGTTCAGATCAATGGCTTTCTGGCGGGCGGTGTTTGCTGAGTTCTATGGCACAATGTTCTTTGTGTTCTTTGGGCTGGGGTCAGCCCTGCGTTGGACCACTGGGCCCTATCATGTCCTCCATGTCGCCTTTTGCTTTGGGCTGGCAGCTGCCACTCTCATCCAGTCCATTGGCCATATCAGCGGAGGTCACATCAACCCGGCCGTTACTTTTGCCTATCTGATTGGTTCCCAGATGTCCCTGTTCCGTGCCTTCTTCTACATGATGGCCCAGTGTCTTGGAGCAATGGCTGGTGCTGCTGTTCTCTATGGGGTCACTCCTAACAACATGAGAGGAAACTTGGCACTCAACACGGTAAGATTACCTGTCTGTTAGTAGAGTATTCAATGTCTACAATGAATGATGATAATGAATGATAATGAATGTTTTGACATTTTTCACCAACAAGATAAGTCTTACAGCTAAAAATATGACAAATGTTATGGGCTGCCCAGTACGGTGTCATTTACAAGAACAAAATCACAATGTGTATGTCTTCTACTGCACTGATGTCTCTCACTCACATCTGCCAAATGATATGATGTAAATGTAAATGTTGATGTACGTATAATCAAACTGCAGTTGCATTATATATACAAAACCCTGTTATTTAACGCAAATTTAATCCCCTTCTTCCCTCCTCCCACCCTCCAGCTGCAGCCAGGTATCGGTCTGGGCATGGCCACCACCATGGAGGTCTTCCTCACCATGCAGCTTGTTATTTGCGTCTTTGCTGTAACTGATGAGAGACGCAATGGACGCATGGGCTCTGCTGCCCTTGCCATCGGCTTCTCTGTGGTCATGGGGCATCTTCTCGGGGTAAGAACCATCCGAGGGTCTAGATGTTTGGAACAGTCTGCTGTGTTCATACTGTAGAGTTGAGCATTGTGTTTCATCACATATACACAGAAAACACACTTAAAAGTTTGAAACCCAAACTACTCTGTCTGTGTCTTAGATGTACTATACCGGGGCAGGAATGAATCCAGCCAGGTCCTTTGGTCCAGCTATCATGGGCAGGAATTTTATCAACCACTGGGTAGGACGATCAAATTTCAATCCTGATCATTAATCTTTTGACAGTACAGATTTCCATACCATAGTAACATGACATCTTCAGATCACTGACACATTCTGTTCTTTGCTTTGGTTCAGGTGTACTGGGTCGGTCCCATGATTGGTGGTGCCATGGGTGCTCTGATGTATGACTTTATGTTGTTCCCTCGTATGCGCGGCCTCTCTGAGAGGCTTGCCACACTGAAGGGCATCAGGCCTCCAGCAGCCGAAGGCAAGCAGGAGACCAGAGTAGAGCCCATCGAGCTCAAGACACAGGCCCTATAAGGCTGAAGTTGAAGATTGGCTTTTTTTTTCCCAATCCCCATCTCTCATCTGTCACACCTCACTCTGCACCCTCAGTTCCCGGTCCATCCTCAACCCACTCAGCATTTCTGAACACATACCTCCTCCCTGCTTCCGTATATGCTAACACAGATCGCAAACTCCTTGTCGTGCATTCAGAACTACAGTGAAGGGGCACCCACAGCCCTGACCATCTCTCCTGATTTCACATCTACCCATCCTTCCTCCTCTTCCTCCACCTCCTCCTCTTCTCCGTTGGACTGCAGGACAAAGATGGAGGGTTAGAAGAAGACTTGCCACTGAAGGCAGCACCCTGTACCCTGTGGTGTGGGGAGTCAGTCACTCCTGGCTGACTGAGGTGGCTGTAATTGCTCAGGACAGGGGCCTCTCTCTCTCTATCTTACCTTACTTTTCTCTCTCTTTCTGTTTTCTCCACATTTTGGAATCTGCTAGGAGTGAAGCTACAGTAGAGCAGTGGACTTCTGCATGCTTTTCCATTTTGAACCGGTGTGATCTCAGCCTTTGTTTTGTTTTGTTTCGTGAAATTTGGGTAAATTACATGTACGTATTGTACTTTACCAGTATTTATTTGGCTCGCTTTTTCTTTTAAAGTTGTATGTGTGTGAGACAGAGAGTGAGCGTACATGCCTGTCTGTGTGCATATGTATGCTTGTGTGCTTGTTTTAATTCATCATCTATTTTTCACTTTTCATTGACACAATCAATTGTCTGTATCAAGATTATTTATCATGCAAACTTATTTAAGGGAAAGATACTGCCTTTTCCATCCCCTCAGCGACACTGCAAAAGTTTAATTCCCAAGTTTAACAGACTCCATGTTTAATAATCCACTTTTTATACCAGATGACAATAATTTCTACTTTTGAGTCAAACTTTTAAGTCAAACTAATTCAGTTTAGAGTTTGTGTCTCAATCTAGTGAAGCACACACCATTCGTATTTATATTAAAATAAACAAAACACCAAAAAATCTGGTCTTTTCTGAGCTCAGTCTTCGATGAAGTTATAATTACAAACACATGAAATAGTTTAACTGCCATCAAATCTGTTACCCATCTTTATAAGTGGGAAATCTATAGATAACTTATACAGTATTAATGTTGGGTTAAAATTTAAATGACTTTCTGGCATGATTTTTGTCCTTAAAGCTTTAGACCGGCGCTTTTCACTGATTTATGTACATGTGTGTGAATAGTTGGTTTGCTTTTCTTTTTTTGCGTGTCTGCCATGGAAAAACAAAGAGAGCAAGCCTGAGAAGCTGTCATGACAAACACGTCTTTCCTAGTTGAATTGTGTTGTTTGACACAACTGATGGTTCTTTGTGACATCAACCCGAGGTTAGAAAAGAAAGAGTGCATGAGGTGTGGTGGCTTCTTGCTGGTGTTAGAAAACACCTGGTGCCTTCTCTCTTCTATGCTGAGCTGGGTGGCTCTAAAGGAGTGGAATGTTTTATTGGGCCAAATCCCCTCTCTGATATTCGGGAGAGGAGAGAAGATCATCGCAAGGCGACTGAATTCTTTAGTGTGTTTGTACAGGGTGATAAATGTACACTTTTATTTTCATATGTTCTATGAGAGCGAATGAACTTTTAAGTTGAAGCTCTGCATTAACATGGTGTCCTCTCTCTCTTCCATCCCTCCTTCATTCACCCTACCTCCTCCCTTTATTTATGAAGCAGCCATCTTGTTCTGCTCTAATGAGGGGACATCTAAAGCTGCTGGGATGGAGGAAAAGGGATGGGGCACTGAGATAATTTAGCATTTTGACATATTTCACCACAGCAGTTACTGAAACAGACATGTAAGCTGATTCTCTTTCTGCTTCTTTTACATAACTTTTTTTTTTCAGTGTGATTTCCCTGGCAGTGGTTGAGTAGGATTTACTTTTTAGGGGCATGTTAAAATTAGAATTTGTGTTCTTATGGAAAAGCTTTATGATGTACAGTGTAAAGTTTTCTTTTTTTAAAATAATGATTGTTGAAACTGGGTAGATAGGAAATATAATATCCTAGTTATGCAATGTCTTCTATTTGGCTGATGAGTTATGGAAATGATGACGGTTACGTTATACACTTATGCTTTCATTCGATGGACAGCCATTGTGGTGCCAGGCATACTCTCCCCAATCTCAATGCCATTGATTTATTATTTTTATATGTTAAAAAAATCAAAAAAATTATGTTTTCAATCCCTTTTGTCTGTCTTTCTTTTAGACTGCAGACTTTTAAGAAAATGGTTTAAACTGATGACACCCAGGTTTGCATATACCAACCAAGCAAATATTAAATATATACAATAAGAATCAGATATGATATGCTCACCTCTGAAAACGAACCCCAGTAACCATTTACATAAACATGTGCCAGTCAGCTGTGGTTATTTCTGTGATACTAAAGGGGCAGTGACAGTTTCATCTGTTTGCAATTGCTTGTACAGCACATGTACCTCATTGTACAGTGTTTTCGAAAATTTGCCACAAACAGCTGTAGCATCAAAGTTTGTTTATGAGAAATAAATTCACAAAAATATCTTTGATACTGTGACAAAACAACTGATTTTACTTTGCATTTGGAGATTACATGAAATGTAGTTACTGTCCCGGAGCAATTTACCCAGAAGTCCATGTGATATAAAAGGTTATTATCCAGCAAACATACATGCTTTATATTACTTCTAACACACAATTATATTATTATATGCACGCTGTTGATGGTAATAAAAGGTAGTGCAAAGCCTTAAATAAAACCAAAAGGATAGTTTATGGGGAAGAAGGATTTTGATATTCGATCAGTTGCGATTAAAAACTTCTAAAAAAAATTGGACCAATATTAAATTACAAAACAAAGGTTGTACATTCTCTGTCAGAATATAATTGTTAATTTTACACATAATCTGTAGTTACTTACTACTTACTTTTCAGTTTGAATTTAATTCCTGGCAGCTATTTTAATATTTAACATATTTAATTTTAAACCTAATATTTAACAAATCTAAACACTGAAACAGCACACTGACATGTTGGATAAGGCTCCAAGCATCACTTTAAATTAGTTACATAAAAAAAGCACTTAACTTGAAAAGTTACACCTACTACTAAAAGAGCAATGATTTGGAAATGATCTTTTGATCCTTTACTTTTGTGTGTGTATATACATATTTCTTGTGTATTAGGGCACTGAAACAAGAAATAAGAAATCTAAAGCATGTAATATGTAACATTTATGCTTAACTACTGGGAGTTGATACGTATTTATCCTTACCATATATGTATTGCCCACCACCATTACCATCACCATCTATTGTAAATGTCCACTGATGTGGTAAAGTTTTACAATAAATAGTGATGGAAAAGCTTATTGTTCATTTCATGTTTATGATCCTCTCTAAACCACAGAACAGAGTTAAGAAGTCTTACCCATGCATACTATTAATTATTATGAGACTGACTATATAAGATATACTGCGTCTCAATATACTGTGAGATATTGAGACATTGCAAGGATGCCATTCAGAAATGCTTACCTCATCACGGTGAAAAATGTACACACAGAGAATGATGCAAAATATGTTTCATTGCCTGAAAACTTATCTCCACCAGCTCATTGTCAAAAAAAGAGTGAGAATACTCTGCAATCGTCTCCTTTCCATGAACATCACATACTTTTTTGGAAAAGCACAGTAGTCTGTACAGCAATCTGCTTTCTTCAATGCAAGCAAACTAAATAAAAAGAATCAACAGATTTTTTTTTTTTTAAAAAAATACAAAAAAAAAAAGGATGCAAAACAAGGCACAGATGGCGGTGGAGATGGTGTTTTGTTTTTGATTTCCTGCTTTGGCCAGCTGAAAACACAGAGTCCAAGAAAAATTGAAATTGAAATTGAATGGTGGTTTTTCTGAAGCTGTTAAGTGGATGACCAAAATGAAAGTGTCTGCACAAACAACTTTTTTTCTAATGTTAGGAAAAAGAAAAAAAAAAATCCGAGTCTTCTCCATTTCGATGGATGTTTTGTACTCAAAAAACAATGTTGATACGAAGTCCTCCTAGTTATTCAGAGTCTGGAGAATACTTTCCAAGTCTAGCTCCATATTGTTCCCTGGTGGCCTAGACAGCAAAAACACACAAACATAATGATCTTTCAACCATTACCAATATTTGTGAAAAAAAGCAAAACAGTGTAGAGAAATTCTTGCATTGATTGAACTGATTGAAGAAAAAAAACCTACATTTCATTGAAGCTAGCAGTGTTTGTGCTGAAGTCCACATCAGAATTCGATGCAGTCTCCGACATAGTCTCTCCTGGACTGAATGGCTGCTGGAAGGGATTACTGAAAGAAACAGCATGAACAGGAGTGAAATCACTTCCGACTTTACAGTATACTCATTAATAATTAATAACAGGATTCAAGCTTGTTTCATTCACTTAGTCAAAGAACTGGAATGATTTGGCAAGAAAATGGTGAAATTTAAATCAACACAATTTTCACTCATTGTCTTGATCATGCCAGGAAATCACTCATATCAGAAAAAAAACATTAATCAATGGTACACATTAATAGTAACATAACTGAGAGTAAAGGCAGCTTTTTAAGGAACAATAAAGATTAATGAAATACATCTGATGAAGCAGGACTTCCTGTCTTTTGAGATCAAAAAGAGTTTAAAAATTATTTTTAAATTGCTCAGTCATTCTTTTTTTTAAATATTATCTTCTGGGTAATAACTCAACTCGGTCAGGATTCAAACTGGCAAACAGCTGCGGGGCATATATACACCAACATGGTGCACCATAACCATTCAGCTATACAGCCACCCTTTATTTATGAGACCTTAGGTGATGCATTTTTATTATATGCACCGGTAAGTACACAAATCTGATACATGGCCAGGCCATGGCCAAGTAAGATCCAATAAACTGAAAATGGAAGACAGTAACTAACAAAAGTGTACCAGCAACTACTGCAACATAACCTTTAATGTCTGTACAACAAAAACAAACACTGAAGTATTTAAATGTGAGAATGTATTTTGAGCAGCAAGATCCAGCTGAATAAGAAGAATAACATTTACATTTAATAGCTGCATAAATATGATTGGTATAATTTCATGTTAGTAGAATTTTGGGCAAAGATGCCTCCTGCATTCTGGCCTTTTTTCTCCTCAATTTTTTCTCAATTTTTCAAATCTCAAATTCATTAAATTTTAAACAATATTCTCAAATACATCAATAAGGTTCCTGGAGGGATCCTGGAAGTGACAAAAATAAATATGCAGACATAAGAGTTGCCAGTAGTTGCTAGCTATGCTAGCTATGGGTGTGGTGATAAAAAGAAAAAAAAAATTGGAAAGAAAAATGTGTAGATGTGACACTTACACCGCAAAGGGACTAGAACCGTGAGAGTTATCAGCCATGATGGAAGGTGGACCTGAGGCTGAGGCAGCATCCCTGCACATGAACACACATGCACACACATTAACATGATGCAATTCTCTCTCCCCATCTCATTCTTTAAGAGCATAATGTTACATGTCATTTGTGATGAATATTTCCTTACATGTCGACTTTAGTTTGCAGCGATACAGGAATGTAACCTCTGTTTGTCGGCTGCGTCTCTGTTTCATAAAACACCAGAAAACAAGGAGATTTTCAGTTATTATCAGTTATTTCCTGCTCTAACTTGAGCTGGACAATATAAAATTGAGTTTTTGCTTGAAGACCATTACCAGAGTAGAATTTTTTGAAAACTTCTCGTTTAGGAAAATCAGGGTACAGGTGTGTTATGGTATTGATGTCATTGATGCGGTCACCAAGGCTACGGATCTCAAGATCTCTCTTGGTGAAAGGTTGGATGTTCTGGATTTTCTGGCCACCATCTAGAAGAAAAATGATGTGTCAGTACATATCTATGTGTGAGATAAAAAAAGATGAATTTGCTGGGTGTACCTGATCATCATTGTAATTCAAACATGACACAGACAAGTTTGAGGGAAAAGCATATTTACCAAAACAATCTAATCCACATCAAACTGACACTGCACCCACACTTACTCTCGCTTGCCGACACATAAGCAATGGTGATGCCTCCGATTTCTGAGTCACTAAAGCGAAGCAAGAACGTCCCATTGGGCCTGTCCTTGAGGATCAGATGAAGGTGCTGCTTCCCAATGAAGCCAAATATCAACCTGATGGAGTGAAAAATTACAAAGTGCTTGTCATTTCTCCTGTAGTCTATTACTAATATTAGCAATTGAAACAGCAATAGATCTACTGACCCTTCTGACCAGTACGTTTTCAGGTGCTTCTTGGTTAGGTCCATTACTCCCTCAAACCACTGCCAGAATGTGAATGGGCGACCCGGAAGAACTTCCTGTAAGATTGAAAGCAACCATGAAATACGAATGTATGTCAGCATGTGTTTGTCACTGCGAGATGACATGCACTCAAGTGTACCTTATTAAACTGGGACCAGGAAACCATCATGTTGCTGAAGTCGTCGACAAAGTCAGTCTTGTCAAATATCTTCTGGGCCAAGAAATGCTGGTTGTAGTGGTCCAGATTGTGATGTGTCTGAACCTCAGAGGTGAATTTACTGTTGAGTGTAGTGCACATCATCCTCCAGGGCACACGATCCGGGACCACGAACGGCACCCTGTCCTGATGACAACAACAAAAGCATGTGACGTGAGGAAATCGGGAGGTGAGGATATCACGACAGGTTGGTAGAATTGATAGAACAGCAAACATCCTGGTCCATTACTGTGAGTCAGTAGCTCTCTTTCTGCTCATTATTGTTAATAGTTAATGCTCTCAATACAATTTTGTTTTATGAGTTTTCTGATGCTGAAGTGGTGAATTAGTTTTTTTTTTTTTTTTTTTAGATTTATTTTATACTGTTGTGTAAGCAAGACAGTGACTATCCTGCCCATAATGATTTCCTACAATTATACTGCATTCCTGCCATCTCAGTAAGCCCTCTTTATATGAATCACTTTGCCTTGTGAAAGCAGCAACTGCATTACCCTTCAGTCACCTATTTGTAAGATCCTGATATTGTTTGTATTCGCTTATTGTCACACTGTCATGGTTTATTAGGAAACTTGGCGGAAGAGCAAATGTTGTTCAATTGTTGTGCTTTTTCCATGACGAGCAGCTAAAAACTCTGACATGAAAAAGTTCTAAACACTAAAGGAAAAATTCAAATTACTACTTTAAAAACACATTAACAAAGCACTCATATCATTTTATATCATTTTATAAAGGCTTGATCAAAGCTTTACTGTATTGGATTTGACCGTCATGACTGGGCTTAATCTATTTGGGATTGCCTTCACACACACACACACACCTGTGAAGGCAATCCCAAATAGACACAAGATAATCATATAAATAATGCAGATCATCTGGGTATTTCCCTGTACGAAGTGATAACCATTATGTACATATTCTGTTATAATAATTATCTATTGAAATCACATGAAATCACTGACTAAATAGAGTTTCTGTGTTCCCAACCACACAGAATGACAAAGTTTGTCATTGATACTAGGAAATAAAAACAGTCAGGACATAAGATAGCAATAGCAAAACAAAAAGGCAAAAGCAAAGACATATAATAATCAGACACTTACTACTTCAGAAAAAGCACAGTCCCATATGATGGTGGCCAGAGCGTTGTTATCTTGACTTCCATGGACAATGACGACCACTGGCAGTGAGATCATCTATAATCAGCGACAAAATAATGTTTGATGAAAGTTCTGTTCCCACTGAGGGTATATACTGAATATCAAATGTTTTACAGCCACAAAATGTTTAGTCGTCTGTATGTGACCACTGCTTTAGTCTACCACACAGCCCACAGCCTCAATAACAGTAACAAACTATTCTTCTGCCACTGACTGAACATGGAAGATGCAGAGAAAGAGATGTACCTCTTGCTTGTGGGGTAAAACAGGAAACACTCTGTTCAATAGGAAACACTTGGTCCAAAAGTTTGTCGGTTTGTCCAAAGTGGTGCTACATAAAGACATCTGGCATGTCTGACTATTGCCTGTAAACACTCCATGATGAAATAAAGACTGTTTGCACAAGTCTATCTTGGGAAAAAGCCAATGCAGCTGGCTGACATTGATCACTTTAGTTAGTCAGTAAGAGTAAACTTGACATTTTCAGGATTGGCCCTACTATTGAATTCATTAACTTTCATAAAGCAACAGGCACTATTAAAGAGCAGGCAGAACAATGGAAAGGACCAAACCTGTATCCTGTAGGGTGTGTCACAGCCTGTGATAGTGATCTCTGTGGAGAACAGGAGAGCGAATTTCTCTTCTGTCACCGACTCTGACCCCTTCCTGTCAGCTCTCTTGATCTTCTTGATGGACTGTTGAAATAAAACAAATTTGTTAACAACATAACACCAACAATTAAATCTAAGTTGGTAAATCAAGACCAGTACATACCATATTTCTAAAGGTGGCACATGTGCTCTTGCTGGCTGTGTTGTGTTCTAGGATGGCCGTATTGTTGATGAGCTCACCGACATTATCACTGCTGGCAGTGTAACAAAATTTCAGTATCTAGTTTTCAAAAACATTTCTATAAATCAAGTCTAAAATGTCACCCAGCTATGTGACTCACCTTGGTATGTTGCCAAGGTTCCTGGCTTGAAGTTCATTAATTATTTGTGCTTTCAGCACTACGGGCTTCCCAGGAGCTATTTTCTCACCCAGCAGATATCGCACAGTTGTACAGAACTTTGACTGAGTCTTGATGACTTGAGGAGGCTGCTTCTCCACTACAAGAGAGCTGAAGGAGACATTAATACATAACATATTAATACATGAGTAAGGAAAATATTTAGTAAAGTGTTGCTATGGCTATTGCTGAGTTTCTTTCAAAGTTTGGCCAATTTAAACAGAAAAAAAGGACAAAACAATTTGACTGGTACCTTTGAATCAGAACCTGTAGAAGTTGCCCCAGCCTCTCCTGAAGCTCTGAGATCGGTTCTGGTATCAGCATCAATTCTTGCCTCAGCTTTCCATTCACACCCAGCAACTGTTCACACCTAAGAGGAAAAAAACATATAAAGAGAATTAAGTAAAGTGAATTTAAGAGATTGCTCACATTCACAATTTGTTCAAAAAAGTTTTGCACCTGATTTAGTCATAAAATTAAACTCAAATGGTTTGGAAGTCAAATCAAATACAGTTTAGCCTGTGGGGAGTATGAGTCCTTTTTTTTTGGATTGCTCTTTTTTCAGTTGATATGCAGCATATATATCCAAATAAGACTCAAATAGGCCTGTGATGTAAAGAAATAAATAATAAACTGTGGATGACTTTCATTCTTAAATATTGTCCATAAACACCTTTCTCTAACACATTTTGTCAGGCCCCAAAAGTAGCCTACTACTCACCTCATATCCAATAACTCAGAATGCTGCCTGCTGACTTGCTGTTATTGGTGGTTAAAAAAAATACTGTTCTCACTTTCAATAAGACGGTTTAGTTCAACATGGAAGACGTAAAATTTCACCTGCATTCATAAATGTAACAAGACAAACGAATATATCTGTTATCACTGTAACTTTTCAAACAGATAGTTTGTTAACTATCAACCGTCTTGTAGGGCTCTGATTTACCAGGGAGTTAATGGTTGCCTTTACTCATAACAAGTACTCTAGCTTACCGCAGGTTGTTAACCTGTCAGCACATATTGATAGGTAGCATGATTTGACAAAACCGGTGCTGCCACTACCACCACTATCATGAACCACAGGAGCTGATAAAAGACTCTGCTGTAGCAAACATATCACTGATTTTAGCACATTTGGCTGAAGAGCCTGTTTCTTTTTATCACACAGTTTCTCTGCGTATTAATATGGATTTGCCATTTAAAATGAATTGATGTCCAGCTAATGTTTTTGCACATTACATTGTTGCAGTAAAGCTGATATTTGGATATAAAATTTATTTGTCTGAAAAGTAGCAAATTAATTCTTTGGGTCAAAAAGTTTTGGGTCAAAATATTTGACTACAGAAATCTAATTAGTTTACACTTGAGTCTCAGCGAACATTTTGACTAAATTTGAAATTTAAATTTCACTCCATTTGTGACTGAAATATGATACAAAAATGGGATGGACCAATATGGAGCTGTACAAATGTATGAACAGACAGATGGACTGCATAAATACACTATTTAAAAATAAAATTGTGACTGAAGATAAACATGTCAGTGTGAAAGTTTGTCTGGCTTAGACGTAATATTTAATTTGGTTTGTTTTTGATGAGGATAGGATCAGAGCAATGAGTCAGTCCAAAAAGGACATAAATAGACTGGGATGCAGCTCACCAGGTCTGCAGGGGATTGAGGTTTTCGTCAAAGGGATGTCCAATCGCAGCCTTGTGCTGCTCCCACCGCCACGCCTTTAGCCTGCTGATCAGACGGGCCTGACACTGATCCAAACAGTCCACACATTCCTGAAGTAGCTGGAAACGTGACTGCAATAACCAATATACAAAAGCATTAAACTCAACGCACAGGCAAACGCAAAGTGCATATCAATAGACACCACACATACAAACATGGGAAAAATACATATATACATATAAATCTGACATTATCAGACATACTTTCTGAACATAAATACATACAAATGATGATTACTATACCACTACTTAAAATGTCGAGGTCTATCTTAGGAGCAGTTTTCCATTGAGCAAAATCAATGTTCCCCAGGTAGTAACAAATAGAAAGCGAGTTAATTTCCTTTAAGGCATCAGTAATATTGGCACTGGCAACATAAACCAATAATAAACTCACTGTGGCCATTGTGGTCAAATTGTACTCCAGCTGCTGAATGTGGGTCTGGAGTTTCTGGGTTTCTGCCTTTGTATGATCCATGCCGTTACCTTAAAAAAAAATCATATGCTGAATACAGCATAATACTGCATTTTCTTATATAATAATATTAATGAGTGGTTTACTTCATGTGATCCAGAAAAAAAAAAAAAAAAAAAATTAATCTGAGAGGAAAATAGAAGAGACCCACCCAATCATTTTCGATCATGTCAACAACAGTGAAACATGGAAATGAAATATGACTGATTAAAAAGTGACAGGTAAAACAGGTTAGACATATGAATGTGCCTGACATATGGGCCAAACTAAACAAGACAGGACACATAGATAAGAACACAAAAACACACATACCATACAGTTGTAAACTTGCCCCAATGTATATTTCCAGTTGAGCAACATTTAAGAAAAGGGCACTGAAACCATGTTTACATTTTTCATTTAGAAATTTGTCGTCAGAATTAGAGGACTTGCTGTTGTGGTAGTAATGGTCATAATGCCAGTAGTTTACTGATCACTTTGTTTTATCTTGTTATGTAAAAATGATGTCACACCTCACATTCATACTATGTGAATTTGTATTACTACATGCAAAACAAGACTTCAGGCTATTGACCCTTGTCAAAGCAAGAAAACGAGTGTAAATACTATCAATGGTTAATCTGCTACATATAGTCTCCCATCAGAGCCATGATAAATAGACAGACATACAGACAGACCTCAGCACACAGTAACAATAAATGTGGAAATAAAAATGTGACTGGTTGAAAATATTCAGAAAACTTAAGAAAAACAACATGAATTGTGAATAAGCGGAAGAAAGAGGAACTAAAAAACATTTCAGTCTCTATGGGTTGGTACTACGTAAGCACCAGTTGTGTTATTCACACTTGGTGAAACTAAGTACTATAGTTCTGCTATTCATACTTTGTATATAATTATGAGTCTCACCTTGTAAACCCTCATAGTTCTGTCTCTCCCAGTTAAGCTCTTCTTGCAGGTGGTGTATCTTTTGTCGGATGTCCTGGACATCCAGCACCTTCAGAACCAGGCGGTCTACATCCTGCATGTTAGGGAACGAGGACTCTCTGTTTGGGTACTGTTGGTACTGTTGAGGAGTAGGGATTTGAGCGGGCTACAAACATGGAACAAAAACTTTATTGATGCTGACGTCAGAGCTGTTTTATCTGTCACTGTTGAATAATAATGAGTGAGTCAATAGTGAAAATTATTGAAATTAACCCTATATCCTCCTGATAAGTCAGAGCAAACACTTTACACCTTGAAATGTGGAAGAAATAGTATAAGTAATAATAAAAATAGGCAATAATTGAACACAAGGAAAGATCAACATCAGGGTTTTCAAAGTTTGTCACAGTGGCCACAGAAAAAGACTACTTCACCCCCTGAGCAATTTTGTAACTCCATGTTCTTCATTTTATTCTGATTTGTTTAATTTTTATGTTTTAATTTCCATGATTTAGAGGTTTTGAGGGATGAAAACTGGAAACATGATGATCGTAGAATTGACTTCTCATTAAATCCTATGAACTATAAGGGTTGGGACATTTTTTACATCCAGTGTCATTGATGACATCATCCAACATGATGATTTAATAAAAAAAGTTCCATCTTTCTCAGGCAAGTTTCAGTTCAAGTTTCTTTCTTCCCTTCACTATTGAAACAAAACCAAAGGTCTTGTGTGTGATCTTCTTATCACCTTGTCTTCTGATCACCTTATAGTTTCAGAAATCAATTATTTAAGTTTCATCAGTCTCAACAAAATAATCACAGTTGATAAGAGTTACAGTATACACAATAGTATTTTAGTAGTTTATAGTTTAACTATACACAATAGTATTTGTTGATAAGGATCTTACCGTGCCAAGCAGAGCCCTCTCTTTCCGGAGGATGTCTCTGACCATCACTCCAAACTGCAGAGACTGCTGCTGAAAGCAAGCCTGCAAAGCAAGAATATGTATGTGTCATTCAGTCTTTTGAGAACTGTAATAACATGATAGAATGCACCTGTATATTCAGTCGACGTCTTCATTGAAACTGTGGTGAAACTGTGGCAGGTTGACTCAGATATATACCCGGATGTTTGTGTGACACATGTATATCGACATAGGTTTTTTTTTTTTTTTTTTTAACTTGGGGGAAGTTATGCCACCACCAGCTTAAAGCTTACATTTTCAATAGAATACTTTCCTGTTGCTCTTCCTGCCTGTGATTTTGTCAGTAGTCTCAAATCTGTACATAACAGCTTGAAGAAATTACAATTACCAACCCAACCACAAAAAGCTCAGTGAGTGACAGTACCACTGTTTAACACAAACCTGTGGGTTTGAGAGGAACCTGAACCTTATTTGTGACACAGTCCCCTTACCATGTTCCTGCTAATCTGCATCAGCTTCATCCTGTCCACCACATTCGCATTATGCTGAGCAATTGACTGCAGCATGCTGAGGACCTGGTCCAGCAGAGCACGAGCCTGGCTCTCCTGCTCCACCTTTTCCAACACAAAGTCGTCCCTGTCAGCAAGACCACACACAAGACCACATTTGAGCCAGCACAAACTATTTTCATTCAAATTTCAAACATGTACAAACATGTTGGCATATGAGTCACTGTGTGCATGTGTGCGCACGTGCACATACCATCTTTGGTTCTCGATCCACTCAGCTAAAAAATGTCTAACTTCGATGGGGAAGGTGGTGGGGGGATACAGGTCATTGATTGTCTCATCAGGCAGGCACTGGATCAGCTGGGACATATGCATCCACTGTGACATGATCACGTAGTGCTACAAAAGAATAAAATCACAGAATAAATATTATCATATTTTCAGTTCACTGACAAAGCAAACAGAACTTCTATATTTAAATTTGCCAGTCACCGATAACATCAGAGTACATAGTAACATAGTTTCAAGCTGGAACAAGATGATACAGAATATATCTGATATGTCAAATAGAGTAGAGAGACATAATCCTTCAGCTGGAAAACGTCTTTTTTTCATTTTTTTCTTTCTGTCTTTCTTTTTTTTTTTTTTTTTTTTTTTTTTTACTAAACATCTCTAAATATGATGTAAATAGTACAGTTATCAAGGACAATTTTTTACAAACCGTAACATTAAATGCATCTTTAGAAATGCCTAATTTTGGAAAAAATTGTCGACTACAGTGGCCATATTCATCAAATGATTTATTTCACAGTGTATGGGTGGAACAGGATAAAAACAGTAAGGTTTTAAATATAAAGACGACACTTGTTCTGCTTGTAGGGTGATAAACATTTGGAAAACATGCACGCTACACTGTGGAATTGCAGATCGCGATGAGAGACATCTGTTATTGGCAACAAAAAGCATATCCTGTGAGCTTTTTGCTTTTCCCATGTGTAGAGAAAAAGTCCTTAGACATAAAAAGTGCTGTAACTCCAAAGTATTACACATACACACATTGATTACACAGACATTATAATGTTTTATAAGTTTAAGCACCATGCTTTTGAAAGGTAAGCATCTTTATTGAAACTGAAAATCCTTATAGCAAATCTTTTTCAAGCTGGTCTGTGACATTGAGCAACCCTCTTTAAAATTGCTGAATCATACTGAAGGAACAGCCAGTTGTGTAATACTTTTGAACTGAACATGGTTTGTAGGAATCATGCCATTTAATTTGAAATGCATTGCTAAGCTACAGGAAACTTTGCCACTATGAGCACATCTAAAACCTAAATCATTCGGACTGTGCAGGAGCCATTTGCCTCTGAAAACATTAAAGCTCACTCGAGAATCAACCAAATGAAATACATTTTTAGTGAACAGCTTGGTCTTTGAAGGACCACTGAAGAATCCAATTAGTATCGTGGACACAAATCCTCCTTAAAGAAGCAAATAAAGCAAAAACCTTAGCTGCCTTAATCCTTAACCTTTATATTATATAACCCTCACTGTTAAGTTAGAGTACCTTCATTGTCATGATTGCAATAATACATACACCGTTGGGCCGTGGAAGAGTCATGGTTAAAAGAAACAACACTGATTGGATTCAGTTTAAGAATCAAATTTAACACCATCTATGGTGTAAAACCCCACCCCTGACATAATATATGGAGCAAGTAGCTGCACAGTTGACATAAGAGATTGTTTTGTTTTGTTTTTTGTTTTGGCTTTTTTTTTCTCATATGCTTTTCACACTGTCAAAGTACTTCCTCCAAGACAACTTTTAACTCATTAACAAATATGGCAGTTCAAATGCCCAATGTGACCCATCAGCATAAGCCACTAAGCAGATGATATTGATCAGTGCACAATTTTGGTAACCAAAAGTAAAATGTTAACATGAATCATCATTTAATGCATTGATTTCATCACATTCTAGTCCCTCTAAGTATATCCCACTTTACTGATGGGACATACACTCAGAAAACACTAAATTAGGGAACAATACTGAGAAGGCATCAAATCCTACATGCTCTTGGATTCCACAAGAGAATAGAAACTTTCCACTGACATTCTGGGCCAGGTTGACATGAGGGCATTAACAGCAATTAGAACACAATAAACTGTGGCCTTTATGTGATGCACATGGCCAACAGCAATAATAAGATGGACGTAGCAATGTCAAGATGGTGTTAAAACCAAAAGTGTGCAAAGAAAACATCCCCTACACCAGCACCACCATCTTCATAATCTAATATAAACAATATAAAATACACACAACACGACCTCTGCAATCCTACAACTGCCACATTCTTTCTCATAGCCGAGTTGTGTTCACATTTTGGATTAGTGCTTCTTAAAAGCTACTTAATTTACCATATAGTTGGACAGCCAGATGGCATATATAAAGTACTTCAGGTATATTTGCGTGGCTGTGGCAGGTAACTGTGTTGGTCATGCTTTTTCCAACCAACTATTTATATGCAAGTTCAAACCTATCCAGTGTCGAAAGCCGTTTAGATCGTCATACCTCTTACATTGGTTTCTCAGTCATACTTTAAGTAGTTTTGTAATGTTGGATCACTACCAAGAATGAATGACCTGCAACTTTAGATCCAAACATCTAGGCTCATTAACCCACAGTTTTGAGTAGTTTTACAATCTTGTGACAGAAATATCACCACAACTTCACATTCAAGTATATTAGTCAGCCTTGGCGAGCTCACAAAAACTGCTCTGCCTGTCAATGATTAAGCTGAATAATGCTTCAATTATAGCTATAAGCACATGTCAAGTGTGTCCCTGATAACTGCACGCTTTTTCATTACTATTTGCCCTCAGTGTATGTGACCAGATACTCCTCTCGACAGTCGCAGTGAAGGGTTAGCCATTTGTGATAACATTTTCCAGAAGTAGCTATGCTATGTTATGTAGTGGGATATTAAACACTGAGTGTTCAACCACTTTTCAATCAGGTATTAGAGACTTTCAGATTTTTTGTATTTTCAGAACAACACATCACATGTGTTGACTGTAAACCACCAGGTCAAGTACATAAATGATGAAAGTTCCATTTCAATATGCAAGTCATGCACAAATGTGCATGATGAGTTATCTCTGGTGTACACTCAAGCCAAGAAGCTTTTTACTTATCTCAAAAACATCCACTGCAGAAATCATTATGACAAGTTACCTCAAAATTGAATGTTGGGCCTGACAAGCCCTCATAGATTACAACAACCAGTTACAATAATATATCATTTCTGTTATCTTTCCATGTTCCCACTCAATCATCTTTCGACTCATATCTAAAATTAGCAAAACATTAAGGGAATATTTTTAATCACAGGCCAGAATTTTCAATTTAAGTTGGACAGCATTCAAAAATCCACAGATCTCTCTGTCAGTGTAAGTCTTGAGCCAATGATAAAAACAAGGTTGCAAAGTCTTTTACTTTTATTCCAAAATAAATAAACGGTGCATGTGGACCAACACTGAATAGTTAAATGATGATAAGCACATGGATAATGTCTCCTCTTCAGAATTTTCACAGAGGCTTACGGGACAAATTCAATGTAAAAAAAAAAAAAAAACTTCATCAAAAGTTTGTTAATATAGGTAAGTGTAACCTAATAATAACAGAGTAGTAACTTACCCATTTTACAAAAAAGCACTGCAACAAGTATAATTTAAGCTATGCATATCCATTTTGCCACATCTGGAGTGTCTGTATCAATGTCTTTTGTATTTGTCAGAATGACTGCTAATAGAAAGAAACTCCTCAAATTGATTATCAGGTTGACATCATCTGAAAATTGTTTCCTCTATGAAACTGCTAAGGGATGAGAGTTTGAAAATATGTAATTACTGGATCTTGTATATTACAACTGTATGTGTTTTATGTGTGAAGAGACAGAGGTTTCCTCCCCTCTTTGTTTAAATTATGATGGTTGAGTGTTGGAGATTTTGGAGGGGAAGGGAAAAAACACAATAATTAAAAATGTTAAATGTGAATTCTCAACATTTATCTAAATAAAAAGATTTGATTTGACACGATAAGGGAAAGTGTGTGAATTCCTTGTTGCTGTTTCATGATGCGTGGGAAGTACAGTGCAGTTGTGGCGAGGATCTTTCTAGGACTACTGTGTCTGGTGGAAAATCAGCTGTGGGTGCTCAACAGTGCTTGGCATTTTTATGGTATTTTGTAATACGAGAGAGTAAGTATATTGTCTCATAGTCTCTCTCTCTCTCTCGACTATCAGGTTTCACAAGTGACAAGAACATCTTACTGTATCTTGTTCTAATTGCAGTTTCTGACAATCAGTTTCACAGGAGAGGTTCACAAGGATCTACACGCTCTAGGATCTACAGATTTTTAAGCTTGACCGGGTCTTAAAATGATAACACTCAAACTATCAGCTGCTGTCCCACCTGATTACCTGACTTGTTGGTGAAAGCTATCTATAGAATAAGTTGATAATTTCCACATGTTGCCAGTCTGAGTTTCATAATCAAATTCTTGAGTAGACTCCCAAACAAAAACAAGGAATGTCACAGCTGCCCTAGCTTGCTTGTAGCACTTAACCGTCTTGAGTTAATGCAGGTAAACATTGTAAGTGTTCGTGTTGCTCTGAAATACATTATCATCTGATGACATAAGACTGTGATGTGGCATGAACTGTATTTCTAAGAAAAAGTAAAATCCAATCAGTAGCACCACATAATCAATTCATCTGTGTAGGCTTTCTAGGAAATGTAGGTTAAAAAATCACTGACTGGGACAGAGAACACAAAGAGAAGGCATAAGATTATCAAAATCATATTGTTGGAGTCTTAATCATTATCTATTTCTTAAATTTCCAGAAAAAACAAGACAGTAATTCCAAGAACAGTTTTAGTTTCCGTCGTGACGCAGAAAAAAAAAAAACAAAAACAAAACAAACAAACGAACGAAACGAAACAAACAAAAAACAAAAAAACAGAACAGAACAGAACAGAACTACTTAAATAGTTTGCCAATCTGTGGAAAGATTATACGGTTTCAGGCCAACACACATCCTGCAACTCAACAGCCTTTTTTTTCTCTCGTCTTTTTCCACCCTTTTTCCTCGTGAGTAAAACATGACACACGTAGGCAGCCACGCTTATTGTATGAGGCCTCTTTTATTATTTAACACAGTGACTGGCAGAACAATGTAACAAACTGTATTTACCTTCTGTTAAATGGAGATTTCAAAACACTGACTGTGCCCCGTCGCCTCTTCCTCCTCTTCTGTCTCATAAGCAATCCGACAAAACGAAAAATCCTACTGAATATTTCCGCCCTCCATCGCTTCCTTTAAAGTTGTTCCATCAAATGTGATCAATTGCCGTTGTTTTGTTTTTTTTAAAGAAAGAAAACAATTTTCAGCGCCGAGCAGATCGCACACGAGACAACTTTGAGCAACGCAGAAACTAGGTTAAGCTCACTTCCCTGTTACGCACTAAATGTGCCACTAAATGGAGGAGCGCGCCTTATTTCCTGCTCTCACGGTCACGTTCAAATATGATCGACAAATTTGATCTACTTCTTACAGCACCAGAGCTCCGTTTGGCAGATGATTATGTGTGGGGACTGCATGTGGAAGTATTCTTGCGAAACAGGATGAGTTACTATGTCTTTTGGCCCAAATACATATGTTGTTTTGTCTTAAGTTTATACTATTTGTTTATACAATAATCTCTCAGTTATTTATATATATGTTTTACGGACACGCACTTTGGTGTCCCAAATGGGAAGTATAACTTTGAACAGTCCATAAAAATATATCAGATATTTATCAAGTGAATTTAAAACAGAAACGACAAAGAAGTCTAGTGTGTATGGTAAACTTCCACAGAAGGAGACGTAGGCGGAGTAATGTTGAGTCATTTCATCAGATGCTGAAACTTCCAGTAAGTCAACGGAGACACATGATACCATATCTGCAGATGGCAGTACCTTCAAGTCGGACATTTCCCAACGGTATTCACAGAAAGACAACATCAAGGCTTATTTTTACTCAATAATACTCAGTATTTACCTTTTTACTTGCGTACTTTGTTTGTTTGTTTTACTGGACTGGACTACGTGCAGTTTTCTATTTATTTATTTTGGTATTTTATTTGGTAAACATAGAGTTATTACACTTCATTTCTTTTTCCTACTGACCTGAGGATACACGTCTCATCTCCCAGTTCTAGTGAAGAGCTTTCTGTGAAGTTAATGACCTCATAACAATTGAGTCAAATCAATATTTTAAGCAGTTTAAATCTGCTCTAACTTGCCACTCACCATATTAAACTGTTGCTCACACATTAAAATTCATCACACAATAAAATACTAAATTATAATAATAATGTAACATTGGCATGAGGCATTCAGATGCACAATGAAGACTTAAAGCGCTTCAGTATATTTTGGTGATGGTGGTGCTTGTTGTTTGTTGACGGTGACTCTAAACGTACAACTTGGATGCACCAAACCAGAAACAACTCCATGTGTACACATTATATCATATAATTCGTCATATATCATATAATACGCACATATATTCTTTATGTTTTATCGACATTGATGCATTGCAACCAAGGTTACATATATCTGACAATAAAAAATACTATAAGTTAGTTATAGATTACTCTATATTTGATTGCCACAAAAATATAAGGTAGTTCAATCCAACAGCTTACATTAACATTAACAGAATGAATGAACAGTGAATACATTTAAATTTATTTTACCATGTGTTGTCTTCGACGATACATCTATTGATCTTATATCACATTTACAAATACTGAAAATATAGTGTAGCTTTTCATGCTCATGTTTGTCTTTACAAAACATGAACAATGAAACCAAACTGTCTTTACCCAGATATGCTCCATTTGACTGTCACACAGTCAGTTTTTTACTGTTTAAAGATACAGATTTAGTGTGTTTCAGTATGTAAACATTCAGGACAAAATAGTTAAATATAGAAATACACTGACATTCAGTCATATGATATTGCTTCCATGTAAATTTGTCTACAGGACCACATACAGTTTGCATATATAGCAATAACCTTGTCTTGTCCTCATATGACCACATATGGCCACTTACAAAATCTTACTTATATACATTAACACGTACAGCATGCTGTGTTTATCTTTTACATGATTTAATTATAATATATGACATAATAATAGTTATGTATATTTATTTGTCACAGTTAACCACTTTTGCCAATTCTGTCTTATATTCTTTTTCAATGATTGTAATACTTCACTGCATTTCCAAGTGGAGCCACTAGAGGTCAGTAATGTGTCACAGTTTGGTTACCACCTGGTTGTCTGAGGAGTTGATATGAAGGTACTTTAATATTGTGTAAAATGTGTGTGTTGTGTTTTATAGTGATGTAAATATTTATTACCTTGTTTCATCGTCATATCGTTGTTGATAATTTCAAAATCAATTCCACTTGATTTAAAGCAGTGTCTCTACCGTGAACACTGCTGTCCTCAGACTGAGTTCATTAAATTCATTAAATTGATTGCAAAGGACTAACATATGGATATTCATATAGAATACTTCCGTATATTTTGATAAATTTTTACGCCAACCATAAAGTGGCTCAAAGTTGGAGATGAATGTTTCTGATTCTGTCAGGGTCTTAACTGAGAGGCTTCATGGCACAGTTTTTTTTTTTTTAATTATTATTTTGGACTGGCCACATGAGGGAGGTATAGTGCTGCATAAAACCTGCCTGTCTTCAATATGTTCAAAAGTCTGTTTGAAATTAGGTGCCATCATAGCAAGATCACTCATGATCATCTGCAGACTACCCAACAAGAAGTATGTTCAGTGAGAATTTTATTCTAACTTTTTGATCTGCTCCTATCAACATCACACTCGCTTTTGTTCTCATGGTGACATATCAATTTCAGTGATCCTGAAACTGAAATCTGTTTATTCTCCTATGAAGCTAATTATCTTTTATTTATTCCATGATAACATTGTTGTCATGTGAGACGGGGGCAGGCCAAGACATTTTACCGGGACATTCCACCTGTCAGATCCAATTTCCTGAGAGCTTTGATTGACCTCTCCAACACAGAAACAATTCAGCTTCAAAGATTTGATCATTTCCTTTAAAAGAACCTGAGGAGTTTCATTTGTTCTGTTTTTTCCCTACTTTAGATTTGATTAGGTTTAGATTTGAGATCCTTTGATATTTCCTTCCTGCAAACTTCAATTTGAGTTTGTGATTCATTTTCTTCTACTTTGTTCTGAACTGCCAGTTGTGGGTGGTAATAATTGTGATGGCAGCTACTCCTGGCAAGAAAGACAAAGCTAATGTCTAATGATAAAATGCATTGATCCTACTTTCTAAAAGTAGCCTGAGGTTGTGGTCGTCTTTCTATCTCATAATGCAGTTCCTCCTCTGTCAAAGTAAAAATACATTATACCTAACAACTAAAGAAAAGTAGTGGTTAAATTTTGTAAGTGGTAAAGCCAGATTTTTGTAGTGGTGTGTTCAGGTCAGAATGATGGTGAGACATAATTTTAAGCTCAGTGTTTGTGTTATTTTTGTTTGTTGCATTACCACTCCATGCAGGCCTGTCATTATTTTTGGGGTCCTCTTAGGTAAAGGGCCCTTGCAATCTTGCAACATCTGGAATCAATACAGCTGTGCCGGCTATCTGTGGGACCAGGGGGCTTGGAGGTTGTAGGCTGGGTTAGGATGGGTGGGGGGTTGCGAGGAGTTGGGCTGGTTGCTGCTTTGGCCCTGGGGGTCCATGTGTCCCTGACTTCAAAATAGACTTGATTGCTAACAGCTGGCAGTCCTAACTCACCCAATGTCAGGTCTCTCCTCTGATGTCAACCTTGTCAATATCAAGGCCTGGACAATGGAGGACCAGCAGCACAGCAAAGGTAGAGAGGACGACTGTGTCCATATGGAATGAGATTCAGAGAATGGGCTTTTTTTTTATGAAGGTTGTTACCATAAATAACTTTCAAGTTTTTGTCAAAGCACCTCTAAATGAATCACACACTGAGGATTGGCATGAACACCATAAAAATCTGATATGTGGGTGCATGCTGAAATATGATATATCCTGCAATCACATTCTGCCCAAACGAAGTGAACCTACTGTTGACATCAGCATAAAACAAACAATATTAAGATTGAACAAACAGACATGATCATCAATGCATCAATCAGGACACTTGAGAGGCTACAAAATTTGGTTTTCATTATATGTGCTCACATTTTCCATTATTGGATCATGTCAAATGTGTTATAAGGTTATTTATTCCTATATGATCTTAATTACCACAAACTATAAACACAACTATGTTTAATAGAATAGTCTGATTATTAATGTGTATATCTTTTAATCACTATGAAATATACTTTCAGTACCTTTTTTTTTTATTAAAGTGGTGCTGCGGTGAGGATGTATGAAGTGCGACAGAGCACTGTCCTCCCACTCGACCACAGTATGAGTAAATAGGACAGCAGCTCATTAGCATCTTTTATTATCCAATTACAAACTCTGCTTGCCTAATTACCTCCAATCAGCAGGGAGAAGAAAATGATTGACTTCCTGGAGAACAGACATCATTTAGGACAAAAAGGACAAACTGGTTTTTCAGTCATTTAGTAGAAATGACCCACCAAAAGTCAGACTATGGAAGTTTATTTGCATTGAAAGCAGCTGTAGCAGCTACTGTTTGTATGTTATAACACACATTATCACTGATCACCTAAAAGTGATTTTTTAAAACTTAAAACTAAGACATACAAAAACACCCTTTAGACTCCATCTGGGACATTATTGGTGCTAGATATTATACTTTTCAAAAGGTTGCCAAACTGGTTCGTAAGTGGTCAAATAAAGTCTCTCCTCCATCCAATGTCACATTTCCACATGGTCTGTTTTACCTATAGAAGGTTATGTTGTTCTGAGGATTATGTTTGTGACAGGAAAAGATAGGATCTAATTTTTAAACAGCTGCAAAAACGATTATCCTTCATCAGAGGATGAAGGGCAGCCGCTGCACAAGGTTGAGTTTATAACAGAGCTATGCATCATTATTAGACAATTAATTACTCTGTCATCAACACCACCAGCAACACTATTCTACTGGGATTCAGACACAGATGTTTCAAACTCCACTTTGACACCACTATCCATAACTGGGGAATAATGAATACTGTTTCGGGCTTCGACTAAACTTTCACTTCTTCACAAAAAGTTGCTCATATTTACTTCTTTTCTTAGTTAGTTGTGAGTCTTTGAAAGATGTCAGGAAAGGCCAGAAATAGCATAGGGCAAGCCGCTGGGACGAGCTGTTGTTTACAGACAGTGACAGGGATGAAGGACCTCTGTGCTCTGGTGCTAGGCCTGAAGCCTCAGGGGTGCACTAGCGCTGCTTCTGTTGCTTTTCTGGATGCTGCAACATACACATAAAAGTACACGAACACTGAGGCTGACCAACTTCTGTACACGTGGACACACAGAATACATACATAGAATTTTCTGCTTTTTTTTTTTTTATCACACACTTCTCTTCCTTGCAGATACATACATCTCACAACTTTGTTTTCATTTCAAGTGGAGCACACCTTCACCTGAATGATTGTGTTTATTTATTTATTTTTTTCATATTGACTTTACCCAGTTCCCATAAAGCCAAGTGTGTGAAGTCAATCCAAAGCCCACAAATCTACAACCTCACGATGTAGTCAGAATCTGTGTTTATATGTTAAACGGTTTAGCAATCAGTTTAAGTAACTGTGATGACCTCAACACCGGGGTCAATCCAGGCTACAGATGCAGAGACATAAGGAAAGCACCAGTGTCATGTAATTTTTGCACTTTGCTCAATTGCATTATGTTGAAAAAACAAAGACTTAACCTCAGTGCAGTATTGACAAATTCTGTTTAATATTGTGTAATACTCTTCTCTTAAAATACAGTCTTTTCTGAGGTAGACCATTACAGTTCAAGAACATTATTATCATTTTTAAAACAGACATCCAAAAAGACATGAAATAAATACTTTCATGTACAATATGCCGCAAAAATGAGGTAGAAATGGTTACAGAAAATGTACAATAACCAAGAACAAAGTTACCGCAATAACAGATCAAAACATGTAAAAAATACAAGCTTGTTTTGTTGGACAAACTGTAGGGAGTAATGGGAACAACAACAAAAAAATCAAAAATGTAGATATTTGTACCTCATAATAAGTCATTGTTATAATTTTGTTTCTGTTATTACATGTGAATAATTGCTACTATTATCAAGACATGCTGCTTGAGGCATGAGTTACTCTGTAATTTGTAAATGTGTTTGAGTTTCTGAGACAGTGATCAGTATGCACAGCGGGGGTCACTCTGATTGATCTGGCTGTATGGCATGACTGAAGCCACCAGCTGGAGAGGGAAGGCTGCACCGTGATATAAGGTTGCTGGACATCAATCAGACCACTTCCACTCCCGAGGAATCAGTGTAAGAGAAGGGGAATTGGGGGATGGGGGTAGGGAGAGGATACAATGCCACATGGCCACTGGGGCTTGAGGCTATGGGGCAATCCAATCTAATGAGACAGAATTGGGAAGAGAGAGAAATAGAAGAAGAATGATGAGGGAAAGAGAGACAGGAGGGAGGAGAGGGTGCTGGGAAATATTACATCACTCTGTGTGTACCTCCTCAGGACCATGGCAACAGTCTAACACGGACGACCTCTGTACCTGCAGTCCAGTGACCAGGTTTTTCCAGCTTGTTAACAGAGAACTGTAGGACTGCTAGAAAATGGGAGACTGGTCTGGATTGTCGACATGTTGGGCTCATAAACAATATAACACATCAACTGTGAATTATTAGACTTTGGGATTGGCTGAAAGCGACACATAAGTTATTAAAAATGTTTTGTGCATCAGTGTTTTTTTTTTGTGCTCAGATGTTCACTGTGGGCGCATATGTTTGATTGAGTGTGTTATATTTACATTTTCAAATGATATTTTTGCAGCTGTAAAACTTATAAATAGCAGACATGCATATACAGGATATGTAAACACTAAATAACAGAGATTTGCAAGCAGTTTGTCCAACAAAAAAAGTAATATTTTCTGTATTCTACATAGCATTTCTTGAAGACAATCATCACTCCACCATAAACTACAATAAAAATAAAAGGTAAAAGAACAGAAAAGAAAATGTCTTTATATATTCTTATATAATAATACATGGATTTATGGCATCAAATATCCTTTGAAATACCTGAATTACATTCAATGTTACTCTTTGTAGCATATTCAAGTTTCTCTCCCGAGGTAAAAGCCCAGCTGCAGTGGGTATTACAAGACTGTCAGGTTTCTCCTCACTCCTTTATCTCGCTCCGCGACACTCCTTACTAAGACCCTAAGATTACATACATTCTTTATTTCATATTTCTGAGGTAAAGAAATTCTTCCTGAGCATTTCAAACAAGACTACATACTAAAAAAAAAAGAGTAAGTGAAATAGAAAACAGACAAGCTATAGGAGAAGCTGGGTGTGCAGGTGGGTTAAGTGTTGTTTTGTACGCATGATTCTCAGGAAAACTGCACTCAATGAGGAATGTGAGATTGAGAACAAACTATAATATGGAAGTTCACGACAACAACAATCCAAAAATAATATGTCTTCTGTGAATTGTACATTTTAAGTGTGAGTATAGTTAAATGAAGATATACGTAAAGCATTTCTACAACCAAACATGTAAAGTGTAACAGCTGAGCTCCTGGCAAAGGGACAGCTACTTGGTCTGATTTAATAAATGCGATTCAGTTTTAATTTTTTTGCAAGAACAATAAGAACTGTTATGTCACAATTTGGTAACAAGCTATTGAGAACATTAATATATCGTGATTTTGAGTACCAGTCTTGTTTTGAGAAGTAACAGTGCTGCTGATTATGCTTTTGGTTTGACATGTTTTGGGCCATAACTGTGGTTTGCTAAAATGTTGTTGATCCCGAGCCCTTCGCACTGAATGATTAGTGACAATCCAATGACTAAATCAACATTAGGATAACATGAAAGTGGACTGGCAATAAATACGATCCTGAGAGTAGCAGTCAAAGGGGGTATTTTCCAAACCCTGATTATCCATAATCTTGGACCACGTCACCTAGCAACAAATTATTGATTTTATCCTGGACCAAGGCCAATTTAGGATCTCTGAGAGTATCCAAATAGCTATCTGATTCTCCCATTGGCCAAACAACTAATACACTACCCCACTCAACAAGACCTATTCATCTTTCTTTTCTTTGGGAAAAATAAAATATTGCGGATATTCATAGCAAAACAAAAACAGTACACCATGGCATGCGTCTGCCAGTAAAACAACTTTGTCAGCTCTCCGGTATCGTTGAGCATCTCTTGATATTTTGGCTTCATAATCTGTAATTACAAAACAACAACAAAACATTCCCAAGGCTTGCCATGTCAAAGCAAAGACAGGTTCGTAGTGCAGTCCGAGTACCGTGACTGGCTGCTTTCTCAGTGGCTATACATCTTGCTCCACTCTATACAAGTGTCCAGTTCTTTTGTGGTGGTGTGCGGGCGCACTTTGCAGAAGGCATTCTCAAAGTCTGTGAAGGCTGGGGGTTTGGTGGATGTAGGGAGGCCATGCATTGCCCCGGTGGGGGAGGCAGCTGAGGAGAGGGCCTGCTGGCAGAGCTGCAGCAGCTCCCACACTGTGAAGCCCTCAGTGCGTTGGAGCACAGCACTCAGCTCCCTCTCACTCATGCTCCAGCCCTGGGGCGCCAGAGCCTGCAGCAGCACTTGTCTGCGCATACCCACATCTGGCAGGCCAACATGATATCGCTTGGCAAAGCTCCGATGGACTGCATCTTGCAGCAGATCTGGCCTGCCAGTGGCACATACAAGAATCACCAGGCCTGTGTTCCCTACTTGGGCTTTCTCCAAGGTCGTAAGCAGTGTCTGCCTCAGCCCGTCCTCTTCCATGGCCTCCACCTGGGTGAGCAGCACCACTGTGGGGTGCTGAGCCCCAGCCACCTGCAAAAGAGACCCCAGGATGTGCTCTGCCTCAGCTTTTCCTTTAGAGGCCAGCATGGCTCCACTTAACCGATAGAAGGAAGCCCCCAACTGTGACGCCAAAGAGCGGGTTAACGTCGTCTTACCCCCTCCCTGGGGGCCAAACAGCAGGACGGTTCTTGGTGGCCGCACCATTGGACTGGGCCTTAGCACGGGCCACAACAGGTCCTCCTCCAGGGCAGTCTTGACATGGGTGAGTCCAGCCAGCTCGCCCCAGCCTAGAGCTGGGCTGCAGTCTAATAACTCCCCATTAACAAGGTCCAGCAGTCGGGGATCTGAGCTTTTCATAGTCTCAACAGTCGGACCACACAGCGGGGGTCGTTTGTGGGCCTGGGAGCGGTGCTGCTGTTGGGTGAAGCCCTGCTCTGCCACTCCGTTCTCTCCTGTCATACCGGCTGGAGGGCTGTATTCCCCTGCTGCTCCATACTGAGGAGATACCAGGGGCTGAGAAGAGGGCTTAGTGGGCTTGAATGTTTGAGGGTCTGTGCTGCCTGAACTGCTGAAGCCATTTCCTCTGCACTCTGTTTTATCATTCACACTGTAGGGCGAGTTTCCCCCAGCCTTTAAGGGGTCGTAGCTGTATTTTCTGTAACGAGAGCTGTCCCCGTTCTCATCTTTTTCTCCATTCATTTCGAATGCTTTTCTTTTTAATGTCCCTCCAGACTCAGATGTCCCAAGGTTGGTGCTCTGGTAACTATAGCTGCCTCCTACCACTGTGGGCCTTGGGGGTACTGGAGTAGGTGCTGGCAGACCTGAGGGCAAGTAGGTGGCAGAGGGGTGGCTATAGTTGGGGGCAAGGCTGGTCTGGGGAGGGTATGTGCTTGGGGGATAGTTATAGACAGGTGTGGTTGGGCTATAGCTTGGCACCAGAGTTGGGGTGGATTGGAGAGTGTGCAGGGAGGCAGGGGGAAGTGCTGCGCTGGGTTGGGGACAGTACCCTGAGGTAAGATAGGTGCCATTGTAACTGGAGGGGTACTCACTGGAGCCACTGCAGGAGCTGCTGCCACTGTAGCCAGAGTCTGAGAGGTTACTGTTGACCACAGACACACTGCTAACTCCTGGAGGGCCTGCGGATGTGGCTACAACCTTTGAACCTGTGAGGTTGTCGTGGCCTCCCGGGGGCACAAGGGAATAGGGGGCATCAGTGCTGTGCGTCAGTGGCCAGGGCTCCAGCTCAGTCTTCTGACCATTGAGGCCCCCAAAGGCTCCCGGCTCTGGGTAGGTGCCAACAGTAGGTGGCCGGTCATAAGGAGAGTCCAGCACCCCAGAGTACTTCTCAGCATAGCGCTTCAACAGGTTAGAAGCTGTCAAGGCAGAGATGTCATCATTGGCCCAGGCGTAGTTGTAGGAGCCGCGGCTGCGGCCAGAGTAAAACTCCGATTTGTGGGCCGGAGAGGAGGTGGTGGAGGAGACGTCCAGGTGCTGCTCAGGCCACTGGCTGAGAGGCTGGGCATGCTCTGGGTTCCAGTGCATCTTTAACAGACCTAATGAAAGAAACACAAAGATTAAAATATGTACACATTGGAGATTTGGTAGACAATAATAATAGTTGGTTTGCTACAGTTTTAGATATCAGTGCAAGACTCTATCTTCAATATATTATTTTTAGACTTACTTCACTGTGGTAAAGAGGAAAAGACGGATAGAAAGACTCAAATCAAGACACAAATCAAAAACAAATAGTCAACATTTAGCTTTTTATATCAGTAAAGTAGAAAAAGGTTTATAGATGTTTTCCTCACTACCATGCTTATAGTGGCACATGTTTTAGTTCCTCCACACCAAACAACCACTGATAAGAAATGGTCTTTTTTCTGTTTGGTAATGAATCTTTTTCTTCCATGCTTGGCAGTAGAAGGGGCTCACATTTCCAAATGATGGAAAGGAAGGTAAAGAGAAAGTGGAAAGAAAAAGCTGCAGAAAGAAAGAGAATGAAAGCAGATCGGGCGGCTGAATGTGTTGTTTTGCAGTTTCCTAGCTTATGTAGCGATAAGATCCCTCTACTACTTCACTATACTGCTAGCATCTGCTGGTCTCCCAGAGGAGCTATTGTTATCTCCCAGTGCATGTTGCTCTGAATGCCTCCTCTCTCCGCCCTGCACCCCCACCTACCACCCACCAATCCACCCACCCACCGTACACCAGAGCTCCAAAGACCCAGTGGCCGGCTGGACAGAAGGAGGGTGTGTGTGTGTGTGTGTGTGTGTGGACAACAGTGTGGAGAGAGTGAGGAAGAAAGAAAATGAGATAGATAAGGAGGGAAGGAAGGATGGAAGGACAAAGGAAAAAAAAAAAAAATAAAGACAGAAAGAACGAAACAGTAGACAAGAGAGCAAGTAAAAAAGAAAGCAAAAAAAAATAATAATAATAAGAAAGAAAGAAAGAGGGGGGTTGGGTCCAGATTTGCAGCATAGTGTGCTATTCATCAGCACAGTCTCCCATGGAACATTGGGAAAGTGGAATGTCTGTTCCTCTGGCTGACTTCAGCACAGGCCGAGGTCTGATTGATCACGGCTACGATGAACTGAGCACATCGCCAAGCTAACAGGGGAAAAGGCAGCTGGGAAAAAAAAAAGAAATTTTGCTCCATGAATTGTTCTCTCTTTATGTCTCCTGATGAAAAAACGCCTTATTTTCCTCTAAAAACAAATATACATCTGGCAGTGCTTTGTAATGTGTGTGAAATTCTTATACCGAATTGTGCAACAACTCCTTTAGGAGCTGTTATATCTGAGAATAATATTCACTATCAATAAATCTGACAATTTTTTTTTATTTATAACACACCAAGAAAAGGTTTTCAAATGTCTTGCATTATTATTTTCATTGATCATCAAATGCTGATTAATCAACTAATCATCTCTAAACTCCATTACCAACATTTGAAATGCATATGCTAATTTTCAGTGGTTGCATATTTATCTCTTTACTATCTCACGCCCATTTCACAGTGTTGTCACATTTAAAGAGTATATATATGATAAATTAAGTAAATATATCACAATATAATAGTTATGGAATCATCTCTTTCACAGTGACTAGCACTGCCTCTTGCTGAGGCATTAGCTTTACATTCCACACATAGCTTGGCATTATTGAACTGCTACGATTTACCCTAAGGTGACGACTACTCCAGCTAGAAAAAGGGAGGTAAAAAAGAATATGGCAAAGCTGTCATTACTGGCCTCTCTGCCTTCCCTCCAGTGGATGCCTGATGATTCATTATTCATGGCTGTCTGTGTGTATGGAGCCAGGCTTCTTATTGCCATTTAAATCAAATCTCAATATCCACAGCCTGCTGCTGCTCTCTAGCTCACTCCTAAACTTTGTCTTTCTTTTTCTCTGCTTTCCAAACCTCACCATGTGTGTTTTCAGATTACGCCTGTTATTTATTCAGTCAAATGAGACCCAGCAGACCAGATGGCCGTTGGATTATCATGTCCTTCATATTCAAATCCATTGCCTTAAGTTCCCAATGGCCAAACTAGTTCAAGTACTTCCCTAAGCTCCATCCAACCCACACAGCAAGATGCACAACAATATTCTCCCACTGTTCACTTGTATTTTTACAGACACGCTGAAGACATTGGCCTGCCCACACCCAGATGACCACATATTTTTGTGGTCTGGCTTTCAGGTCTTTGTCCAGGCTGCAGAAACTATATATGTCCTGCAGGCCCTTCCCATCTGCAGCCCAACCAGTTTGTGAGCAGCCCCAATAATGGGGCCTGTGTGTGACAGAGATGGATGAGAGCCCAGGGGAGCTCATAAAACCTGCAGCGGGGAGGGAGGGATGGAAGGAGGGAGGGATGAAGGGAGGGGAAAGAGTGGACAGCAGGCGCTTCGTCCTCTCTAAGCGGGCTGGAGCGGACATTAGAGGACTCAGTGAGGCGGGCTAACTGCTGTCCACTCCATCATCAGTAGTAGCACCAACACAGGACAGACTCCTCTTGCACTACCCCCATTCCAAGTGTAATGACCAGCTGCCAATAGCTGAGGTACCAATTCACTGTTAAATCTGAGAGTAATTTCTATAAGTCTTTTAAGAAAGTGCCTTATACTCTTTAATTCCTTCTCTATGTACACAGTGAGTTAGATGAGTGATAGGCTGTCACTCACCCCTAATGAACACAGCAGGGTTGCAGCGCAGTTTAGCCCTTTCCATGTAATTAGATCTTGCCCTCTGCTGGATTGTGGTTTTTAGAGCAGTACCAGTTCACAATAAACTGAGCAAGCTCTAATCTACACTTCTGCTTAAATCAGACCCATCATGTAGATTAATTCACTGGAGGGACAGGAAGAAAGCTAAGATTAGAAGTAGGAAATCAGGACAGTGTGGTTAGACTGAGTGTAGCAGCACAATCATTAGATTAACTTCAATATATGCTTCATGTTGATTGCAAATTATCCAAACAGCATAAAATCAAGACAATACACTGCTAATGTCATTGCTGAAATGTGTTGTCCAGATAGAAGTAACCATTTTAAAACTTTTGATTCAATCATGATACAATTTTCAACTCTGTAAAAAACATTGTGACATTGCTCTTTCCTTCCACACTCCCATCAATTCTGTGTCACTCATATTAGTGAGAGGATTACAGATTTAAAATACATTTATATGATACATTTATCATATAGACAAAGACTTCAATATGTCTGAAAATGGTAAATCTTCTTTGTCTTCATTCAATTATTGCGGCGGCTTTTGGAGCTTTTGTCAAATAGCTAGCAGCATTTGTTGAACAGATAAATCTATATTAAACAACATCACAGAAATCAGTTGCGGTGACCAAGTTAAGTTTATAAATAAAAAAGGCTGATTTTCTGGTGGATTATTTTGCTGCCAGGAGATTGATAAAAACCTTGTCTTAAGTGTGTGTGTGTGCCTGTGTGTGTGTGTGTGTGTTCTTGGCCCCAGGAGAGACAGATGTTCCTCTGCTGACCGCCTTACTGTCTGTGCGGCCATTGTGGTGGACGACCATCCAGCAGACGTGCGCAACTCGGACAATCCAATTGGCCCTGAGACAAAGCCTGAAGGATCCCATTGTCAGGGGCCTGTCTAATTATGGAAATCTTATTAATCTATTCAGCAGCAGTCCACTGACAGCTTTTGTGTTAGCTTGGGATTTATTGAGGGACCTGTGTGAGCTGCATCCTATTGTAGAAGTGCGTGATGAAGACAGTGGCACAGCTCTCTTCAGCAGAAATGTGCTTTACTTTGAGGAGGTCCTAAAATTATAATTAGACCACTTATGGCCCAGAGGGAGTGTGTTAGGTTCATTTTGCGATTTATGCCCTTAAATGTTCAAATTCTACATCTACAGCAACACTGAATCTAGCATTGACTCGGTGAAACCAAAGTACCTTTTTGTGCATATGGGCTGGTAGTACTCTAGACTGTGTTGTGGTTTCCTATAAAAGAAGTATTAGTGGGTGAAGTGAAACACTATCTTGGCAGGAAGCCCAGAGATGGAGGGCTCCAGTGCCGTTTCACAGCTCCCCTGAGGTTGCTTTCCCCTTCTCCCTTCCCGGCACTTTTGTTTTCCTTGCCCTGAGGAACAAAACGGACATGGATGCAACAAGCCTTCTGGGACGGTGTGCTATTAAACTGTGCCGATTGTGAAGAGGCTGCTTGTAAACAAGAGCGCTGTGGATCAATCCAATCAGGGCTCTATTCAGGCTTGAGCTCTACCCCCAACCACTGACCAGAAAAAAAACCCCTCCTGTCCATCACACACCTCCACACAGAGGCACAAATTGGATATAGGAACTTGCTCTTAAAATCTAATAATTAATAATTAATACCAAGAGCTGCAGATTGGTGCAAAATAAACGATTTGAGAAAGCCAGACAGCAAAATAACAAGTTATACAAGTTGAAGCTAAAACTTTCTTTCTGCTCTAAATGAAACTGACCCCAACAGCTTTCATGGTGCAAAAGTCATCCTGTCTATTCAACAATGAGGTAAAATAAGTTGAAACAACATCAACTCAAACAATTTACTTTCACTGAAAACAAAATTCTTTCAATGCTTCGAAACAAAGAAGTGAACAGAGGGCAGATTAAAATTGTTTTGAGAATGCTGCTCTGGCTGTTGTGGCAGTATGTCAGGGATTCAATTTAGACAACATCTCAGAAACAGACACAAAAAGAAATGCCTGAAATGAACGCACGTACAATACCAAGCACATAGCCATGCCAAAGGGTAATGACAGAGAATGGCAGAGAATTGAGAGAAGGGCAGAGTGTGACAGACTATATTTGTGCTGATAAATCACAAAGTTGATGCTCTGATGATCACATCAGCTGTTATGTATTCAGCAAGCGCAAACTGATCAATGAGTCACTGAAAGAAAATCCTGCTTGCTAAACATTAAAATGTTGAAGAAGCTATCTCTTTAAAAACAACTGTTTGAACAAATATATCAAATTAATAGCCTCCAATAAGAATTATTATAAATGATTTATAACTGATTAAAGAATTGAGTTTGCTGTGCAAAGCAAGAAGAAACGGCAAACCTGTTATTTATCAGAGTTTGTTATCTTGATTTGACATTTTCTCTTGAAGCTTCTGCTCTCAAGTTCACTGTGATTTATGGCACTAATATCAGCAGGACGTTCTCACTAGGCTGCGGCCGAACTACCGCTGCATACTACCTGGCCTGTCATAAAAACACCAATCTGAGAGGCTGGCCACATTTCACAGCCTGGCAGGTGGAGACAGTGGAAAATTGTCTGTGGACGTTCTCTCACTTCGGCATGAAATACACATTTTATCAGCTCGTGTACAGTTTGTACCATCATACTGAAAAATGATGAATTCCTCACATATATTGTGGACTACGTATGTTGTACTGCACTCATGTTACACAATGTCAAGATACTTTGTACAATGTTAATCCATAGATAGTCATTAGCCACAGTTATCGTGTGAGGTATTGGCAAATAGCTGTTAAAGGAAGTAGGAGGTCAGTCCTTGAGACCCTTTTCAAACCGTCTTAAGACGGGGATAATGCACACAGACAACAGATTATAATTTATCAACCATGCATAATTGGGCATTGCTAAGAAAAATTATTATAAATCTATGTGTTAGTCACAGGGCTGTTATCAATCAAATGAAACACAATCCCACACTCCCACTCTGCCTCTCACTCCCTCTGGCTCATCTGCTCTCTCTTTCATGGCCCTAAAAAGATGTAATAACAGAAGAGTGCGGGAGCTCTGGTGGGGAGTTTTCACACCTGCTGCCCAGAGCACGAGCAGACGCAGCTCTTTTCAAACACGCCTCACCAGTCCAATCCCAGGAGGAAGAAGCCCATCTCCTGCAGTGGCATTGAGGGATGTCCTCTATGTGTGTTTGTGCATGTGTGTGTGTGTTTCTCTCTTGTTCCCATCCTCTGTACCTTCCTCTTTCTGTGGATAGAGCTATCTGTACTCCATGTATCAGAATGACAGTTTGACTTACTCTATTTTTCGTTCCATCCCCCTTTGGGAGTGTTTCAGACCAGCTGTCAGAATAGTTTTTGTCAGTGTGTGCAGCTAATATGGTTTTATTAGAAGAAAAGGACAATCTGACAGCAGTGTACTGTGTTTTTTGAAAAATAATAAATATCAAACTGGCCTTCTCTGTAATCAAATATAATTATAATAAATAACAATTACTGTTCAAAGCGTCAAAGTGAGTTAAATCTCCAATTTATTAGTTGGGAACAAAGATTCACATTGTCATTAAAAGTTGCTGTTTTGCAGAGTGGATGGAGAGGAGCAGCAGCCAAACTACTTGATGGCATTTGTTAAACATTGATTAATTGACAAACGTGTTTAGAATTCCTAATGACAGTGCAGCAAAATCCAAGTTCCCATCAGAGTGGTGCTCATTTTACAGCCCTTTTCTCAGCACTCTCCAAAACTAGAAAGCCTCCGGAATAATTGCTGGATGCGTCACTTCATGCTCGTAATTTTAGAAACAACTCCCCCATCCCCCGTGCCTGCTAACGCACGTCCACAAATGGTGGAAAGACCCCCTCCCTCCCTCTTCCCTTCAAGAAAAACAGGGTTCCTATTTTCTGTGACTGCAGGCTGGCTTTAGGTCATTGTGTCCACTAATATATCAAAGAACAGCTGTCCTAAGGCTCTGTGATGACCAATCGCCCTTCCATCTGTCTCACTCACCCAATCTCTGCTCTATCTCACCCCATTCAGCTCTATCTTTTCCTTGCAATCTCCTTCTCTCCCTGTTTCTCTGCATCTCCAACTGCCTTACTCCCCTTCATTCCCACTGAGCATGCTGCTTTTCCCTTCTTTCAGTCCAAATCCCTTGGCCCCTCTGTGCTCCCAGCTTATACTCTCAGCACATGGACAGCTCTGGGATTTGTTGTTTTTCTGTTAGTACACACACAAATTACAGAAAGCTCAATATATTCAGCAGCCATAGTCCCCCGGTATGGCAATATATTTTATGATCACTGCTCTACAAACACCTAATGGCATAACGATTTAAGTTTGTTATTTCTCAAGTGTAGTCATTTACTAATTAGCTGCGCTGGTGTGAAAGACATTGTGTCTCTTTGTCAAGCTCTGAATTCTGCTGCCTCAGGAATCCAGTGAAGTGTTGCCATCCAAATGAGCCTCACCACTCCGCCTCTTAATTGGGCCCTTAATGGGAGCGGAGGTCTCCTTAATGAGCTGATGAACCCTCAGAAAGACGGAGCAGAGGGCCAGTGGACTCACACGGCCCTGGGTCCCTAACCGTCTTTTCTTATAGACACAGAACCATACAAACATCCACACACACACACACACACGCACTGGGGGCTAATTAGAGCCCATTCACACCCCGCACTAATGATCCCAGCTCTTATTCACACACGCTTTAGCAGCCTGTGTGTTTATTCAAGGGCCTCACAGCCCCCTCTGCTGCACCACTTATACCACTCTGCCAACAATAAGGACAGACACTGGCATGGTCCTCCAACCTGCTCCTCTATGGGTCAGGGTCTACCTCTTCTTTTTTCTATACAAACTACTTCATGACTTAGCCAAGTCATTCACAAAGACACTTGTACAAAACATAAAAACAGAGCCTGAGAGAGAAAGGAGAGGGAGAGGGTCAGTCAGAGGAGAGCTATAAAAACTGCCAGATCTGGACTCCTGTGTGTAGTTGCCCTGTGTGTGTGTGTGCATATGTGTTGTTTTAAAAGAAAAGGTATCGCTACACCAGCGGGGGCCCCCAGCAACAAGAGTTAGGGCACTCCTGGGTTGGCGGCCTGGGACTGATTTAAGAGTGTGTTTGAAGTGCAGATTACAGATTCTTTGCACCAAATCCCTCCAGGAGTATCCATGGCCCCTGGAATCTCTCTCAGGTTTCTTCTCAGGTCCAGCCATGGCTGTTCGCCCCAGCTTGAAGTCCTCTGGACTGGCCGGAGGTGAGAACCAAGGCCGGACACAGCAAGGAAGAATAGACTCACACACACTGACTTTCTAAATCACTGCGACTGGATAAGTTAGAGCAGCCCTGATAACAAATAGTGAAGTGTGCTCATGGGCGTACCTGTTCTAACTATGTGTCACCATATGTGCATTTATATGCTGAGACCTGTCCACGTGCGGGGGCAGAAATACCTACAGCAGGAGTCAGAAATAGGGTTGAGATGAGGGAATGCTCAGCATTCCCACAAAGGGAATTTCAACATGGAGGTGAGAGTCTTCACATGTCCTCCACATAAGCAAAGTCCCTCACAGTTAGATTTTTTGCGTAACAGAATCCTGACTACAGTCTTTAAGTAAAAGACACTGAGCTGCAGTGTCACCAGTGAGCACAGGGGTGTGTTTGTGTGTCACTGGTCTGAGAGTAAACAGCGTGACTACCTAACACTGCCGTGTGTGCTCATATGATCCCTCTGTCTACATACACACACACTAGCAGGCTGTTCTGAAACGATCTGAGTCCTACAGAAGAGCCGCACAACAGTGCTACTCTGTACATGAAAAACTATCAAGCTGTTGTAGAGAGTAGATGAAAACCAGCATTGTGCATCGTGATCATAAAAGCTAATCACATACAAAGCCTAGCGCATAATGTACTGGAAGATTCCCATGAAGGACTGGCAGTGTGAAGGCATGTTAGCTATTCCACTGGCAGTTTGTGACATTCTTGGACGTGCTGTTCTCTGCAGCAGCACTGAGTGTGCTCAGTCCGTGTGGACTCCCAGGGTGCAGGGAGCTGATGGGACAACCGGTTAAAGAAGAGAAGCAACATGAGCATTGCATGTCCTTGAAAATTAATAGCGTATCTGTGTTATTTGAGAAACTAAAACCAATTGCATTTATAGCCATAAACATCATTTAATGGGAAAAACACAACATGTTCTGGGAGAACTGGCATTAAATCAACCAAGAGCCACTTGTGAGAGGACATGTTTCATAACAACACAGAAGGTCAACTACTTATTCGTCTGCACCATTCATCTCATGAGTGGTCAAGTAATAACACTGGCTATTTCAAGGCTGAAATCTACAAAAAAAAGTAAACATAATATACTGGTTACTGTCAAACAAACTTACTGTCCACTCCTACTTTATTCAAGCTGTTTTGTCCAGTTTGAATTCACACACCCACACACTTGCCTTGCACTGACAATCTGAATATATATTTTATTTTGCGAATCCAAAGTTTTTACCATCAATTACGAAGTAATACTTTTTAAATTAACCATTCTGTTTAATTCCCCTCTTTTCTTTTAACTGTCATGCCAATAATGCTCCTTTCAGACAAGTTAAAGAGCTGGGAAAAAGGGGCTCTTGAAGCTGAAGCAAGGAGGCAGCCCCATGCTGGCTGGCAAACAATGCTGTTTTGGAAAACCGGAGCAGTGGACTCAAATGAAACCTGGTGGGAGGGTGCAAAGGGGGAGGCCAAAACTGGACACATCAGTTATTAGGTCAGCATTATGGGAAG
The DNA here is from genome assembly GCA_016801845.1 of Polydactylus sextarius. Classification (NCBI taxonomy): domain Eukaryota; kingdom Metazoa; phylum Chordata; class Actinopteri; family Polynemidae; genus Polydactylus; species Polydactylus sextarius. The sequence continues at coordinate 15,800,864 of CM028909.1, forward strand.
GAAAGAGAAAGGAAAGAGAAAAGGGCAAAAGGGAGGTAGAGCAAAGGAAACAGCATGGTGGTGACTGCTGAGCTGTTCTGGTAAAACGACACTGTAAGAACTGAGGGGTTTGTGCTGCTTTACCCATCAACCCTCAAGCCTCCCTCTGTCCCTCTTCCTTCCTCCTTCTGTGTCTTCCGTTTGATGATGAAACATTTAGACAGGGCCAGCGCCCGAGGTTTAGCATTTCTACAGAACACATCAAGAAAAAAAGACAGATTTCTGTGCTAAGGCGTGCACCTTTTCATCATTACCTGTTTTTTACCGTTTTTTTTTTTTTTTTTTTTGCTTCTGTTTGCAAACTACAGAACACAGTGTCCACTCCTGCTTATTTTTGGAGTGGGGCCTCATTGATTCAAGCAAAGTCCAACTAAGTCAAGAGGGGCTATTTGGTGCGACATGCAGCATAGTAGATAGAAAAAAAAGAGAGTAGTGTACTCACTATAGGGGACAATAGGACTCAGCATTCTGTGGAGCTGGTCTCAGTAAGGAGGAATGCTGTTTTGTGAATGCCAGCTAAGGTTAGCGTCCGTCCGGCTGTAGTCCATCACTGGCATGAGCTCGCAATGACAACAGAACAACCCTGGGAGAGAGAGAGAAGAGAGAGAAAGAGGGGGAGGCAGTTACAGGCTGCTGCACAATGTCTGGACAAACACTCACATGTCAACCGACCGATCACACAAGCTCACACAGCAACACAAACCTAAACACACACACACAAACACACCAAACTGAATTCACCCAGAGCATGATAGAATTACAGACCAACCTGAGAATGCTATCAGTGTAACGAAGACAGAGTTCACACAAACACACACACACACACACACACTCGTTCACTCACACACTCTGCCAAATTGACGCACACAAGGGTATTCATTATGGGCAGGCATTAAGCTGATTGTGAAGCTGTGTCCAGCCTCTAAAGAGGGCTTTCTAAATCTGCCTCACAAAAAGACTCATGCATACCATTGCTCTGTGCACTGGGGCAATAAATACTGCATTCTTAGGACACCAAACACTTTTGGTGCTGCATAAGCAAAATGCAGAGGAAAAAAACAAAATGTTGCCAACAAAGTTTCACTTTGTAAGTTAACTAAAAAATAATAATACAGCGTGAAGTATAAAAAGGGAAGATTCTTTTTAAAAATGCATTAAGTGATTTAACTAAAACAAATGTTTGTCCATTTTTAAAAAAAAAAATACAACAAAAATAATCTCTACTTTGGTTTAGGTTGTAAATGTCACATTTTAATCATGCACAGATTAAGGGCAGGTTAATCCTCCAGTTTCTATTGTATTATTATAATATAAAGCACCTCTCTGAGCAAACCCGTGAGATTAAAACAACTGTCTAAAATGTTTGCGTTTTTTTTTTTCCCAAAGCAGCCATTAGTGTTTTGTTTCAGTCTTGTGCAATTTTATTTATCCACATCGGTACACTACTTTAAAAAGTACAGTGTAAAAACAACAGACAAACAGCTGCTGATGTTTTCTGTTTGTTTTTGTTTGTTTGTTTTTTTTAAAGTCTGTGACAAAAATATTACCACATAAACATTTACAAATGTTTCTGTAAATATAAACAAATTTAAAACTGATTTATAAGAAAGGATGAAGCTATTTTTTGCAGCTATTTTAGAAAAAATAAGTCACAAAAAATCTCAAATTTATCAAACAACTTTTAGACACCAGTATTTTACCCAATGCAACATTGTGACATATATGATTTTTGAATGTTTATGGATTAGCAGCAGTTTCTTTGAATGTATAAAAACAAACAACAAGGTAGAAACCACCGTATGTTCACACATGTACCATTCATATGGAAGAAAAATTACGCAATGATCACACGGCTATCTCTGGACACCAACATGCTTCATGTATAACACTGCCTCTGACTAAGACCCCCTCTGCTCTAACTGACAGTCAACTTTTAACACTCAGCCCAGAATAAGTAACTACACTCCTGCAGCAAAACCACAGCTTCCACTTAAAACAAACACAGTTCTGTCTTTGCACAGTTCAGAGAGAGAGAGAGAAGCTGGAAGAAGAAGGCAGAGTTAGGACGTTTGTTTTTTTTTTTTCCTCTCAGGGAAATGTCTCATGGTCAGTGGCCAAAGAGAAGAGCTGCTACAACATGCTCAGCGCTCCGGTTCTCGTCCAACTTTAGCGGAGCCAAGTCAAACAGCAGGGAGAGCAGCCGGCTATGACAGCGGATCAACACAGAGATGCGGAGAAGACTGGCAGCCTTACCTATTCATGCCTGCATGTCCTCCATCAGATCTGAAAGCACTAGGATAATCCCTGGAGTAGACCAGACCCTTGTGTGTGTGTACACTGCTATGCTTTTTTTCCCCACATATGGGACACAACTCTCTCTCTCCCTCCCTCTCTCACTCTACCTCCCTCCCTCTCTCTCTCTTTCTCTGGCCAGTGACAACAAGAGAGAGCACTGAGCTCCCCTCCCCCATGGATCTCCCATCCCCCTCTACCTCCCCTCCTTCTCTCTCTTTATGCTAAAAGTATTTAAGTGGAGAGAGAGAGAGAGAGAGAGAAAGAGGGGGAGAGAGAAAAAGAGGGGAGGACAGCAGGGAGGGTGGGGGACTGACCAATCCTGCTCTGAAGGAGAGAGAGCGCAATCACACTGAGGCTTGGACACAGAGGAGAGTGGAGAGAGACTTTTTGGTTGGAGGGAAAAGACCAAAGTGAGTTTAGTTTGCCCCGGGAGGATTAAGAAAGAGTTGAAGGAACAGTGGTCAGATTGTGGTGAAAACACACTGAGGAACAATCTATTAATTCTTCTCAAAGGACCAAGTTAATTACTCATTATTTAGTACTCATTACAGCTAATTACTAACTATTATTAACTAGTCTCTCATAAGCAGAAGGAATGTGACATTACTTGTTGAATAACCTTTTTTCTTACTGAGCTCAGCTCTTCCTTCCAAGCTGCCACACCCACATGTCACAGTCTCTGCAGAATACAGATAGAAGGAGAAAAAAAGACAATGTGTTAGAAAGAAGCCAGCCTACAGTTTGGAGGTTTTTACTGATTAACAGCCAGCTCCACCTCTGCAGTCCAGTCACCAGTGCTCAGTCAGGATCCAGGACTGTCATAATACATAATGCAGTACAGAATAATGATCTCCCAGAACTCAAAAAATGTGAGTGACATCGTGGCTTATAAAATTCACCATGGTCATTTTTGAGATAAATGAAAAAATAATACTTTGATGCAAAAAAAGTAACACGTTTTCCAAAAAAATACTCCATAATACATAATACATAATAATACTTCAACTCACTATGTTTGTTTATTCTTAAAAATAAAGCAAAAATGTTTTCTATGTTTTGGGATGTGAATCATACAAAATTATCACAAGGGCCAGTCCTCCTCGAGGTTATTACAGGAGGAATGCCACAGCTTAACAATGTTTTTAATAACTTGCAGGTTCGGAAAAAAAAATATCCTTATGCAAAGCAACAACAAAAAGAAACCAAGTAAAATTAAGGACACAGAAGAATCTCTGACTTCAGAGCTGCTCAGCGGTAGTGTTCACAGTGTTGCCATAGGTGGAGGAAAGATATGTAAATAGGATCATCTTTTTATTCAGTAGTTTTACAGTAATATAGATTCTGAGCTAAGAGATAATTCTGCTTTTTTTTTTTTTTATTTTAAATGGTTTGTATTCATGGTGATTTTTATTCCGGTTGTGATAAATGTGCCGTTTTTACCTCATTGATTTTATCCCTGATGTGATGCTTCCTTTTTTTTCAACATTCTTCCATGGGAACCAAGGAAAATCCTCACAGCAAGCTGCAGGGTTCATACCTTCACACAGGAAATTCATGTCAGTCAGTAATTCTTCAATATAGGTTTGCCAGTTGAAGGGAAGACAAAATATGCAAAGAAGGTGTATTGTTTTTGGTAGAGTCCGACCATATCCCATCAGCAGCCTGGTCTGCCCATTGAACAGCCATAGAGGAAATTGATCAAACTCCATTGCAGCTTCTGCCGAGACAGTAAACATCGCTCACAGGTGTTGAAGTAAAGACTGTAATTAATAGCTGCTATTAATTCCAAACTGTAATTAATTACACCACTTAGTGCTAAAAAGTATCCATACAGTGTGAACGTGATGTTGACAACAATAAATATCACACAAAGTAGGAGGGACTCTGGCATTCGTATATGTTTTCGCTTCTTAGCTGATTGAATCCAAATTCAAAAACAAGAAATATTTCTTGTCAACATTACAATAGGTGCTATTACATATAGTTGATGTTTTCACGATCAAATATTTGTGTCACTAAAAAAAAGAAAAAAAGAAAATGTTTGAGAGCTCCAGCTATCTCATGGTCAGGTGCTGTCCCAGTTTCATCTACTCGCTCTTTACACACAGCTGTCAGGCTGTTTTTAGCACCACACTGAGGGCCACATGGTCCAGTCATCTCCTCCTGTTACACAGAGTCGGTGTTCCAGTCGAGTTTCCCTTCTACGTTGCCACATGAGCTACAGGATACCACCCACACTCACAGTCATACCACAAATATTCATATACAAGGAAGCACATGGAGTGAGCGGGGCCGACTGAAAATAGAGAGGGACATTGTGATCATGTGTTTGGTGTCCGAAGCTTCCCATACACTTCATCATATGACAGTAGTATGGAAAGTGTTTGCTCTCTGAGTGGCCCAGAGGTCTATTGACATGGACTGACAGATACTTCATAATACTGCCGAGTGATAAACTTCCTCCAGGATCATTCCAGTTTATAATAACTTTGTTGATTTGGTCATTATTCTAACCAATAATGTTGATATTGAGATCACACTAATAATTTATCAACTATCAAATATCAAACCTACCATATCTTTATGCTGTTTCTTTATTTGACTGTTCTTTTGTAATTTATTATTTTATTATTTTTTGTGTTATTCTATGTATTATTTTTGCACTTTAAAGCCTGTATTTATATTATATGTTGTTGTATTGACCTGCCAAGGGACTACCGATGAATATGAGCTCAAATGTTAATTCTAGTACATTTACATTTTAAGGTTAAATTTAAATGTTGATCAATGTGCTTTGCCCCTTTTAAATAAACAAACAAACAAACAAACAAACAAAATTTTTTTTTTTTACACAGACCTATATTAAAAAAAGGCCGATGAGAATTTCAAAAACCAAAAACATATGAATAAACAATTTTAGCTGAAATTGAAGGTTAAGTGTCCATTAAAACTCTCCATCCATTTACCGACTGATTTAGCCTTGACCTGTCTTGATGTAGGGTACAAACACACACTAACGTTAGCTTGTTTTCAACCGATCTGATCACTTGACCTGCTCTGTCCGACTTTCTTGTATCAATGTTGCTGTGTTCCTGGGTTTCATCAATTACTTTAGTGAGTACAATGTTAGAGCAAAGAGAAATAATGACCCCAAACTACAAAAACAAGACCTAAATTGCCAAAGACTGTAATGACCCTTTAAACACATGGCCTCTGAGAATTCTCTTTTCTGAGACATGTGGGTCGAGCTATTTTAGGAGATGCCCCAGTGGTCAGTGACATGGCTCGAATTAGAATGTAAGGCAATAAACCCATTGGAGGAAACACTGCAACTCATTAGAGTGGTTACAAAACTTAACACACCCAATGAGTCCCAGTTCAGAACCACAATTAGACTACTTAATGTTTTCCCTAATATGGGATCCTCAATAGATTTGCTAATGGTGTCTCAGTGGGGGGTTAGGTGAGGGTACGGTTGAGTAGGGAAGTTGAAAGCAGACAACTCCAGCACTCTCTCTATCACTCTATTGCCTTATTAGTGCTGAGGCAGCAGTGTGTGGACACAGGCAGCATGCTGAGCCCAGCACTACTGAAGCACAAAGACTTCAGGGCCCCGGGACACAAGACAAGCCAAAAACTTGGAGAAATAAGAAGAAATAAAAAAGAGTCTGGATGATAAAGACACAGAGCAGGTACACTTGCACAGACCAGTTCTTTTGCCACATGAGCGAGTCTGACAGGTGTCAGTCTCAAAGATCTCACCCCCTTCTCTAACTTGCATTAAGATATTTCTGCTGCACACTTGTGACAGCTCAGGCTCCTCAAATACTCAAAGGACATCCTCCCATAGACACTGGGGTACATGGGTTACTGTCAGGACTGGGAGGTTGCATAGATGCCTGGTGGTTGAAGGTTAATGGAGAGATATGAGAAGCAGACAAAAGAACCATGGCAAGCTGAAAATGAATCCTGAATGGACAGAGGCTACAGGTCAACATGCTAGTGTGTGACCTAATACACTGGGGCATGTCAACTCAACACCTTCATTGAGCAGGTTGTTCGCCCAACGATCAACTGTGTTAGTGTGTCAGCTGGTTTCATTGAAACAAACTGATGAATCAGGTTTATATTTAATTTGATTAAATGAAAATCTGCATGCAACACAGCCCCACAGGGTGATTAGCTAAGCAAGATATGATGCTTAACAGCCACATAGAGAAATTAATTCAAAGTACAGTAGATTAGACCGCCTGTGTTCACACACCTAACATCTGAAAACTGGCATGGACAAAACTGCTTTTAACTGCAACAACACAATGGCCAGTGCAAAGTGCTACAGCACAGTGATAGTGCTTACAAACAAGGTGAAGCGTGTGTAGATAAATATGTTTTATACTGGTCACATTCCATGTATTAGCATTAGTCTGATCTACAGTATTCTTTAACATTCTTTAACTCTTTAACATTTTCAAGAGAAAAAAAGGTCAAATAGATGAAAATATTAAATGACATTTTAGAAAGAACAAGATTATCAAAAAAAAAAAAAAAAAATGGCAGTGAATTCCCCAGTATGAATCAGTTTTACTTCACTTTTAGGCTCAGAACTGCTAAATGAACAAAGTGGACCAGACCTTAAGTGTGAGGCTTAAGGTCTGACCTTTAGAGACTAATTGTTTCCAGGACTGTGCATCGTCATGAACACGGTACTAGTTAAGAGAAACTAAACACCTAAATTCAAGCATGTAAGTCTGCAAGCAAAGAAAAACACAAGACAAACTTTGCACATTTTATTTACCAAAACACATATTACATATAATTTCCTGTTACCCTGATCCTCTTCCTGTAACAACATCTCAACTGCGTTTGATGAAACAGTTTAGAAAAGCCACACACTGACCCAGATGAGTTGCAAGTTCACACACTGCCTAGGCTGAGGAGTGTGTGCGAGGATTATTTGTGCTTTTATAAGTGTCTGCAAATAATCCACAAAATGTGCATTAGTGTTTGTTGTTGGTGATAATGAATTCCAGGCTCCCAAAGTTGGCCGATATCATTTCATTAGAGCAGAGAAGCGAGTGCCGGGGCTTTTGCAGAGATTAGGGCAGAGAGAGAAACTCTATCCTGGCAGGGCAGTGGAGGAAGGGACAAAGTGTGAGTGTGTGTAAGATGAAAAAAACGGGGGTGGAGGGCGGGAGGATTATTAGTGGGAGGTTCAGCTGTTTATTATTCCAATTCTATCTCTAACAGCTGAAAATTGGAGAATTAGGCAGCAGCCGCGAGCAACCTGGGGATCAATTCAGAGGGGTTAAACCCTGTGGCATGGCTCCGTGCGCTGACAGCACTCACAGATACTGATGCAGCACATGCAAACACACACATTGCAGAGGTCATTCACAAAACTTAACAGACACATCAGATTTACCGCTCTGAAGTGACATGACACTCACGGACTTCACAGGTCGATGAATAGCTTCATACTTCAACGCGGGGTGAGCTTATGTAAGATGGCTGCTACTAATCTCGAAATTATTGAGTGGTCATTTCTCAAAAAGAGATATGTAGCTGCATCTTCACAAAGACAAACTAATATCTCTTGTATTTATAGTATTTGGAAAAATTCATAGTCTTTAGGAATTCTTTGTTACCTTGCCTTTATGCTGCTAATCGTGACCTATGACCAGAGAGGAACTACAGACAAAACCAGCTGAACAATGCTTTTAAATGCATTAAAACACCAGCTACCTCCACAGACTTTTTCTTTTACACATGCTGTTGGCAAAAGCCTGTAGTGTCAGAGGGTCTCCGGTCACGTCCATGCATGTTGTTAATCTGGAGACGGACATGTGACACTGGAAACCACGAAACCTGAACTTTCTGCGCCATGCAGGCATGCACTCAGAGGGTATGGAAACAAGCCTTTGGACATATAGAGGTCAGGGAACTGAATTTAGTTTCTAAATAGGCTTTTGGCCATTTCTAACTATAATGTATGTGGGTATTTTATATTGTTTTGATGTCCTGGGCTTGTTTTTTGAAGCTAAGAGAAAACAAGAAGCTAAACTATTAAGGAGAGAAGGTCCTGACAAGATCCAGTCCTGATGTAGCCGAACATTAAATCCAGATGTGGAGATCTTCACTATTACATTAGTTTGGGTAATTGGTTATAATATTTTCTGTTGGCATTTGGACATCAGTTCAATTTACAATTATTTACAAAACAATCATAAGGTGGAGTTTTTGAATTGTGCTTTATTGGTAATAATATTTCTTGGTATTAACAAAGATTTAAATTCATTAAAATGACTCAGACTGTCAATGTTAAGTTGTAATTAAAGGCAGTGAGCTAATCCACTAGCTGCAGCCTTACATGTGTTACTATCAATAAGACACTAAATGTGATTTAACCTCAGAGTTCCCTTGGTCCAGCTCTACCTACTGAACTGTTTGTATTTGTGTGTGTGTGTGTGTGTGTGTGTGTGTGTGTGTGTGTGTGTGTGTTTGCATCAAACTTAAGTGATACAAACTACCATTTCTCCTTGATTATACAGCTTTTAATCCAGTAAAAAAAAATAAAATAAATAAAGAATAATTGCTCTATCTAATGAAATATACAAGAGGCACACTTGTCCTCATGTCCTACAAATGAGGGCATGATGATCAAAAATGATAACTGATGCTAAACAGAGCCTTGCTTACTGAGGCAAGTTGTAACTTGATGCTACAAGTCACTGACATTAATTTGCAAAAATGCTTACTTGATGAAGATGATTTCCTTAAATAATGTCATGCATTTATTCAGTATGAATAGGTCAGGTGCAAATTGCATGAATGTATTCATTATTTCAAATAACTTCCAACAGATTCTCTCTTTTGGCATAAAGCTGAACAATGACTCACAGAAGCAATGATGCACATTCAGCCTACTCAGCTGGTTGAAAGAAACTTTATCCTAGGAGTTTATTCACAGTCACAAAAATGTTGCAAATAGCTACTGATACTGAAAATTGACAAAGCACCTCTTGGCAAAAACTGCCAAGAAATGGCAAAAAAATTCACTGCTAATTCACTGTTTCCACCGGTCAGTGCAGGTACATGTTCAATTCTCACAGTTAACTGAGATAAACCTTTGACTTGTTTTCTGTAAAATTATTTATAGGACATCGATTAAGTTGCCTCCATCTGGCTGTGCGAGTGGCACAGGTATGTGTGAATAAAATGTCACTTAATCATGACTCAATCAACATCCTCTCAAACCAGTGGTTATTGATAGATGTGTTTGCAGCAGAAAAGACTGCTAGAAAATTGATTGAAAATTGATTTAATTTTGAAAAGACAGTTCTTATATTCAGAGCAGGCGTGAGGGAGATCAATGTTTGCTATCTGCATGCAAAACAGTATGAACAGTAAATGAGTACATCCAGTGACACCATGACTTCAGAGGGAGGAAATATTGGACATATGAGTTTTAGAAATAAGACAATGCTAAACTCTGTATGTAAACCGTGTGTGTGTGCATCCATATACTGGATATAATGTTTGAGTGTAATAAAGAGTGGTAATAAAGAAGGGAGAGTGGCTCAGCCCAGACCACACACAAGTCTGGCATAGACATGAGCAAAGGCTCAGTAAGTTCACACACACTCACTCACTCATACACACCCACACAAACACACACACACACACACATCTCTAAATAAGTGAAGATCCATCTGCTGAATTAGACAGGATAAATGAGGTAACGTGTAACCAATTTTCTTTTAATTCTGGCGTCGTAAATTTTGTAATGACCGAGGCCAAGTCTTTGATGAAGCATGGCAGACTCACACTCAGGAAAGGGAATTGGTTTCCCCTTTCCTGATTGTCACAGACTCCAATAGTTCTTGTTGGTCTGTTGGTCCCTCTATTTTCTCCTCCATCAACAGAGGTTGGTAGGGAGCTAATGGCTATTCTCCACTCCTTATTAAACCTTTTCTCCAGGGTCTAACTCGTGCCCAGTGTTCAGGGAAACAGGGGCAACGGAGCAGGGCACGGCTCACTAGGGTGTCCTTTCTGAAGAGTCCACCCTGTTGGAGAAGACCTGGACAAAGCAGGAGACTGGTGAAAGCTGCCTGTTGTCCACCTAATCCTAGCTATGGCCCCGTCTCCATTGACAACGCAAACCCGAACAATGGTCTCTTTCAAGAGTCGTTCTCTTCACTGACACACTGACATAGCAACAATAGAAGAAGACACAAGGATTGGAAAACCTTGTCCATGATCACACGTGCTTTTTTTTCTACAAGTGACAGAGGAGGAAAAACTGCATCTGTATATGACTGTCTAAAATAAAGAGTTTGGAGTTTTAATAAAGAGTTTTCCTTTAAAAAAAAAAAAAGCTGTGGGAGCAGAAATGTGAAGCCACAGACACAGAGTTCAGCTTCCATATCTTCACTGATGAATGCAATAAACAGCAGCCTGGGACAGCCAGTTGTACCAGACCAAAGGGTGAAATAGGCTTCACTGTGTGGTCTGGTATGAAATGATTTCTCTTCTTCGAGATCAGCTTTTCTCGCTCTGCTTTTTCCCTTTGCTTTGAGCACATTTGCTGACCAACAGAAAAGGAAGATGAATGCTTCCATTTCAGATGCCATTGCCCCCTTCTCTCATCTTCTTCGATCCAGATTTTACATTAAACTTGTAATAGCATACGACCCTGCAAGGCACGATTCTCATTCAGGTGGGCCATGTTATATGAATGAGATTTGGTGAAATGCCAATATTTATGCACATACATTCGCATTCTGAGCCTTTCTCATCATGACATCTACTCTTGCACTGAAGGAAGAGCAGCTGTCATTTGATACATCAAATTATATTGAGGAATAGGCAAACACATCTGCGTGCACACACCTAGACACAAAATCCACTGCAAATCGCAGCAACAAAACGTACAACGGCACCACACTATCCTGACACCGGTTACCCTGTAATAAGCTTCGGCCCACTGCTCTCTGTAGCACTATCCAGCTAGAAGGATGCCAAGCTGCAGCTACAGCTGTTGGGAAGGTCATCTGTCAGAGAATGAACTAGGCTGTGGCCGTTTGGCATCCCCAGGAGGTCTGCAGAGAGAGGAGAGGCGTCTTTGAAGGACACTTTCCCTCCTCTCCTGTGCTCTAATTCAATCGTTCTGACAGGGTAGTGGTGTCCCAGTGTCTGCCAGCCCAGTAATCTCTGTGTAATTGAGTTCCCAATCAGCCATCCATCAATAATGCATCTGGTTCCATGAGAGGAGAGACGACCACAGTGCTCTGGCCCTCTGCACATAGGATGGAGACAAGATTCTGCTCCGACTGGCCAGAGAGATCTATTACTTCCTGGAGATCATTCACTAACCTCTGTGGCTTGTATCACTCCCAAACACACAGTACTTCAAAAGAGGGATTATTGTGTTATATCAGACAGTTTCGTGGTGGTGGGTGGCTTGGAGAGCTGAAACCGAAAATGTTGCTTGAGACAAAGAGAGAGATGTTCAGATATTTGCCCACGTATCGATGTTGTAATGTGCTGTGTGGTCGTATCAGTGGAAAAGATTGAACAAAAATGTCAAGGAACGGCACTTTTATGAAGCGCCTCTTATGGTGTTTTAAAAAGATCTCTTGAGTACGTTAGTATGGCCATAAAGACTGAGGTACAGCATCAACCCACATATACCTCACTTTTCAATTGCCAGCACATGCCAACCCATCAATTAGTGACTAAGACCATGGTCCTCCAAGGTTAAACTGTACAGCTGTCTGAATGATTTTCAATTATACAGGCAGGAAGCCCCCGACAGCTCGTTGGCTCCCACCTCCCGTTCTGGTCTCGCAGGGTCATTTATAATACCTAACACCTCCCACAGATAATTGTGTATCACCACCTTGCTTCCCTTTCCTCTACAGTGTTATCTCCATTTTCAATTTCCGATCTTGAAGCACCTGGTATCCTCTCTTAAACTATCAGTTTGCTCTGGCTCTTGTGTTGTGAATAAACTGATTTCTGAGAAAAAAAACTCTGCCCAGAAGGGGTATACAGACTTGTGACTGATGTAATTATTTGACTGAAGAATTGGTTTCATAAAAAACACCTTTTATATGATAATTGTCTGTCATTATAAAGTATGAAATCAAAAAATAATCCATGATCACCTGCAGCTCCCCACATCTTGGTTACATCATGCTCCCTGGGTCCCTGTTGTGCTTGTCCCTTTACCCTTGGGCCTGCCAGATTAATGGCTCATTTAAGTCCCCATTACATTACATTAGCCCATTCAGCCAGTGCATACTGTACACTCTCCAGCAAATAAATCACATCATGAAAATATTAATCAATCTCAATAAGTGACTACACATAATCTGTTTGACGTTAAAGACTATGACAAAGGTTTGTACAGAGAGCAGCAAATTACTGTCACTCACAGGGATAGACTGACTCTAATAGCTTAGGAGCTATTGAAGCTACTGGCTTATCATAGCAATGAGCATGTGAAGCTCAGGGATGGTGGAAAATATTCTCAGTGTTACAGCTACTAGATTTCACAGCCAGAAAGCCAAGTATGTCAATCCAAGAGCGTATTACTCTAGTCAGTGGTCTGATCCAATTCCATTGGTTGGCTGGTTGGGCTAAAAGTCATAAAATGCCACAAAACAACACTGCTTGCCCAAGCAATTTTAGAAAACCGATTCAGTGCTGCATAATAGTGTGACCATATGAGTTCAAGAAAATTCTGTGAGTTGCAGGCATGGAAAAGGCGTAGGTGTGTTTCACACCACACACCAACACACACAACAACACCGTTCCCAGCTGGAGGTTAATTCAATCCCAGCGCTTTCCATTTTGAGGCTGCTGTCAGGCTCCGGTCTGCAGTGTGACATTGTGAGGGAGAGGTAATTAAATTTTGGTCCAGTCCGGCGACTCAGCGTCTATTCAGAGGCTGCTGTCAGTGCCCTCCTCCTATAGACCACAACCACCAGAGGAATGTCCAGATCTGGACACAATGCTGCAGCCAAACAGCTCCACTGAACGCACCACTTCACCACCATACCAGTGGACCATCATGTTTAAACTAAAAATATTTACTACCTCTACTAACTTCCCCAAATCTGACTTTCAACACAATGTCTCACTTTTAATATCAGAGGCTTTAAGTAATTAACTTTAAAAAAATAAAAAAATACTAATCTCCAAGTTTCATCTAACAACCCACATTTTTATAATTACATTACAATAATCCAGATTTAATTACAACACTGTTGTCTATTAGATAAAAGTCATAAATAAATACAGTGAGTCAAGTTGCTTTAGCTTTTATATCACTTTCTAACAGTCAGACTGGAGCAGAAATATGAACCAGTAAGGCAGCTCCCCAGCAATTATCAGTTACGAGTTATGCAACAGATCTCTCTCATGACAGAAGGTAATGAGGTGTGATGTGATAGCTAAACGTAATCTAAGAGTGTTATTTGTGATTTTTCTTGGAAGAGTGTCAGCAGTTAAAAAAGCATCCAGTGATAATATGATACAGAGAGAGGACTCATACGTCACATGTAAACAGTCCTCTTTAAGTGTAATGCAATTAAGAAAGCCTGAGCTGTAAGCCAAGGGCTGAAGTAAAACTGACACACACCCAACGGTTGTTTTAGTTTCTCTGCAGTTAGCATGGGCACCTGATGACAAAACTTTGTGATAGATTTACAGCTTTGCTGATGCTCTCAGTTCATGTGTGGTCATGTTGTACTTGTCCATTGTGTACTATTGATCAGGTCCTGGTGAAACTTGTGACTAAAGCTTAGTCCTATCCCAGCAGAATAAATCACAGTATTGACCCTGTGGTTATCAATAAAGGTAATGACAAACATCTGGCCCCACCTTTAATGGAATCGACAGAGCCTTCCTGGCAGCAGCCCAGCATCGGCCACACATAGATTGCCTTGATCTTTTCAGTGGGAACCCACTCTTAGTATGCAAATGAGAGCGGAGAAATGCAATCGCCATCTAAAGCTGAGCAGTTTGCCTATTGAATTAGAGGCTGAAAATCTCCATAAACACCAAAGGAAAAAACCTTACAACTGACAATAAGCCTGTTTAGACTGACTAAGATTCATTCTGTCAAGGAGCTCTGACACAGTGTATCTATGTCAATGAAGGAATAAGTGAGGAGATCAAATCAATGGTCGCTCCACTGAGGTCCAGAGGTGCTGAGGTGGACTTTTCGAGTGGCCTGCAGAGGCAGCACTCTGTCCTGTGTGTGCTTTGGGTGTGTCAGGCCTGGCTCTGCACAGGATATCTTATTATTAGTGCTAAGGGTCTCCTGTGACAGTATGCTCCCATGTATGAAGAAAAAAACACCTGACCCCAGTAACAGAAACAATAACCATGGGCTCAGATAGGAGTGTGGCTACAGCATTATTTGTGTAAGAAAGCCACATTGTCCTTCTAACCTTGGGATCGATGAGCGGCTAAGAGAAACAGACTGGACTAGATGTCTCCGTTTTCTTGTTGTTATACACAGGGATGTTGCTACACATGAATTCATCATATTGAAGGCACAGCAGCATTACGGGAAAACACAAAGCCGGTGGATACCCTGCAGCCCAGTTAACGTTTTACTGCAGATGACAATCAAATAGAACATGTTCAGCAGACTAATAGTGACTGACACAGAATTGCACTCTATTGACAATATTGAATTCCTAATAGTACGGCAACAGCAAGCAATTACAGCTCTCGATCACAAACAATTCAAAATAACATCATTTTTTTCTAATGGAAATGTTATGAATGACATTTTCACTTACAGACAAAGCAGCAACACAACACTTGCATAGCATTACACAACAAGAAAGGTACAGTACTTAGAGAGAGGTTGAATTTATGGAGAGGTGAAACATGCAGTTAAAAGATGAATGTAAAAACAGCAAAAGGGGGGGTTGGATATGTCAGAATGAAATTAAAGAAAATAAAGCAATAACATCTTCAGCTGTGTCTGTCCTGGAGTTATCTGATGAGAAAAGAGCTAGTGAAATTTTATCAGTGTGTCATAAAATTCAGTCATGTGTCTCCAGGTTTCCATCATCATTTCTTTTGGTTTCCACTTCATTTAGTGGATGGGCCGAAACCCGATGACTGAGTAACTCATAAAGTAGAGATGTGCACACACATCATACATGAGAGAAAATATAAAGGTTTACTAGAACAATTTCATTATTAGAGACTTTAGGGTCTGCCAAGTCTGGTAACTGCACATGACACATACAAACATAAAAAAAAAATATGTGTATCACACCTGCACATGAATACACAGTGTTAATTTTCTAAAAGACTGTTGAACACAATTGAATTGAAATTGTACAAAAACAAATGGTGAGCCTGAAATTGAAAATTTGTACAAACTTGTTGAATTGTTAACTTCATCAAACTACTGGGCTACAACATACAGTGGTCCCTGACCTAGGTCAGGCTCCAGAGCCCCCATGAGAGGTGAAAATCCTCTAGTAGTAACAATATATATGTTTTAGTTTTTAAGTCTTTATAAACCCTCTTCACACCTTTACAAACCTTTTCCATGCTTGTTATTTATTTTTTAGACTAGAAATTGCTTATTTTACCACATACACCCAAATAATCAAAACTTAAAAAAATAAAAATACCTTTAGGCCCCAGAATTCTGTGATATAATGAAGACACCAGCGATATAAATTTACATTTACACAAAAAAAAACATGGTGTGTCCGCAAGAGGTGAAGCGCGATATGGCGAGGGATCATTGTATTTGTGGAATGGAGTATAATCTCTTGGAAAATAAGAACATTGACATATCCTTCTAAATAAAATTTGCCTATAACTGCATATAAATAAAGTTTGTAAGACCTCAAATTGTCTTTCTCTACCCAGACTGACTGACAATGTCAAATTCAGGCTGAATATTTTCTTAGTTTTGTGAGTTTTTTTTTTTTTTTTTTTGTCATTTACGGTAAGGTGAAGCAGCCCTAAACCTTCCAGTTCCCCACCAATCCTGTTACTGCTGGGATTTGTTCTGCTGGCCCTATAAAAGATTAGTCCTCGAGGAGAAAGAATGGACTTGATTAGCTAGACAGCAATTTAATGGGATTGTCAGAGGGCCTACAATAAATCAGCTTTTGTGATTAAATGGGATATCCAGTAAAAGTTGTATGTCTCCAAATCAATAACTATTGAATGTTTTTTCCCTTTGTTCCAGGCGAAGGTAAAAAAAAAAAAAAAAAAAGACAGAGAGAGAGACAGAGAGAAACAAAGCCAAAATTTCCGGTGAGCTAATGACCCTGCAGCCAGAAGCAGCTTACATGTCCAGCAGCAGGGAGGTGGGGGAAAAAGGGAAAGGAGCCACTCAGCCTGGAGATGAAAGGGGAGAGAGAAAAAGAGATGGAGAGGGAGATTTGTATTTAGAGTAAAGAACAAAGCATCAGGGAATAGTTGGGGCATTAAGTAAAAGTAAATGGACTTAAGGAGAGGCAGATGCATAGCCATAATTGGACTGATACTGTAAAAGCTTTAGGCATCTCTATAATGGCTAACCACAGACAGCACTGTACTCCCTCTGTCTGTCTCACAGTCATAGGAGTCAGGTCAACAAGATACAATCCATGTGTATCTCTCTCATTGTGACTGAACACTTGGACAAAAAGCTGGGCTTTGTCTATTAGTGGGAAATAAAATGGTGTGGAGGCTCAAAGTCTCGAGCCAGCGCAGTGACCCTGTGCAGTGATGGAGAGGTGCCCCACTCAATTAAGCAGCACAGTTCTGATTCCTCCATACATATTAACCACCAAACTCTAGGAGGAAGCACCCATAGATCATCACACCAGATTAAATAGAAAATATCACTGACCAATGGGAGTTTTTTCTGGCTAAATAGATATGGGATTTGGATTTTGCTGAAGGAACCACAAGGTTAAAAGATTTATTGACGTTCTGAAGCGTATTGTGCATTTTTTGCAACAACACAAAAAAGAGGGCATTCATCAAACCATAACAAATGCTCATGTAACAAAACATGTCCATATAGCAAAAAGGAACCTTTTTTCTCTCCTCTTGCTCTTTGCTTTATGCAAGTCTGGAAAACAGCTGTGTATCTGTGGTCCTGCACTGTATCTTAGTTGCTCTGTGCTCTGCTAAGCCCTGACTCACCCCTCCACTTCACACATCACATCAGATCAGAGGGTTAGAAGAGCGTTCCAGGTCCGACCAGCCCGCTCGACATTCCTGCTGCTTTGATACTGGTGTGTGGGGTGGCGGCTTCCCCAAGTCTGTCCATCATCATCGTCTCCCCTGTCCTCCACCTTCAAACCTCATCTAATCCCCCATACACACACACACACACACACACCACTCTCTCCCTATCCTCCC
This sequence comes from Polydactylus sextarius, assembly GCA_016801845.1. Classification (NCBI taxonomy): domain Eukaryota; kingdom Metazoa; phylum Chordata; class Actinopteri; family Polynemidae; genus Polydactylus; species Polydactylus sextarius. The sequence goes on from CM028909.1 coordinate 15,818,600, forward strand.
CCAGCTCAGAGGAATTCTTCAGCTCTGGACAATGTTTCATTTCTTCACAGGCCACACCTTTGATAGCTTAATGGCCCCTGCAAGAAGGAGAACATGCAGTGAGAGACAGGGGGCTTTTAAGTCGTATCACTCATATTCAAATCATTCAGTTTGAGCTTCAAGATTCATGTGTGGGCTTGCTTGTCATAATGAAGCAACATGTCATGGTATGTTGTGTCATGGTATATGTCATAGTATGTTGTGTTTGAGGAAGCAATATGTTGATTCCCTATGTCGACTCTCCATCTAAGTCTGTATTATTCAGTAAAAGCTCGCTTCAGTGTACCTTTAAGAGGCTGCAGCTAGGAACACAAGGACAATGCACAAGGAGAGGGCCGGCCTTGAGCATTGTCCAGCAGCGAGCAACAAACATTTCACACAAACAACCCATATGCACAAGCCAGACTCAATTCCATCTTCCTATTCACCTCTGATTCACATTGAACCACAGCAGCTCTGCTCTTTATCAGTGCCATTTCACTACCTCTCACTTTGACATCATCACAAGTGTGCATGCTGTCTATGTGGCCCTCTGCACTTTGAAGGTCTGTCAGCTCATTTTCTAGGTTGAAAGTACAGCACACAGAAAGTGCTCATGCACACACTGATCTTTTGCATCTGATGGCCAGTATTTTTCTGGGCTTTGAGAGGAATGACAATCTCTCCAGCTCTAAGATTTTTGCTGTGCACTGAAAGACATGAAAACATGTCTTTGAAATGTTCTAAAGAGTAATGATAAATTGATTATTTCAAGTGCCCCTGCGTGGGACAACTCCTCTAAGAGAAAATCTTAGAAAATCTCTCTTTTCTAGATCAGTGGCTCTCAGTCCTTGACCTCAAACAGCACAGTGCTGCTAGTTTTCATGCTGCCATCTAATCAGGTACCAACATATACGTTTGTTGAGTTGACATGTTTTATTCATTTTAACTTGTCAGATGCTATTAAATATTTCATTTTCTTGATGGTTTTTATCTTGTGTATTATTAATGGATTTGTTTAAAATGTGTTTACTCATAGCTAATGTTTTATCTTTTCACCTCGCAATCACTGTGCAGCATAATGTGCTTTAACCTGTCATGTCATATTTTTTTTTATAAACACTGTTTAACTTGTTTTTATGCTTTGAAAGCCAGTGTACTGGATTTTTGCATGTTAATCCGCCAGTAAATCAGCTGAGATGTCATTTGCCATTTATAATATCCATAGTACCTTGTAGCATAGTACCCTAAATTGGTTCTTGTGTGCTCCTAGGTCACCAGCATGTCCTGGGTTCTTCCTTTCACATCTGAATCACTGTGTCTGGGTAACATCTTTACCCTCTGCTGAACCCACTTCAAAGAGGCTTGACAAACAGTGATTCAATACAACCAATATAATTGGGTCATTAGGACAAAAAAAAAGAAGTGAAGAAATGCTGAAACCACTTTTGGAACTATGCTGCCTAACAAGTTGTTCTTATTATACTTTGCTCAAGTCCACTTGAAATCTGCTTATGGGAGTACATAGGCTTCTAAGTGTTACATACTGCTGGTCCTTTATGTTATGTTTACTCATAACATAAAAGGCTTCCACCTCAGTAGAATAAAAAGCAGCCACTGGAACAGCTGTAAACTATTTTTAATAGCTATAACTATGAAAACTTCCTCAAAGTGCAAAGTAGCTCAGAGCAGTAAAGAATGCAGACAGGCTTTGTTTGCAGGGAAACAGGTATTTTAAAATGTAGCTTTTTTCAAAGCATTTTGGCCTTTCCTCCACATACAAACTGCGTTTTAGGTCACGGAAAATCAGGCTTTTGATTTGCCAACATATTTTTGTCTTTTCACATGGACTGTTTTTTTTAATCAGAAGAAGGAAAAACCTCTGTTTTGGCTGTTTCGTTTAGTTTTACTAGACATGTAAAAAGAGGGATTGATCAAGGATAAATGACGAAAGCAAAACAAAGAGAATTTGTAGTATGTTAAAGCACAGCTGCACAGCTGGAGCACAGTATCCTGCCACTGACCTTCATGTGCCGGTTGAGGGACAAGTCCACGATGCTGCTTTTACAGCCAAAGCCCCCCCCCCACCTCCTCACTATATCTCTGCCTGTAATAGCATGGCTTATAGTCATTTTCAGCTATAGGGCATTTTATGACAGTCATAGCTATGATTGTGGACCAGGCCAGTGGCAGCAGCAGCACGGCTGAATACATAGAACAAGGTGCAGGCTGACCCTGAACCAGCCCCCACACAATTGGCTCAGCTTCGCAGGAGAACAACAAGGGCTGGTGTAGAAGTGTGATTATGGCAGGAGAGGTGCGAGTGTGGGTTAATCTCAGGTGTTGTGAGCAGGTTTTAATATAGATGGTCAGTCAGGCTGTGATATGGGATAATTGCTTCTGGGGTTGTCACAGATGGTGCTGGTTGATCTGTTAACTACGGCCAGGCCAGAGCACCGTCAAGGACATTTTTACTGCTCTGATCTCCTTATCTCGCCTTCACAATATCAATCAGAACTAGTCCTGCAGAGATATGACTTCATGTGTACTTCAATTTTCTTTGCTGAGTAGTTATAGTGTCATGGTGGCGCTGCATGTGGATTATGAAACAGCTCATTTTCCAATCTAGTGAAAGCAGATGCTATGTGGTTGAAAAACTATGACCACAGCAACACTTTTGTGGCAAAAATATTTTTCGTGTGCACAGTAATCTGAATTCTATATATATCTCAAATCTTAAATTACCATTGTTTGCAAACCACAGTAACCGTGTTTTTTGTATTCAAAGCTACTTCTTACAGACAGAAATGTCCAAACTGCCCAAAGGCTTAAAGTAATTCACTAAAAACAGACGGTTTAAACATACAGAAGTGTACCACTCTACAATGTCCACATGTCGCAACTTGTCAGCTGTCACACTAACACATCTGCTTCAATCTCAAGAAATAATAAAGAATAAAATTTCAGGGAAACATAAAAACGTACAAACATACATGTTAATGGGAATTTAATGTCATAACATTATGGTTTGGCATTGTTCATGCTGAATATAAATCACATGGTTTAACTGCCGTTTATCAACATTGATTTTTTCTCATCTGTGTAAATAATTTATATTTTATAATTACATAATCATGACTGCATTGATATATGTATACACAGATACATATCAATATTTGCATCCATACAGTTTTTTATAACTATAAGACAATAATGTGCTCACTCACAGTAACCAGCAGCAAACACACACTCAGACACAAAAACAGAGAAGGAAAAAAGCAAGAGTGACAGGCAGCGGCAGTGTCAGGATGATAGAGGTCTGTGTTCGCCTTGCTCATCAGAGCTATTCCAAGCGGCCGCCCTGTCAGAACACGCCCCAGATGAGGTCTCTCAAGGCAGAGAGAGAGTTGTCATAACAGGACGCCTGGAGGGCCGTGCGATCAGACGGACAGCTCTGAGAGGTGTTAGGCACACACACAGGACCTGTCGGCGTGTGAGTGCTCCTGGTTATAACCACAGAGTACAGCCCCGCTGACAGACAGCCATCATTCAAGGGCCTTTATCTTTCTTTCTCTGTCTCTCTCTCCCCCTCTTTCTCTCTTATTTTTGCCCTTCACCAGGAGGGAGGGAGCACCAATGACAGGTTTACTCAAATATTTATGCTGACAGTGAAAAGACAAGAATGTTATCTACAACAAAACGTGCTTCCATATCAACACATCCCCTGACAAACATGAAATATTAGCTTCCTAAAACCTCTCTACCTCCTCTTAGAGCTAGTTAAAAAGGTATGTGCACTAGCAGAGATTGAAAACCAAGATAAGATGACCCCCAAAGGTATGCAGTCGCTTTCATCAGGTGTTGTGAATATTAATAAAGTGACTGCAAAACTGTCAAGGCAGAAATGATGACTCTTTAATGTTTGAACACTTCACCGACTAAAATCAGACCCTCAATCATTAACTTGTTTTAAATCTCTTCTTAAAACACATCTTTTTGTGTGTGATTTATTTATATGGTATTACTCCATTTTATTATCCTAACATATTTTATTACCTTCTTCACATATTGGCAGCACATTTTGCATAAAGTTTAATACATGTTTCTATTTGTGTTGCAGCATTTCTGTCCATTTGCAGTTATTTATTTTATTGTTTGAATTTCTACTATGCTCACACTCTGACCTTTTCTAGTTTTACTTTTCTGTGAAGCCCTTAAAATTTTAAATATCTAAAAAATCAACTACTATAAATAAATGTTATAGTCATTGTCAGTATTATCATAAATCAAACTAACCTCCTGCACCACTCTTATCTTATATGTGCACCCTCTGTCCTGTTGTTCACTTTCTGAGTTCGTTTTCATTCTCCAGTTACACAACACAGATGGGCTGGTGTTGTTACAGTGCACTGACCCCCGGGGACGTGTGTGTGTGTGTGTGTGTGTGTGTGTGTGTGTGTGTGTGTGTGTGTGTATCTCAGAGTGTGAGAATGAGGCAGCGCTGTACACAGATGCCACATCTCATCTGATGCACATCCCATTGAAGGAGGGTGGACAGCTACTCAAATCAACAGATCACCTTTTCAAACAGCCCTTTGTTCCCCGACCTCCAGCAGCTGGCAGCAGTTAGTTGCCAGGACAGGACACAGCAGCCCAGTTTGCCAGTCAGTCCATTACTGTCCACAAACAGGTGAACATGGAAGTGGAATCACGAGAGCTGTGCATTGTAAATTAGACTTGTGATAGATGGGGAATCTCTACTCCTAAATCATGTTCACATAACTTTGCTACTTCTCAAGGCTGGTTATATCTGAGCCTAAGAAGCACACACATTTAATATAAGATATTGTGTATACAGTAGCTGAGACATTAATCTTCATACACAGCTGATTTTTGCTTTGCCAAGTTGGCACAACAGAGGTGATGAGTTCAGTTTACCCAGTGGACTGCCAAGTTTCCCCTTGAAAAGTCTTGTTGCTGACAGCAATAATAAATTGCAATCTGACCAATCAATTGTAGACCAGCTTGAACCCTTTAAGTCCTTAAGAATGAAGGGCTGGGGAAAAAATCAATTTGCAATTTACATCAGGCTGATGAGTGTTGAAAACACTAAGAAAGAGACAGCTCCAAGGATTCAAGTATAATTACATCCCAGCCAGGGCAGAGCTGTGGCTCCAACATCATCATGAGTTTGATAATCAATGGTACTGAGCGGGACTCACTGTATCTAAACTGCTGTCATTCATGTGCACCGGCTGCTCAACATGCTGCCAGGTATCACACAGTGGAAATGATTTGTGTCGCATCAGTGGGCAGTGAGTGTGTGATGACAAGCTCTTAGTGGTCCAGCTTCCTGGAAACACAGCTACCTGGCTGAAACACAATGGGTCTGATTGGAAGAGGACACCGCTGAGGTTAGGGAGCAGAAACTGAGGCAGCGCAGTGTCTCAGGTGCCACAGGCGCTACAGGCTACTGCCTTGTTGAAGTGAAGCCGAGACTCATGACGAAATAAGATCTGTGGAGGTGCAAAGGGAGCAGTGGACTTTTATTTAATTCCTGTATGCAGACCAGGATGAGAAGTCCAGGAGTCAGTACCATCCTCCGTCACTTTTTTTATTTTGGTCTTGCCAATACATGCAGCAAATAAAGAGGGTCTCAACATATTCATGCAAAGAGCGGAGCGCACAGCCAGAGACAGAGCCAAAAGTCATAATGAAAAACAGAAGCAGAGGGAGGTGAATGAATAGTCGCGGTTTCAAACATGTTTTGTTTTCTAGGGGACCAGAAAGAAGAGGCAGAAAAAGGAGCAGGCTCGAAGGGTTAAACGTTGGCAAAAAGTGGGGAGGGGACAAAAGGCCCATTGTAAGGGCCAGAAGTGTCCCCGGAAGGGAGGGGAGAAAAAAGAAAGCCACCACTGGCTGGTCCCCCGGACCCATTGTAAGCAAAGGGGAGTGCAGCCACGCATGACAGATGTCCCTGGCCATTGTTTCCCCAGCAGCCTCCTCTCTGCCTCCTGCTCCAGCTCTGGAATTCCATGAGACGGCCTCCGCCTGTGAGAGTCGTTCAACACGCCTCGTCTCTACCCAAGCGCTCCCCGCCACCACCCTGGCTGCGCCGGGGCCTGTGGGTGTGTACGGGGACTCTCAAGGTGGGGCTGGGGCCATGCTTCTAAAGAGGGGATCTTAATGGGGTGCCAGAAGTTATACTTACTAGATGCTGTTGTTCCCACCAGCTTTTCATTTATGGTACTGCACTTGCCCAGACATGTGCATGTGGATGTATTAACATAGCAACAGAGCAGCTGTACTACATATGTCACCGGGAACACTACATGAAATCTGACATTCACCAACTTAGCGATCAATAAAAATAAGATCAATTGCATTTGTAATTATCAGAATGGTCTCAAAAAGAAAACTGCACTCCCATTTTATTTTAGCCGTAGGGCTTTGAGGCAAAAGCAATTACTAAAGTGTTAAGTAAAGTGCAGGTGAAAGCTTTTCAGAACATAAAGAGTTGAGGTAAGCTGTTTTTACAATGCAGTGATGTTTTGCCTTCCCCATTCAGCGGCCCACCATGTGGCAGACCTACAGAGGCGGCTTGTCGGGCTGTCAGTCAAAGCAACAGTGTGCCAGTGGGAAATGAACGCAACAATAGCCATGTCTGGTTAATGGGTGAGAGAAATAGCAGACAATCCTTCATTTCTATGCCTTACCACCACACTGTCTGTTCTCTGTCCTATTCTTCTTTTAGTCTTAACCACATTCTACTAACACTCGCTCACTCGGGCTCTAATCAGTTGCCCCACCCCCGCCTGCCTGTTAACATTCATTTCAAACACACACTCGCATTCCAATGCATAAGCACGAGAGAGTGACAGAGCGAGAGCGAGAGAGAAAGATGTCTAAACAGGCTGGAAAATCTGTTTGAAAGCAATGAATGTTTACCGTGCAGATCAATGGCTCGCTGTTAAATCATTTAATGAATTATAACAGTGCTGAGGCACAGCTGCTGCTGCTGCTCCTGTAATACCTGCCAACCTGATGCCAAAATTTACTTCCTCTACTTCTTCTTACTTTTGTGGTGTTCATAATCACATAATGAAGCATAGTAGATGGTTTTGTGCTGATCCACAGTTAAAATACTTGTGGGACGTTTTGCCTCTAGCTGACAGTAGTGGAGAGGTGACAGGACATGAGAACAGAAGACAGACTTGAGCAAGACACCGAAAATGCAACACGTTGAGCTGATAAAATAGCGGTGGACGTACAAATTGTAATGTTTGCTTCAACGTTTCTTAATGTGCCTGCATCATTCTCAGAGGGATGAGTCATATCAATAGATTCACCTTTTTTAAATAAAAAAGCAAGTTTATTCTTGCACAGCAGTCGCAACAGTGATGCGGGTACTGCTTTCACCTAGTGAGTGTGTGTGTTTTCATGGCAAAATGCAAAATGAGACATTTACACTGTGGATAGAATTTTGTTTCCACAACATCACAACCACACATGAAACACATACACTTCACAGGTGTGTAAATGAAGACTGAGTTCAAAGATAGGTGTGCTCCAACCCATGATAATGTAGTAATAGTTATTGAATGCTCAGTAGCAGACTATGGGTCAGAGCATCAAAGTGTTGACAGGCGTTGTGGCTGACGTGACGCCATCACCAGATGGTCCCCATTTCATTCATTCATTCATTCATTCATTCATTCTGCACATAGTATCTTAAAACCCCAAACAACAAGAATCAATAACTCACAGCAGTCTGCAGTAACACTGCCAGGATGGTATTCAAAATGCTTTTTTGCTTTCAGCAAGGGATGCAACAATACATAAATATCAGTATCAGCCAATATTCTCCTTGTTGACTACAACTGGTGAGTGAGATTAAATTCAGCGATGTCAGTGACTGATGTTCTAGTGACGAATGTCAAACTCAGGAAGGTTAAAGGTGCCACGCACACATATAGTTTGTTTTCAAAGTGAGAGAAAAATGTCAACTGTGATGGAATACTACACTATATCAGACACAAATCAAGTTATTAAAGATTGATTACACAAATCTGTACAACAAAACATAAGCTCATGCTAAGATGGAAGATGTAATGATGGACTGAGTTACTTTAAAATAACTGTTTTTAAAAGAATGATATCATTGTTTCTCTATGGTAACGAATAAGAAAAGATGACTGATAAATGAATAAATAAATAATGCATAGGTTAGTGTCAGTTATTAGCCAAACACTTGTTTAGAAAGTTTTCAGTATTGGGTCAGTTTTTCTGGTATCGACTTAGAATTTCTCGGTCGGTGCTTCTGGTGCTTTCAACATCTTTTCTTTCACAACAAATTTTAATGAGGATTTAGGATAATGAGTTAGAAATTAGCTACAAGACAAGAAAACACACTGCAACTTCACACAAAACCCACCTGACAAATTAAAAAAACATCTTAATAACTCTGACTGTACATTACATTTGACATTTATAGATTTATAATACAATATTTTGTCTCCCTTCCAACTTTTAACTTGAGATGTGGTTGTTCAAACAACTATAAACACATTTCTGATGTTGTCGGGCAACACAGAGTTGAAACAAACTATGTCTGGTCTTGTATAATCTGAGATTTAGGAGTACATAAAAAATACATCAATGTATGTATTTAGTGTTTTTGTGTGTTCACTTACAGTGGTTTCAGTGGGATCATCTCACTGCTGAAAACAAATCAGTTTGTGCCCTTTGTATTCTCTTTTTCAGACTTATCTATTCCATTTATTCATGTCTGTTCAGTCACACATGGCCCCAGACCAAAAACACCAAACACTCCTCTGACCTACTTTCTTGCCATGTCAGGTTAATGTCAACAGTGAAGCAAAATTAGTGTCATACATGTTCTTCAGCCCACTCATGTTAAGAGCCATGTCTGGTGTCACAGCTGAAAGCTCAGAGTCAAAACACAAGGTGAAGATCCACCCACAAAGAGTATTTATTCTTCCTAACTAGCCCCCATAACCTGATGGGTCTGACCTTCAATCCAGTGGTGGAGAAAAGCATGACATATGGCCAAGTCTGCTTGTCCACAGGGCGACCCTGGATTGGGCCAGCGGACCCCTGGGTAAAGTCAAATGAATGCATGTAAACATTTAGCCCCCTGCACACTGTGCCATGATCCCCGCAAAGGCTTAGGTGACCCCAGTCAACATTAATCAGATAGAACACAATAGGAAGAAGCACACAGGGGAAAAACCAGGGTCAGCCACACTTTTAATAAGAAGACACGGATGGCATTGTGGACGCAGATCGGTCTTATTCTCCTGACCATGGGTAAGCTGGGCACTCCTGCTCCCTCAACCACGAGCGTCAATTATAAGGAACCCTCAATGCATGAGCTTTAGAGATGAGTGGATAATCTACTTGGGCGGATTTAAGACTAATCTGTCATTTCTGCTCTCCAAATCAAATCACAATGGGATACATATAGGGCTTATGCACCGATATGATGATTTCAAAGAATGAACAAAGGCAGGACGATTCACAGAATGGTCAAGTGAGTATTTAAAGCGGTTTTGGGCAGGAATATGACAAAACAACGAGAAGAAATCTTTTTTTTTTTTGGTTTATTTTAGACAGCCCAAATGGTCACCATCTCCAACAAGAGTTCAGCATAAACTGTACTATTACAATCTATAAGCTCTTTCTTGCAGCTTAGTTGAGCTCTATCTCCCAGGAACATGCATCAAGTAAACAGACAGAGAATGGGTGTTTTGACAGCTGCAGGGACAGCATTACCCTATTTCTCTGCTTTCGGAGATAAGAACTATCAGTAGAGTAGGAAATGTAGGAGCTGGTCACGCCTTCCCTGCTGTAACATGCTGTAGTTATGTTGTCATCCTGAGGTTTATGTCAACCACAGTTGCAGAGCTGCGCACCCACAGAGCTACTGTCAGTTAGCAAACGCTAATTCTAACTAAATGTGACCCTGTCTGACAGCGAGCAGGAGCAGTGAGTCTCTGCATGGACACAAATGAATTTAATCATTTGTACACATTCACACATATGAAACAATATATAAAAATTACTTTCCTAGACATTGTGCATTCAGTGGTGCGGGTGACTGTCACTGAAAATCCCCCACTCTGACAGCTCTGGCCCTTTATTTCATTACCACTCCTTCTCTCTGCCAGACACTTACAATCCCATTACCTTCTACAGATCCGCTCCAGCCTGAGCCAGAGCTGCTTCTCTGCACAGACACAAACACATTGATCCAAAATTTGAACCAGCAAGCAGCAAGGGCAGAGACAAGCAGCTTCAGATTCACAGCCACACAATCAATAGGGAAGAAAGTGTGAAAGTCTTCAAAGCATATCTGGACAAGTAATATCAGTTAAAATTTGCCATTAAAGATTATAGCAGGATTTTATTTATGACTGACTGCTTTTAAGATAAAGAATATTACTCAGATATTTCTGATGCATCATGTTGGCACACACAATGAATAATTTCAAACTAAATCTCTCCCTGTTTATACTTAAATTCCCAAATTATAGACTGGATCAACACATGCATCTTGTTTTAATTTCACTATAAAACTGTAACTATAAAACTGTTTTGAAATACATATTTCCTACTTTTTTCTTTACCCCAAGGAAATGACGGGAGAATAAATGAAAGGGTACAATGTGGTCTCTTGGTGGTTGAGGTTTCAGACCACAGTTGTCCACAAGAATCCTCCAAAATCTGCTGAAGATAGACTTCTACAGCTGCTCCACAACCACATTCACCCAAGCTGAGTGCTACACCCCCTTCACTAATTCCCTACGTGGACACAAGGCCTGAGTCCACGCTGCAGGCATTGTTCAACATTTAAGATCCAGTTATAAAGCAGAGAAAAATCCAACTCCTCCGGTTCTGGTTTGAGAAGCCACATGACCACCAGGCCTCTTCTCCATTTCCTCTGCAGGGAAATGAAAGAGGAGGAAAAAGAAAAGGAGAACAGAAAATGTTGTTTTGTGGTGACTCGATGCACAGAAGCAAAGAATGAATTGCAAGATGCTGTTTTTTTTTTTTGCAGGCTCCCTTTCATTTTCATCTCCCTCATCTCCCTGCCCCCACTACCAGCTCTGCCTTCTCTGTGGACCGTGGCCGAGCGTCCATGCCCCGAGTGCGCTCGCTGGAGCACAGGGACCTGCAAGAATGGAGTCTATTCAACAGCCTTCCTCCAGATGCTCGCCAAAACAGTCCTCCAGGCTACAGCGGGGAGCAAGAGAGGGGGAATGGGCAGGAAAGGGAGATAGGAATCTGATAGCCTATCATTAAAAGCCAAAATAAATTGAAGGAAAAATCTCAGGCTAAACCAGTGCCCTCAGTCGTGATGTTTATAGGTGGTAGTCTCATTGTTTTGTCTCTTGTGGTGCTTCAAAGACCTTATATGCTTCACTGGAGAAGATGTTTGTTGTTGTAGATAAATTGCCAAATGTGTAGAATCCACTGTGATTAACAGACGTTGCCCTCAAACCCCATGTGAGCCACGATCCATATAATAGCTCAGTGTGGGAGATTCTCTTCAGTGTAAACCAATCTTACATTTTAAAGAACATCCATCTTGGTGTTAGATATATTGTTTTTCTTAACTTTCATATGTTGTTTATGTCTCAGGATATTTTTTTTTTTTTAAATACCACAAAATTACACAGAAATATGTGTGATGAAGCACAAGATAAAAACATACTAAACTCACTGGAAATATTGCTGCACCAAAAGATCTCCCCCTTCACAGCCTTTATGTGATGCATTGTAAAGGAGTGGCCCTGTGTATACGAGAAGGAGCAGATTAATGCAATATTAATGTATCAATCAGCACCAGGTTATCAAGCAGCAGCGCAGAGAACAGGGCTGCAGCCCCTGTAAGCATGACCCTCAGCTATGTGATCCCTGCACTGAACTCCCGATCTTCTCTGAGTGATAATATATATCAGATATAGACTCAAACATTTATACCCTCCCTCCCCAGAGGTGATGCCAGGGGAGAATAGTGAGTTTGAGTTGTAAGGTTTGTGTGTGTGTGTTTCTCCAAAGGTCCAACACAATCCATGATACATACACAACACAACCCAAACTTGCAGCAACAATTTCTACCAGAAAACTAATAAAATATTTACTTTTCCCCTCAAAACAAAAATCTTATTATGTCCTTTGTGTCATTATGTAACAATTGAATTAAATATTTAAAATGAGGCTGTATTTTTCTACAATTTGTCTGAAGCTCGCTCCATGTTGTTTAAAACAGAATATATCAGGCATTGCTAATAAACTGACAGGATGTTAAAGTTTCCTGGTTTATAAGAATGTAAACAAAAAAAATCTGGTCAAGAAAAGGCTGAGAAACTCAACACTGGATGTTACCAAGACAGGCTCCCTCTCATGACAGAACAGAAGACCTGACCACAGTCCCACAGACAAGACTGACATCTAGTGGCCAATGTCTGGAAGTACATGACAAACAATTGGAAAACATTGAGAGCAAGACTTAATACTTTAAACAAGAAAAATATTTAAGTTATGGCTATTAATACAATAAAGGCGCCTGGCACCACATTAATCAGAGCATTATTTATTTTCTATCATCCACTAAAGAAGTCTTTAGAGTTATTCTCTAATTGACGAAGACAATCAAGAGGACAGATATCCTTTAAATTTAGAAGAAGCAGGTTAAATTGTTATGAGCAAAATAACTAACCTTGTGAAGTCCAGTCTTCTGGGTAGAGTTCAGGTGTATCAACTGCTTTAACACGTTAACTGTGAACATTAAAGATTATATCATTTAATAATTCCCCTTTTTGAGATGCAAAAATTTAAATAGATCTTTTGAAAACAAACTAAAAATGTAATTTGCAAACTTCAAAACAATCTATATGCAAACTGTCTCACAAACAATAACAAACCTCGGTGCCACCCACACAAGGCCTCGCTTTCAGACCCTTTCGGAAAGTTTGTACGACTTAATTTTCATTTGAATCGAATGTGTTTACAATTTAAACATAATAGTTGGACTAACCAAACATGATGCGGTGACTTTAGCGACATAACACGGTCGGAAACTTCCCTAAAGCGAGACCACATGTGGTGAAACTGACCTCAACTGCTGTAAACAATACGTCCATTTCCGTACGTCAAATTTATTCATGATGTCATCACGTCGCGTTGAAAGTCTAATTTACCATGCACTTATGTGCCCGGTTACCGCGGAACTAATTAATTAATAGTCCTTCGTTGTCAAAAAGATGTATTAGTATCAAAATATATGGCAGTGAGACTTTATGTTAACTCTCTCTCTCTCTATCACTCACACACCCACACACACACACACACACACACACACACCCCACATCCGAGCTGATTTTATAACCACAACTTTGTCAAACAAATACGTATCACAATGGCTGCGCTGTGATTTTGGTTGTCGGAAGTATTTACATGCAAAATGATAAAGGTTGTGTGTGTGTAGGACATATCTTTTAAGAAAATCACTGATCTTCACTATAACTTCAACTATAACTGAATGTAAAGTGTATATCTAATGTGATACTGTAAGTGGCTTCACTGTGTCATTATTTGCTGTGTTATTATTCCACGTTAATTCAGCTGATTTTGATGATAATGTATTTCTATGCATTTATATACTTGTGATAACTGCTTCCATCATAAACTGGTTTATGATAAATAAGATGCCTGAAGTATTAAAACTTGTCCAAACATATCTCCACCACAATTTCCATCCAAATATAAAGAGGTGAACAATGCAGTTCAGGAGTCAGGCTGTTGTCGTCACACAGCGGAGCAACATTTCTTCACACCTGCTTCTGTCTGAGTTAATCAGCGTGGGCTCTGACCTTTGACCTATGTGGAGAGTACACAGCAGTCTACGTCAGATCAGCTATGATCCAGACCACCGTAATGAGGAAGAGGGTCATCTGCAGAAGGAGGTGACTTCTATGTCACACAGAGACACCTGCTGTCTTAAAAGAGTGACAGAGATAATCAGTAGTTTAGTCCACTCCCACTGTGTCCCCCAGGTTTAGTTTGAAGGGGTAGAGGGGGTTCGTCTGCAGCTTCATCAACATCACACTGCATGTGCACCAAACAAGCAAGTACACCACTTCACTGGAGACGTATCAAAGTTTCCCAAGGTGAGTTTGTTCATTTAGGCTTAAACCTCTAAATCTTTGAGAAATGCAAAAGTTTTTCTTTGTAAATTAATTTAGAAAACAATGTGTTTATGTTCTTGGCAATGTGTCCATTAGGTGACGTTACGATGAATTTATTCGTGTGGTGTATATTGGTGCTATTCCTCTGTTCAAGCAGTAAAGAGATGGTTGTGGATAAAACCAAATCAGTCAGACCAGCAAGGTATGTTTTCAGCATCACTCTGTGTAATTGAATGACATAAATGTTCTGACGTTCATCAGCACTTTTAAATTTTATTTGATTAAGTTGAAATATATATAACATAAAATCAATATATGAAGTGGGAACTAACATTTGTCTGTAAATATAGTTATATAGTATTAACTATATAATAAAAATAATAAATGTGTTTGCTTATGCTTTGCTTTTCTTAGATGGCATTCATATCAGATGGACAAAGGACAGAACATCATCCGAAACCTGAAGAGGCATTCAGATGGGACATTCACCAGTGACTTCACCCATTATCTTGATAAGTTTAAAGCAAAGGATTTTGTGGAGTGGCTGGCCAGCAAAAAAGGAGAGGGGTGAGCTGAAAAGTAATATTCATAACAAAGCTGAGTCTCTGGTGATGGTGTGAAGAGGAAAGTTCTGAACTTACAGAATGTGTTTTACTGAGGGTTTTATTAAAAAAAATAAATAAATAAGGAGCAATAGGACAAGTTCTGTAAAACAGTTTCTAACTGCTACACATATTGATATTTTCATATCAATGTGAGTATTTGCACTTTTACAAACAAAGTTTATCTGTGCTGGAATTGATTTAAACTTTAAAAGCAAAGTGAACATGACTCTCAGATTGTGTCAGTATTTAAGAGTCTTTCTTTTTGTTTGGCTTCATTCTCTCTTTTTTTACTCATATATGTTCTACAGATGTCACAAAGACCTGCTCCACATCCCAGACATATAAGACACTACAGATGTTCCGACAATGAGCAACAAGTGAAGAAAATCACTTCCCTCTTGTTTTGAAAACTCAGAATTATTTTCTTCAAAGCTTAAGTTGATCAACAGAATTATTTTTCTTGTGTTTTTCTTCCCTTCAGATGGTCGCGTTCAGCCATAACTTACAGCAACAACAAGCTTGAGCACTACAACTGTTATTATTTGTGTGTGCGTGTGTGCGTCTTTAAATTTTCATTATGCAGTATAAATAAACTGTGATGCAAGATGAAAACAAACTTGAAATATCAATAGAGTCTTTTCTGGATGTATTGTGAATTCACCTGTATGCCTTTGATGTTGTGATGCACACAAATGTATTTTCAAATTAAGATTTTAGAATAAAATCTTATAAAGTTGCTGTGTTTTGTATTCAAATTAGAGACTGATGGTAGAAATAGTAGGTGAGGCAGTGATCTGTATTACTCACATACACACACACATATTTTAAACATACACAGAATTGACCAGAAGTGGGTGCTGTTGTTCAGCAAATCTGAAAATGGAGAACCCAAACAGCTCAGACTGGTATAGATTTTTATTTATTTTTTTATTTTTTTGGGTGTGTGGGTGTAAAGGCATCTGTTTTGTTTCCTTTTGCAGAGCACACTGCATATAGCACACTCCTCACACAAATTTACATTGTTACACAATAAGGTTATGCAATGAGGCAATACTGTAAGTAATGGAGATATCGTTCAGTGTTTAAAAAAAAGGAGAGGCTGGTGGATTTTAGGTAGGTGGAGAGAAACTGTAGGTTATAACTGGTGGTGGTGCTGGGAATGGCCTGACTTGGGAGGGTGGAGGTGGGGTTTAGTTATGTCTCTACCTCATCTCTCATTGAGAAATGTGCTATACCAAGGGTGCAGCTGTGGTGGTGGTGGCAAGGGGGAGGAGGGTGGGAGCTCTTGGCTTCTGGCCATTGCCATGATGGAGAGCTCACTCTTCAGGCTTCATCCTTCTTCCTCAGTTTGACTCTCTGGGGAGAAAAAAGGGAGACTAGTGGAGGAGGGGAGGAAAGGAGAAAGGGAGGGAACACCACATGAGCACAAACACAACCCTCTGATCTCAGTCAAGGGTTGAAATGGGATCAGATAGTAGGAAAACCCCCTTTTACTGCTGGCTGTTTGCGTTTACTGACATTTACCAGTAGGGCTGGAGGAAA
Organism: Polydactylus sextarius; assembly: GCA_016801845.1. Lineage (NCBI taxonomy): Eukaryota > Metazoa > Chordata > Actinopteri > Polynemidae > Polydactylus > Polydactylus sextarius. The sequence goes on from CM028909.1 coordinate 15,834,978, forward strand.
ATAGGACAGTGGGAAGAAATAAAAGTGGGACAAAAACATAATCAGCTTTATATTGCAATGGATGAAGGATGAGCTGTTATATATAGATATATAGCTCTAATTAGTGATTTAAGGTCTGTTATGATATGCAGTGTCACCGTGATGGGCATTAAAGCCAAAGCTTATCCCTAAAAAAAATAAAAACTAATCATGGCAAAGGAAATACTGAGACACGTTTAATCGTTATATTTAGCCAGGTTCAGGTCTGCCCACAGAGAAACCACATGCTATGTGGCAACAGAGGAAGGGAGGTAGGGTGAGGGGAACGAGCGGAGGAAGGGAGGGGGAGGATGAGAGGGGAGTGTAGGTGTGGCTGTCTACGAATTAGGTCGAGCTACTCCGCACACTAAACACATTTTTAAGGCAGAAGTTTAGTTCCACACGAGCCGACGTTGCCTTGATCCGATGCTCCCACCCCACCGAGCAGCCTCACAGCCGAGCAGAGGCTGTTCGACGTCCCGGTTCCTTCTTCAGGACCAAGGACAGCTCCTTGGCGCTGCGCTACACCAGCCGTCGCCGCCGGTATTTTTTCTTCTTTTTTAACCGCTATCAGATCCGATAACGACACAAATTATACTAATATCTTTTATTTTGGTGTGATTTCTGTGAGCGGGGGAGCCGGTCCCGTAGGCAGCCGTGAACATGGGCAAAAGCTTACAGAGGCACTGGGCCAAACTGGGAGTGTGTTGCTGACTCAGCCTCGACTGCTGCATTAATTTATCTGCACTGCAGTGCTCCACCACCTCCCTTACCCTTCTCTTTTCCTTACCTCCCCCCTCCCTCCTGACTCCTTTTCCCTCCCTCTTCACCTCACTACACTCTCACTGAGTGAAGAGAGAGGGAGAGAGAGGCAGGAGGGTGGGGGTGGATAGTCATTAAGGAGCAGGTCCCATTGCCTGCTTGTGTAGATTATAGATAACACGGACATGCATGTTTGGGGGAAAAAAAATCATCAAAAATGAGATGGAGGAGTTTGGGATGCTGAGACTTTAAAAGGGTCAATATGACTTGAGGGAAAGAAAAGATGGAAAGGCGGGAGGAGGGGCTACTGTCCCAGGGGGTTAGATTTTAGGATGATACAACAAGAAGAATGAGAAGAGAGAAAGGGGATGGAGAATTTACCATCTACTCTGTCAGAGCTGCCTGAGGACAATTACATGCATCATTCACATACACATCAGTCCACCTACTCTCCAAAAAGGGGTTTCTCTTCCAGCCACCTCCCCTCCCCTCTAGGGAAAACCTGATAGAAAAGCTCAGCAGAGCACTAACAGATCAATATGTCTATCATTGCTAACTCAACCCTATTCACATGAGGTTGTGAGGTTATAGAGGTCATGACTGTAATATCATACCTCTGAGCTGTTTATTTTATAGCGAACCACAAACAAGAGCATTACAGTATAGATGGACTGCATAATAATGGGGCTATAGTCCATCTCTTGCCTATGGGGGGGTGTTAACACAGGGCTCTTAACAAATCCAATAAATCCATTACATTTGAAAGGCTGCCTTGACGACCCTGTTACCACAGTGCTACTCAGCTCTATTTCACAGGATGTTTTGTGATCCATTTGCATCCACATGCAGCACCACAAAAGCAAAAGTAATCAAAGTAATTCACACAAAATGGTGAAGACTTCTTAAAGTGGACAGTAGTGAAAGTGGGACCGGCCTGAAGGCAACTGGAGGGCAGGATGTATAGACTCTGCACTTAATGACTGGAAGGCAAAGAAACAGTCACAAGTCAACATTTCAACAAGAAAGGAACACGCGTTGTAACTGGAAGGCTGCTTTATTGGTAATAAAAAGGTTCGTGCTCAAATGAAGACAATCTTTCATATATTCTTACCAAGAGTCCAAGTGGTTGTGCAACAGACCATCATATTGTACTGTATATCCTCTATCACGGTGTCAAATGATAACAACAGTTTGAAAAGCACTTTTTTTTTTTTTTAATTTTTCAGCAAAAAAGAAAAAACGCCCATCATAAACCATGCTAAAAAAAGAAAAGAAAAAAGAATGAGTTCTCTAATCAAATATTGATACAAAAATAAATTTCAGATGGAAACAGAAAAAAAAGAAGAAATAAAACACAAATATCGAAGGCAAGCTGCTTTTTCACAAGCCAAGTCGGTGAACACACATAGCACTAAGAACAGGACATTTTTGAATTAGCTGTTTTTTTCTGTTAACATCACACACTGTTGAATATTAAGATGACGTGGGGCGTCTGGATGATCCTGCGGCAGTATTTCTGACTCGACATCCCTGATTAATGTTGTGCTCACCCTCAAATATCCCCACCTTCCAAAGTTAGGAAACACGTTTTTTTTTTTCCATTTCTTTTGCTGTTGTTGTTTTTCTTCTGTTTTTTCTCTTTCTTTTTTTTCCAGTGTGGCATCGACATCCAAATTTGCGGAAAAAGCAGAAAAAAGGCACATGCCATTGAGTGGAACACTAGAAACAAACCATTCATCAAAAGAAATGTGAGGATGAGAAGCAAGTACATGACAGTATGCATGTTGAGTTGAAATGGCACGTGTGTGTATGTGTATCTATGTGTTTGTTTATGTGTGTTTGTATGAGAAGGGGAATAAAGCCCTGGGGTTGGTATCATCTCAGGGTGGATGAGGCAGTGAGTCACACCAGCTGACGTCCTCTGCAAAGAGATCACTGGTAAAGTTGGTGGGCAGAAAGAGCAGAGTCACGTGTGTGTGTGTGTGTGTGTGTGTGTGTGTGTGTGTGTCCGTGACTGTAGGTGTGTCCTGTATACTCAGTGAATGTGACAGATATGACAGTTAGTGAGAAATGTGCTGGTAACATTATCCTTTCGTCATGATCAAGCTACAATCCATGGCAAGCAGCTCCAGTAATGTCGCACATGAGCTATTCCCCAACAAAGAAGGGTGCTGGAAACAACCAGTTTTAGACATCCACTGAACGTGTTGCACATAAATCAAATGTGACAAACAGTGTTCTTCTGTTTTATGTATATACATATAGACATATATGTATACATGTATATATCTTTTGTATTATATAATATCTATATTTCATTCAATTTCCGTCAACAAAGTGAAAAGTGTCTCAAAAAATCCAAAAGGTAACAAATGTGACAAAGGGCATAGCTGGAAGCCATTCTATATTATTGTTATTATTCATTTTTTGATTATTAGTAGTAACATTTTTAAAATTCCGTATTTACAAAAAAACACAACAAAGCATGCCGATAAAATAAAATATGATACAATATTTATAGTTTCTCTCAAAAAGTTCGTTCTTTTTCAGCGATTGTGCCATTTACATCATAGCCTGCACTGTACATATATGTTTTTGTGTTTTTTTTTTTTTTTTTTTTTTTTTTTTGTTTTTTAAATATTTTTTATTTATTTATTTATTCATTTTTTTCAAGTGTGAATGTATCATTCTAAAACATTACATCCAAGATGAACATGGGTAAATTGGATGACGTTAACTCCTGTGGTTCTCATTGGGAATGTATTTGGTTTCAGTGTGCAGCAGCCAAACTGATTCGGAGACCTCATATTGTAAACAGACCTCAGTTATTGTTACAGACAGGGGGTTCTGGTACAGGCAGTGTTAAACACACCAAATGGCATTAGTGGTGTGATGATGGATGACAGATTTATGTCCAGTCATCCACTTATAAATAGGACCATCACTCCTGTGTAGAAAAGAAATGGCAGGAACACGCAAGGAGGCAACCACTTGGCGAAGCCTCAGTTTTTTTTTTTTTTTGTTTTTTTTTTTGTTTGTTTTGTTTTGTTGTTTTTTTACTTTTTAAATGAAAAACACCCACAGAGCTTATTATACAACATAGCTGCATCAATGTGAGGCCTGCTGATGTTTTAATCTCGGCAAGTGTTAGGTTTCTACCTCCATCTCTGGTTAATTACTTTTTGAAGCGGGTGATAGCGTTTGAAAGCCTGCAAGTATGTGAAAAGATGGTGCAAGCCTGGGTCCAACAACTACACAGTGTTTAAGAGGTCCCACAAAAGCACAATGATACACTGACAAACATGGGACTTTCAGCACTCTGACTCAGACCAAAGCACTACTCTCATCGTCTGCTCTTCTTCTGTCTCTCTCTTGTTCTCATGGCAGTCAGTCTAAAACCCTGAAGGGAGGGGTTCTACCTTTTCATTGGTCCATGTTTATGCTGTGTTAATTATCATCAGTCCACCTCCCTGTAACATCAGACAAAATCCATTTGATTCTTCAGACAAAAACCACAAGCCCTTCTTGGCCATCCACCTTCCATACATGCTAGGCACGACAAGGCATGTCCTTGTGATAATCCTCTGCTATCTCTGCTGTTTCAGATGGTCAGTGTCACTCTCACTGATCAAAGCCTCTTCTGATAATGATTGCATCACAAGGACATCAGAGAAGGAGTTCAAGGCTTTTTTTTCCCTAAAGCTGGCAACTCAAGTTGTCCGAAAAACACTACCTAAGACATCACTCCCCGTTTAACTCGAATGTGAATCTGACAGAGTACAAAAGAAGAATTGCAGTGAAATGGTTCAACAAAAGTACTGTAACATATGTTGTTTTCTGGTCTTTCACCCGCCCCAAAATAAAATGAATATCAAAACAAAAAAAAAACTTTTTTTTTTGAAACGTATATTTCTGTTCCTTCCCCCTGAACCACAACAGTAGACGGAAAACCTATTGACACTTGAGCACACCCAACCTTCAATGGTGCTAGATATAGATTCCTTGGCATGAAACATCATCTCCTCTCATTGCCATAACAGGGACCACAGGAAAGTAAGGACAGTGACTGTAGGATGGATGTAAGTAAACAAAGAGATGTAAGCCCCAGATTTGGTTCAGGACTACTTACATGTCCCTTCAAATCTGTGCATCATTAACATCTGCTTCCTAATACTCATACACTCCACACTCTTTCTAATCTATTCACATTCCGAGCAGCAAAAAAACCTTTTCTAGTTTGTGTCATTGGCCAATCTGACTCAATTTTTGCTTCTGAGTGCTTACATCCTTCATTCACCTGGAATTTTGATGACTGAAGGGCTGAATTGAAAGATCAAGGTCCATTGAGAAACAAAACTAGGGAAGGGCAGGATCATACGAATCTCCAATATTCTATATAACATTAACCATCATCCTCATTTTCCATTTGTAGTTCTCGTAATTTTCCCCAGTGGACAGCCTCAAACTTATAGTCAAGCCACTGCAGTGGTCTGAGAATTAGTGTCTTGTGCACTATGATTACTCATGCATGATTCCTGATCAAAACATGCCTTCATGCAAGTCATTTCTATGCATTGAACGAGCACAATAATTATTATTTATCTGGAACTCGGTCTGAGCAAGTCTCCTTCAGCCCAAGTCAAAACAATGACTAAATACCCCTACCCGGTCAGTGTGAAAGCCCATGTAGAAAATGTCTTTTTCAGTGTCAGTATAACAAAGAGGAGATGAAAAGACAGTGACATGGGCTAAATGTTATCTTTTTTTTTTTTTTTTTTTTTTTTTTTGCTCAAATAATGTAAAGATGCAAGTATACTCAGCACAAACAAACAAACAAAAAAAATCTTTGTCTGCGGTTCTGGGTTTGCCCCTCCCTCACAAGTGTTTCCTTCCCAACTAAACTTGCTTGGTTGATTAATGTTTTCTTCTTGATAAGGATGGTAAACTCAGCGTTACAGACCCTCCTTTAGACTGCTAACACAGTTCTAGTGGGATCTCTGTGATCCAGTCCCGAAGCATCGGAGCTTTGCTGTGGGGAACCCACACTTGGTGGTGGCAGGGATTTTGCAATTCTCCAATCATCTAGCAGAGATTTCTGTGCCTTGGCAGTTGGTCCCCAAAGAAAAGTGTGTCATTGGCCAGCACACTGTGAGTCACTGTTTTTCATTTTGCATTTGTTCCTCATTTCTCTGAACTTGGTCCCTATGCAGCAAAAGTTCCACGGTAAACTGATTGTGTTTGGTTCAGCTGTCTTTGACGACATAAGAAACCACATTGCCTCAGTAGTGTTTGAGTCTGTAAACATTTTTTTGTATGCTTTTGTTGTTTTTTGTTTTGTTTTTTTAACTTACTTGCAAATGATCACGTTTTCTACATTTGTTGGGTTTGGGCTCAGAGTCTCATCTCGCTGTGTTTTATTGGATTTTAAAAGTCACTGAACCCTAACACTTGGATTCCCACTCATCTTTTTGGTTTTTGTCCTTCTCTTTCCTGGCCCAATCCTCCTTGTTATCATCCTGCTTCTCCTTGTCAGGTTTGGTCACGCTGTCATAAGAGGGCAGTGAGGCTGTGGATGGTGTACTCTCCTTCTTCTCTTGGTTGGTCCCACCATTCTCAAGCTTATTGTTAGTAAAAGTGTGGCGCTTGAAAATGATGCCGCGCCTGATGAGATGAGCACGGAAGGCATTCTGGATAATTCTGGCAGAGACATCCTCCTGTTTGCGGCGGAGGGTGGTGGTGATGGGTTCGTACGACACCTTAGAGGGGTTGGCTGCCACAAAACGCTCCTCCATCTGTTGCCTCAGCATGTCCAACTCACCACTGTCACCCAGCACACGCTTTGTGAAAGCAAACAGGATGTCCAAGCAATGAATGCGATCACCGCTCACCATGGGCATGTCCATGGCAATCAGTTCTATAGTGTTGGGCTTTGGCACACGAAGTGGGTGCTCCAGTGCATCCGCAAAGTCAGAAAGTTTAGCAAAAGTGATGAACTGAGAGGCAGTAGGGTCAAACTTCTCCCAGATCTCATAGAAGGTCTCGAAGTCATCCTCACTGAGTGGATCAGCACTTTCCTCTGTGGCCACACTGAAATTCTCCAAGATGATGGCAATGTACATGTTGACCACAATCAGGAAAGAAATGATGATATACATGACAAAGAAGAAGATTCCCACAGACGGATTACCACAGTCTCCTTTCACCGATGTACCAGGATTCTCCAAATTGGGATCGCAGTCTGGTGGGTAATTGAGAATTGGCAGCAGCAAACCGTCCCATCCAGCCGACGTGGTGATCATGAACAGAATTATCATACTGTTGCCAAAGGTCTCAAAGTTGTACAAATCATCAATGCCAGCTCCGTGTTTTACATAGCCAAAGTTAGACATGCCAAAGATGGAGAAGATGAACATGACCAGGAAGAGCAGAAGGCCGATGTTGAACAGGGCTGGCAGTGACATCATCAGAGCAAAGAGTAGTGTCCGAATGCCTTTAGCTCCTTTGATCAGACGGAGGATACGACCAATACGAGCCAACCTGATCACCCTGAACAGGGTTGGTGATACAAAGTACTTCTCAATAAGGTCGGCCAAGAACATACCTGAGGGAAAGGAATAGGGAAAAAAGAAAGGAAGATGATACAACCTGATTAATAAAACAGATTTCTACAGGTAAAATTTTCAAGTGAATCCCTCGCTGTTTCACATCTCCAGCATGTTTAACTCACCAACAATAGACAGAATGACGACCACCACATCAAAGATATTCCAACCATTGGTGAAGTAATAGTGACGGAGGGCAAAGAGCTTCAGCAAGAACTCTGTGGTGAAGACCACAATAAAGATGAAGTTGACCCAGTAGAGGACCATCTCCGTTTCATCTGACTGATCATCTGTTTCCACCATCATCGTCACCATGTTTAGGCAGATCAAAATCATGATGGAGATATCAAAAACTTGCTGCGTCACAAAGTCAAACACCATTCCCTGGATCTTGTTCTGTGAGGTGAGAGAACACAAAGAGGGATGAAGTTATGATTTACTGTGGATTCAAAAGTATCATATCTTAGATAATCTAAATATATGAATCACAAATGTAAACACACACCTGTGGTCGAGGAATGGGTTTTTGTGGCTTTTTGGATCCTAGTTTTTTCATGGCATTGTAGTACTTCTTCTGTTCCTCTGTCATGAAGATATCCTGACCTCCAAAGTAAAGGGATAAAAAAGATTTGGTTATAATCATATCCTTGCACTTTAAAATAAAAACTCATTGAAGCAACATATGGTTTTTCAGAGACAGAAAGGCTCTTATCTTTTTCTTTTGCTGGTTGAAGTTGTCAATGATCACACCAATGAAGAGATTGAGGGTGAAGAAGGAGCCAAATATGATGAAGACGACAAAGTAGATGTACATGTAGATATTGACTTCATAGTCAGGCTGATCTTCCACCTTTAAGAGCAATGCGAAGTTGAAGTTAGTGACATATCTTATACATTATATGTATAATATACATTATAAAATACGTAAAATACATTTCATACATTCTAACACTATTTTAAGAAATAGTTTGACATTTTGGGAAATGCAATTTTTTTCCTAAATAACATTAACTGTAATGATTAATACCACTCTCATAGCATTACCCACATGATTCACATGAAGCTGCCAGCAGCAGCTGGCTTGCAAAAACTGGGAAAAGGAGGAAACTGCTAACCTGTTTCTGTCCAAAATATGCCAACTAGCACCTTTAAGTTCATTAAGGGTGCACACACTAACCAAAGCACGTTTGCCCCCTAAAGTTTAGATTCTATCACTAGTGTGATGGCCAGTGGGGGACAGCAGGAGGGTGGGATGTGGGGTGGGGGCATGTGTGCTTCAGCATGGGATGGAACAACTGGCCCTAGAGTGAATGCACCCTTAATGTCATCCACCTGTTTAATGCATACAAAAGCCTAGCCATCTATTTTTTTTCAAGGAATTATTAATTATTATGTCCTGAAATTTTTATTTTCTTGCTAATAGCCCAGTCTCTATGCTAAAATTAGCACGATGCTGAGGTTGATTTATACTTAATCTCTGTTTAACTATTTCTTTAAGACCTATACACTAACAAACTAGCACAGATTGAGATATTTTAATTAAGCATTAAAATATGTATTAAAGCAATGAATATACCTCTCTGGAATCCACAGCTGCGTACATAATGTCCATCCAGCCTTTGAACGTAGCCTTTCAAAAGAGAAATATAACTAAACACTTTTGTAAAACGCAAAAAACAAATGATAGCATGAAAATGCTAAATTAAAAGCAAAGTATACTCAAACTCAAACCGAAACTGATGCATGTCCTGTCGTAGAGCTTGTGCATGGAAAGAAATAAGTGGATGAAGAAAGGAGCATGGGATAATATGTGAATATAAACAACGAATGTGGACAATAGCCAGCCTCAGACTACTGTGAAAGTAAAGGGAATTTAAAGCAAGAGCACAGAAAATAAACAGAAAAGTGCATAAAAAATGAAAAAAAAAAATAAATAAATAAAGCAAGTCTTCATGAAACAAGACATGGAGCTGTATTGGAGAGGAAGAGCGACACTCTCACCACTTGCAGCAGAGCGAGGTAGCCGGCCCCCACATTGTCAAAGTTGATCTTGACGTTCTTCCACCTGACCTCGGTAAAGTTTTGATTAATGAGGGCCACACACTGGGTCTTGTTGTTGACCAAGTCAACCGGAAAGTATTCCTCGGACGTCTCATTGAAACAGTAGTAGTACTTGCCCGCAAACAAGTTGACCCCCATGATACTGAAAATCAGCCAAAAGATGAGGCAAACCAGCAACACATTCATAATGGAAGGGATGGCTCCCACCAAGGCGTTGACTACCACCTAGACCAGACCAAGGAAGACAGGATATAACAGTGTGAGAACCAGGAAATAAACATCTCATTCAAACCCTCTGACAAGACACTACATACTGTTATGGCGTTACACTTTATACTATGCTGAGACACCATTCAACTATTTGTTACAGGTGGTGTAAAGAGCAGCAGTTCACTTCTGTTACGATTGTATGTTGCTAAAAAATAAACACTGCAAAACACATGTACATGATGAAGTGTAGGGAATTAATGAGAAAGGACACTGTATCAGTCCCCTCTAATGAGAGCAGCGCTGATATGACTGATGAAAGATATGAAAGATGTCTTTGATCTGTGGTTGAAGTATGTGGCTACAAATACTTCAGGGATACTCAAACACATACAGACGTTTACCAAGAAAAATGTCTATAATTCTAAAAGAATATTTTTAATTTTAATATGTCATTTTTTAAATGTAAAAAACACAATAATTATTACATGTTCATTCCTTAAAACAATGTTAACCATACAACAATAACTGTATGACCATGTTTTATACATGGCAGTTTGGTGTCATATGGATTATACATGACGCAAGTCAATTAACATGTAATGTGCCATAATAAATATAATGTTGGGAAAAAATATGTGTATAAAAGTTGCTATTATCATAATCAAACTTGTGTACTGTGAACTACACTAATATCATCCGCTGCTGCTTTATTAGAGGTTCCCAGCAGCAGCCTCAAGAAGACCAGGGACGCAGCCTTTGTTAATTATGCCCCTAGACTATGGAACACATTGCCCATATATATTAGGAAAGCCAGCTCACTAGATACCTTCAAAACAAAGGTTAAAACATACCTCTACATGCTAGCATTTAACTAGCTCTGCTCTACTTTTCTTATTGTTTATCTCTAGTTTTCTTTGTTTTTACACCATTTTAATTATTTATTGTATTTTTATCTTGGATTTTATTACATTTTAATTATGTATTGTATTTCTTTCTATTTTCTTTCTATTTGTATTTTCTTTCTATTGTTTTTAAGTTCTCACTGTAAAGCACTTTGAGCTTTATTGTCTGTATGAAAGGTGCTATACAAATAAAATTAAAATTAGTGAAGTATAGAACTGTAAACATTCTATACACACACACACACACACACACACACACACACACTTTCAAGTGTTTGATCTTTAAAGCTGTAACTCTCCAGGGACTCAGTACCATTATTTCACATATAAATAATATTTGTTGTGCATATATAAATACAAAAGAATTACATACACATGAAATAATATGAGCATTTGTCAATGTTGTAATGACAGTATAATATTTGAACAAATTTGTGTGTTTCTTCTCTAGTTTATATTAAGGTTAAAGCATCAATAAAATGCTAATTAGTGTTTGCCATACCACTATGAAGTGTCCATGTTCACCACCCCAACCTCTGACAGTCAATAATCTCAATTTTACTGACCCATTTCCATAACTATCAACTAACAATATAACATTAAAGTATTAGTAAAAACGGTATCATAATTCCCCCCACTACCCTGAAAAATCTAGTCCTTTCTTACAGTCCAGTCTTATTTTTCCCCCATACGTTTATAATAGCCAGTAATAAGCTCAGCACATAGTGAACCGCTCACTACCAGTGTTAGACAGGCCGACCAGCAGCTCTCAGGCAGGCAGCTGAGCATGCATGTCTTTGGCAGACTCGTTTTGTGGAGCCATATTCCCTCCTCATTTCAGACGGACAGTGATGAGCTCTTGAGCAGGATTCTCTCAGTGTGTACACGACCTTCACAGCATGAGCCGTGTTGAATGTGGATTCATAGATTTCAGATGCGGCATACTTTTAAAACATTGCCTCACATCTAAAACTCCAAAAATAAATTTACTTTGGATTATTTTTCATATTTCAGTCTTTGCCACAGAGTGTTGCCATTGCACTCACTGAGAGAATGACTCTTTGCTCAATCTGAGATACAATTGAACCACTTTCCAAAAATTATTCAGTTTTAAAAACAGGAATTAGGCCATGCTGTGTGGAGGGCATTCTCAGAAAGAGGGAAAATGGCTTTCAAAAATGCATAATGTGCATCGGCAGTTATTTTACATGCGTGTTACATGGCATTGTGCAATCTCAAGAACCGCTCAAATCAAATAAATAAATAGAGAAATGTGTGGATAGAGAGATAGCAGTTAAGGAAATAATGGCTGACGCTTTGCTTGTGTGTCTGGCAAGCCAATATGATATTTACATGGTGTATATATACATATTTATATATGGGTGTCTGACATATATCTACAGCACAATGTGTTATGTAAAACAACATAACTGTAGTATATTTTTGTCCTGCTCATAGTAAAGACAGGCCTCAGAAATGACTGTTATTCAGACATTACATCCAAAGGTCCCACCCATTATGACTAAAGCTGAAATTACCATTGTCTTTTTAAAATCTTTGTGTTCAACTTAAACTTCTGTCAAAAAAGAGGGATTTACTGAAACTGGGGTAAATATGTTAGACATGGTATCATTCCTGTACGATGCGTTGATCCAAAATGTAGGACCAAAATTTTAAAAAGCAGCATCAAGTGAAAGAGAGAGCAAAGTACAAAGTCAGAACAGCCCACAATCATTGCATGTTAAGCAGTGCAATGTGTCCAAATGAAGCGACACCGCTCGTTCACTCGCTCGCCGCTGTTGAGTTGTGTTGGCCACAGCGGTGCGTCGTGCCGTTAAGACTCAACCAGCCAGAAAGATTTCATCATCTTAACTCTCTACAATCGCTTCCATACAGTGTCATCTCTCCATCCATTTGCTTCCCTATTCATTTATTTATTGCTTTGACCTCAAATTTTACATTTTCAGTTCAAACAAAACTGATGACTCAATTGATGAGCATAGACATTATAGTTAAAAAAATATATGTGATACAGCAGGATCAAATTCCTCTGTTTGTTTCCCTTTGCATTACTGGGCCACCCTCACCTCTTTTACCACATACACCCAGTGAATGAGGCCATTCATGGGGGAGTTGGTACTTCACATATTTACACTTTATTTAAGCAAATGTGCTATGATTTCCAACCCCAAAAATGACACAATCTTGCTAACGGACCTATATCCCATCCCAAAATTGACAATTAAAGCTATCAAATTTAATCAGAACATAAACAAAACATCCATAAAGCCTATCCAGGGCTAAAAACTTTGATGTCTGCTCATACGCAACGGCATCACATTTTAGTCACTGGATATCTAGTATGAATGATCGAATTTTAAGAATTAATTTGTTTATAATCAATCAACCCGCTAAAAAATTACACTGGCCATCTTCTCCTGCTGGTTTGTCATTTTTGGGACACGCTGGCTGTCTAGGGTTGAGAGTGTTGTCCGAGCTCTGTGGTGCTAGTGAAACTATGGGCCACCACCGACCCAGACCCAGAACTCAAAGTCAGAGTTTTACTGGGCCTATTGTTGCCTCCCAGTTTCACTTCCCGTGGGAGTGGAAGGCAACAGGAAGCCAGGGCCTGCTGTATGCGCTACAGTATGTGGTGCCATGACATGACAGCAGTAATGCCTTGTGTGAAATGGCAGCCTAGCATATTTGCTAAGCTTCTGCCTGCATACCCAAAAGGAAGGCTTTAAAATAATTATATAAGTATATAATATAGATAATATTCAGACAAATTGACAGTTATAGTTTCCCACCAGAGCAGACTGTTAGCAGATCAGTCAGTCAGATGGTGCTAACCTGAGGCACTGACACTGGCAGAAGCTTAACAAATACTTTCCTCCCAAAGCCACAACACAGTGAGTGTGTGGTTTCTGTCTCAGTCCCTGATGCAGAAAGATCCTGGACAAGCAGGAGAGAGTATGGTGACCCTCCAACGGTCCGGCCCAGCCGAACCGGGACGAGGTGGAGTGAGTAGTGGAGGGATAGGGGGGTGTGAAGGAAGAGGAGGAGGAGAGGGAAGGGTGGGTGCTGCACAGAACCGCACATGTGGGGCTGAAGAGAAGGTGGGGAGAGTCTGAGGTAAAGAGGAGAAGCTCAAACTAGAAGACAAGGCAACCAGTCCAAGAATAGTGACAGGTTAAAGAGAATGAGACCACAAGAGATTGAGAGAAAGAGGAAAAGACAGGAGGGACTACAGGTGACAACAACCAGGTGCAACCTATCGCTACCACCAGTCACAGATGCAACCAATCAGATTTGGGTTTTTTTTCAGGAAGGGACAGCTGAAACAACCAGAAATGCTGTCAAAGCGAGGGTTTTATTTTCCGCAAACTACTGAATATTCTATTATGAATGAGACAGATTCCTCTGAGTGGTTGTTTAGCAGCTGCCCTGCATGCAGAGTTTTGGTGTGACTGGTTGGGCAGAGGTTTTGGTGTCCTGCAACTCCTCGGTTCCTGCTGGTTGTTCTCGATGCCAGATGCATTGAGGGATGGTGTGAGCTGGGAAGGGAGGAGGTCATGGGGGCAGGGTGGGGTGGGGGGAAGGGGCATGTGGAGAGGAGGGGGGTTCTCAATTAAAAGCAGTGGTTGAGAATCAGGCCAAATGAAGAGCTAATTGTTGATTTGAATGCTCTATGATATGACATGTAACTTTGGTTAGCTTTGACCAATTTCGCATTCACTTTGGCCAATCAAGAAGAAACAAAGTAAGATGAGGCAATCAGAATTTCTAGTTTGTCACTTATGTGATGAGGCAGCTTTGTGATAGATATTTCTGTTACTCTTTGGGTCTTTTTTTTAAATTAGAAAAACAAATCAATTTGCATGAAGATTTTTTGTTTGTTTGTTTAAGAAATTCAATTGAAATCCACGTTGTTCTGCCGGTAATATTACTTCATTGTTACTTTACTCAGTCTCCCAGCTGCATCATGACTTGTTCTTTCGCTCTAATAAAGGCATGGTACAGGATTGCGCATGGAAAAGTGACTTCTTGGCTTTTATTTCCTGGTTTTTTACAAAACAATCCCCCAATATTATGGAGTCTTTTTTTGTCCTCTTAGTTTGTTTTTAGATCAGTTCTAGCATGCTTTAAACTGTTGAATGGGCATGCGGAAGGATCAGCTGCTTAGCTTTGGATCTTACCCTCATCCCTTCAAAACGTGACAAGGCTCTGAGGGGTCTCAAGGCCCTTAGTGTCCTGAGTGATTTAATGGGCCCTAGATCGGAGTAGCCCAGCGCATTAGCTACAAGGCTGACTATAGAGACCTACACAAAAACAGAGAAGCAAAAGAGGTTCCAAACTGTTAGAGGTGAGAATATTCACTAGGGAAGAGAGACGGCCCTGGCATAGGTGGAGAGTTGCTTGACATACACACATAAATCTATGCATGTATATGCATGTATAATATTGCATTTATACATGTATATACACTAAGAGAGAAGATCAATGTTTAGTATAGGTTTTATGTGCGTAGTATTTTTAGTAGCAGTAGGCCATAGGGATTGTTTGTCTGTTATTTTGGGGCAGTTGACGAGATGTGAAAAGTCCTTTGTACCTGCAAAGAAATTTGTGGTTGAGAGAGAGAGAGAGGAGATAGAGACATTAAGACTCAAATAGAGGGTATATTAGGCAGAAAAGAGTGCTACATGATTTAGTAAAGATACAAGCGAAGGGATTGGGAGAGGAAGAGGAGTTGGGGAGGGAGGGAAGAAGAGAGGTTACCCTGTAGAAGCTGATAAAAACCCAACAGACTTGAGAGCCTTACCCTTGCCCCTCTAACATTGTCTCTCCATGTCGCTCTTGGGCTGAGGCATAAAATCCCATATAATTTAAGACAGACAAACTAATGGAACCTAAGAGAAAGAATACAAGTAAACACGTACAAGTGTGTCATTTTGACATTTTCTTTCTCAGACATCAAATCAAATTTGCCACACAGCATTTAGAGTCATAAAGGAGAGCCACAGTCACATGAAACAGGGAACGCACAGGGATGGAGGTTAAGGGCAGACTGGATATAGTTATTAGCACTGGATGGCACTGAAAGGACAAAAAATACACAGTGTACAGTCAAGTTACACACAGTTAACAACAGTTCACAATAACAAAAACACAACCTCAAAGAAACTGGTGCAGCCCCTATTTCACATCCAGCAGCAGCCACCAAGGTATTACTGCAGCCAAAGAACATCCAACGTGTGTTATCATTAGTTAAAACACTCGCTGAATCTTTAAATTAAATCATTATTTCACGAAACTGTATATACATCCATTCCTAGCACCGATGTACACGTACAAAGCTCTTACCAATAAATCAATGCCGGGTTAAAAGTGAGGAAAAGTGGCCTGAGTTATGGTCTGTAATCCCCTAAAGATTAGAACACATTTGTGCACACTGTGCTGCATCGTTATCAATGGAGGAAATGGACAATGTGGCCTGTGGTCAATAAGTTGCACTAATGTTCTTTGACTGGTGGTAAGTAGAGGAAGAATGACTTAGCCTTGATAAAGTCACCTCAAGTGTGTTCAGACGGCCATTACAGGATGTGCAGGGAGGATCGGTAAACAAGTGTTCTTTGGCTGAACGCAGCTTATTCAAGATGAAAAAATCAGGGGTTGGAAGCTGTAATAGTAAATCACTCTTCAAATTAAAATGAAGTTCAATGGAGAATTTTTTTTTTGTTTAGCAATTACTCCATACTGATATTTTATCTTCAGGAATTTAATTATTTTTCAGGAGTTTATTTTTCTCCTAACTGTAATTTGAATGCTGGGGGGACTGAAACAGGGGGAATACCAGTTCCTTACAAATAAGGAAAAATATCAACAGTGAACACATGTGAAAGCACCTCCAACCAGCCACCGACACCCACCGGTCAAACTCACCGCAAGATTTACACAACAATCAAAGCTTACCAAAGTCACGGAGGGAGGATTGTAACAGGCAAAATCTTCATTTTGACTGATGCCAACGTTGAATTAGATAACGAGAGACATGAACATTTCAATAAATTAAGACTGGAATCCATCAAAACTGTGGAACGAACAGCAGGAAATGTCAGCACAGATTCATTTTTACTGTACATGTTTTAAACATCAAGTCAATGTCATCATATAGCCTTTATTTAGATTCTGCTGACATCTCTCCATGTACTTCATCTTTCCCACAATAATCTAAATTTAAATCAATAACCTTGCCCCCTGAATAAGTTAGTGGCTTTTCTGGCAGAGGAACAGTAAAATAAAGATTTTGCCGTAATCTACACTACAGTGTTTGGGGTAATTGTCACCTTCAGCCTGACCCCTTGGAGAGCGCCCCTTTGGGGTGCCTGGCCTCTGGCCCCCCCGCTGGGCCAGCTGCGCAGTAGCGGCCTCAGCCCTTCAACGTCCTTCTCACAGAGCTCTGCAAGGCAAGGCCAATGACATCTGGGGCTGTGATCCCATGATGACGACAGCACAAACCAGAACCTCACAGAAATAAAACAAACTAAAAACAAAAGGGAAAAACACAACAAAACAATGATAATAATCTGAGTGAAAAAGAAAAATGAATGGAGTATGACATCTATCAGCCTCACGCTCACACATCTCAGTAGCAATGTTTATCGTAAACTGCCTACTCTAAGTACGCTGCCATTAACTCAAAAGCTTATTTAATATTTATACAGTTTCTTATTTGTATAATGTAAGCAAAATGCTATAAATATACGTCTTTACTTTTAAAATGCCTGGATGAATTCTCCAGCAATGATGCTGCAAATTGATTTACCAGAGTACTTAACTCTACATTTATTGCCCCTGACATTTTAGCCAATACATAATACAATACAAAACATTATAATGAAAGGAGGAGGGAGGACATAAATCAAATGGATAACAGAAAGATACAGTAACACAAGGGAAATGAGGAGCAACACACTCACACATGAAGAATCAGGCACAACCACACTTGGAGAAAAATACAGGTGGGTCTAATGATGGTGCCCCCCCCACACACACACACACATATCTGAGTCCATGGCAATGGTTTTACCCCACAACACAGGACGGCAGAGGCACAGTCAGGCCACAACACAACCCAGACTCATCGAGCAAAAGTTTTTTTTTTTGTTTTTTTTTTCATAGGGGGAGCGCTAGTGAAGACCAAACTTACCACTGACTGCCTGTCACCCACCATCATTACATCTCAGCACAATATCACCACATTCCTGAGGTTACACTTTCAAGAAGGAATGAGAGGAGGACAAGGAAAGAAGGGTGGGGGAGGGATGTCACTCTTCGTGACGTTTTCACAACTTGGGAAATGTACTGCCCTGCACTGTCCCAAGTGTTGTCCTTGAGATCACACCTACTGGAAGGGAGTCTATAATAACAACAACCAGAATCAGTACAGGGTGTGCTGTGTGTGCTGTATGTGTCAACTGTGAAAGCATAAATTAGAAATAACCGTGTGCTCCTCTTTTATAACATCATTATTATTATACATGATACTTAAGTGAAACTTTAAGTCATACAAACTGTAACATGTATAAATGAAGTGATTTAAAATGTGTATATCTATGTTTACAATATGTACATTATCTGAGGCATGTAAAAAGGTGTGTTTGTTGCAGGGGATCTGGGTCACAGGAGGTTATAATGAATCAACATGGCAACCTCTGGCCATTGATAGGAGTCCATTCACAGGTATTGGCTGAGGTGTTGGACACTGCGGAGAGGTGGTTAGTTCAAGAAGAAAGTCAGAAATCAGGGAAATTCTCATTCTATCCAACTCTGCCACTTGCTGCCGTCATTGTGTGATATTCATGCTCTTTAACCTCGAACCTTGAATCTCTTATTGAAATCTGTCAGAGAAATCTCAGCAGCTACTCAATCTGAAGATAAGTTTTCTTTAAAGTAGAATGTGTGTAACTGCAAATGAATAGAGTGAAGAATTATCCCCGTTCTGGTCTTTCAGACTTGACTGACACAAGGAGCAGAGAAGTGCACAGAGAGAGAGAGAGAGGACAAAGGCACATCTCAAACATCTTACAGGTCAGAAACACAGGTAAAGACAACTTTACAGGGACACGTCCCAGTGATCTGAGCTTGACTTGAATATGGTTGTAATCAATAAGAATTGTTATTGATTAGCTCTTTGCTTTTTGTGGCGGGATCCATGCTTTAATAGATGTGTATTCAATTTTGAATCACTACCTCTTGGCAGAAATTTCCACCTGGTAGGAGAAACAGACAAAACTGTTTCTTGCTTGTGGTACACCAATAACTGTGTTTCACTCACAAGCAAATAAATAATGTACATATTCAAGCATCTCAGAATGATCAATCAAGTAAAAAAATAGGGACTGTTGCTTGATGGGAGTTGCAAAAAGCGACATAGGCATGTGTTTACTTGAATTGGACAGACAGTACAGTCTTGTAAAACACTGTCCCTGTAACACGTAAAAAAAACAATTCCTAATTGTAAACAACATGCCCTCTCGCCTACTGCATGCCATGAAGCAGCCATTTAGTTTGTAACCTGACATTTCAAACCTAACCACACCCTACAGACAACAAAAGGGGCAACAGTTAAATAGAGTTTTAGAATTATCTGGTAACTTTATAATATACCTAAAACATATCATGTAGAAATAAGTAGTGCTGTTTACTATATTATTTTTTTTTCTATGAGTGTGTTGCTGTTGGATCAGGGTGTGGTTGAGGACAAGTCTTCTGCTCTAGTCTGCTGCAAACGATAGATGAAACAAAAGCTTTACTTACATCCACAATGAAGAAGTCCAGCCAACACCAGGCATTGGTGAAGTACTTGACAAAACCATAGGCAACCCATTTCAGCAACATCTCCAGGATGAAGATGTAGGTGAAAACCCTGTCAGCATACTCCAAAATAATCCGAATGGTCTTCCTCTGTTCAATGTACACGTCCTCAAAGGCCTGTGAAACAACAGGAAACAGGCAGAATATTACATATGGTGATTTATAATTGTGCCAGTAAGATTATATACAGCTCACAGCTGATCCCCAACAATGATTTAGGTTATTAAAAAACTGTTCTGGTCAAATATTTCAAATAACTCCACAGTAAATGTAGATGATCAGGGAAATGTTTGTTTCACCATTTTCTCTGTTTACAAAGGATGTAAATACTAAATGCACAGGCATCCTTACCAGGGCACCGCTACTAAGGAGAATCATGAAGATGATGAGGGTCTCAAACCAGTTGTGTTCCACAATCAGGTAACAGGTTTTTCTCAGGAACCACCAGCTCTTCCCCCAACCCAAAGTGATGTCAACGTCGCAGCACTTATACTTGGCCACACAAGCTGTGGACAAACAGGAGGAGAGATGCCATTTAACATAAAATGAGACAAAATATTGTAGCAGATTGCAGCCTTTGTTTTAGGGTTTTGTTTTTTTTTTTTAAACACTTTTTAGTCAATCAAATTATCTGTCTCGACCAGGCAGCAGACTCTTTTGAGATCCTGTTAACAACCTGGAATTACACCTTCTAAACCCACACTGGAACAAGTGATCAGTCTTACACACGTCCATGATCTACTTAACCAATTTATCACTGTACCAATTGTCCCCTTTAATGTGGATCAATGCTCTATTCCCAAACCAACAAAATGATTGCTGCGCTAACAGGCCAGCTGGTGCCAAAACAGGAATCAGTGTCGGTGATGTATCAGTGGCTCGGCTGTTTACAGTCAAATATTTCTCAAAGTGAAGCTCTGTGAATGGTTGGCACTTGTGGAGGTAACATCAGTGTCTCATGTCATCTCCAAACATTTTGAGATTTAAGACACTGATGCACATGACCATTTTGAAGACTATCATTTTAGTGCAACACTACAACTAAATCTTCTAAGGACATACATATAATTCATGAATTGGTTTTAGTCTATTCACAACCATATATTTAAAATTTGGGAAGAACACAGTTTAGATCGTAGACAGTAGTAGAAAGATTGTGAAGATCACTCACTCAGAGGCACACATATACAAAATGTCTGACATTAGGTAAGCAGAGAAAACTCCCTGTGCTTCTTAAGTTTAAAACAATAGAAGATTTAAATACAGATTATCTGTAAAATTATATGTTAAATTATACTTATGTATCAGAATGAGCATCATAAACAGACTGTCTGACTGTCAAACACAGAAATAGGATGGGTGAGTGATCCTTTACAATGCTTGTGTCCTTCACCCTGCCTCCCTATCGGTTCCACTCAGCCCAGGGGGGAGTCTCTGTGCTGTGGAGTGGAGGTAATTGTTTCAACAGAAGCAGTGGTCTCACCATCTGTCCAGCACGGCTCTGGTTCCATGTATTCCTCCACCGCCTCCACCACTACCACCTCCTCCACATCTGGCTTGATGTCAATGGTGCTGCCCTCAGAAGAACTGGTGTCATCCAGCTGCAGAGACATATGAGCGCACACACACAAACAAACATTATAAGCATGAATGCACGCGCACAGAAACACTTAAAAATAAGGGTAAAGTTTCAGTGACTTGGAAACATTTCAGTTTTCACTGCACAGCTAAGATAGTTCCCGGACTCTTTTGGGATTTATGAGAAAATCTTAACATCATGTTATGTCCAAATTGCCTTGGCTCAGTGTCTCAAATGGAAAAGGACCTCAAGTTTCATCACAGAGATTTTTTCCCCCCCCATACTCAAATGGGTACCATAACAATCACATATCAACCCCATGAACACTGAGATGGAATATCAAATGGCAGGTCATCTGCTCTGAAAGTTTTCTAAATGCATTTCATCAAAAGACATACATCAGCAGATATCCATTTCATCCACACTGCCTGCCTGCTCTAGCCACTTTAGATGACTCTATTCAGTAATGGAGTTATATTAGCGCCTGAGATTTAGTTGATTTAGCCAGACACGCCCATGGTTTTATTGTGCCAAGGCAAACTAGCACAAGCACAGAGATTACAACAATAACAACAAAACAACACGTGGCTTCTTGAAGCATCAACTGTAATATTTACATGTTGACATTGTAAAAGTGAATGAAATGACATGCTTGGAAATTGTGATTTTATTGTTGTGTAAGATGAAAATCAGATTAACTGCCTGAATACCTTTGTGATAAACAATAAGAAGCAGATCATATCTTTTAGAATTTCTCTCACTGACCTCTTTACTGTTCTCATTATCTGACTCGCTACTGAAGTCCTCCGTGTTCAGGTTCTCAAAGTCAGACTCTCCCACAGCGATGGGCACACAGACAGTCAGATTTGGGTTGTGGATGAAAGACATGTGGTCCTCGTCGATCATATACTTCCCTACACTGCTGCCTATACCGCTTGTGGTGCCGTTGCCATTCTTGGCGTAGTCCAGGTCACGGTTGATGTCCACCCCGGTGTGATTAGCGATGCAGTTCAGCTTCTTGTCATACATGTCGTCCAAAGGTTTCTGTTCGTCTTCCATCTGCGGTTTCCTCACCAAACTCGCCACCAGTAACCGCATCTTTACTTTTATCCACGCAACACCTTTCTTGATGCGCATGACCGAAATCTGCAGGTTGTTAGGTTCACCGTCGTCATCTGTCGCAGCCAAGTTGTCGGCGCTGAATGAGCTCAGCAGCAAGGCAAGGAACAAGTTCAACACCTTTGGACACAGAAGAAGAAATCAGTAATTAAATATTGTGCCTTAATTTTTCAATTCCTTTTTTCACATTGTGGACACTCACCACCAAGTTGCCAATAACCATGACCATCATAAAGACGATGAGGCACATGGCCTGGCCAGCCACTTCCATGCAGTCCCACATGGTCTCAATCCACTCTCCACACAGCACCCGGAAGACAATCAGGAAGGAATGGAAGAAGTCGTTCATGTGCCAACGGGGAAGTTCACAGTCAGCTGCGATCTTGCACACACAGTCTTTGTAGCTCTTTCCAAACAGCTGCATCCCCACCACGGCAAAGATGAACACGATGATGGCCAACACCAGAGTCAAGTTCCCCAGGGCTCCCACTGAGTTACCAATGATCTTAATCAGCATGTTGAGGGTGGGCCATGACTTGGCCAGCTTAAACACTCTCAGCTAAAGCAGGGTGGGTGGAAAGAATAGGTGGGACATGATTTAGTCATATCTATAGTGGTCAAAATTACTGTGTTCTTAGAGTGAGGTGAACAATGAACAAAAATGACATAAATGAACTGGTATGGTGTCAGATCATAATTAACGAAGAAATCTATGTATTAGTAAAAGATGTGTTAAAAGTGAGAATTTACCAATCGGAATGACCGCAGCACGGATAGCCCTTCAACGTCAGCCAGAGCCAGCTCCACTAAACTCAGTGTCACAATGAAACCATCAAAACAGTTCCAGGCTTCCTGGAAGTAGTAGTATGGATCCATAGCCACCAGCTTGAAAAGCATCTCCCCTGCAAAGATCCCCGTGAACACCTGATGAGGAGAAAAGAGAACCAGTTTGAAAAAACACATTTGGCTTAATGTGATGTTACAGTTGAAAAGCAAGAACTTGAAAGAGGCAACAAATAAACATGTTAAGTACTTTTGTTCTGATCCATTATCTAAGTTGTGCATAATAAATATTAAAGAAAAATCCATCACATTATGAATTACCCCTATAATTACTGCATATTAATGTTTTTTGCCAGTAGGATAAATCCAATAATTTAGAGGAAGAATAAAGTGTATGTGTAGTAGGTGTTGTTGAGTGTCCACAAAATGAATGTAAGTTAACAAAATGTCTTCTGAACAACGAAATGTCCTCAGCTGCTCTGACGTCAGTAAAGATGGAGCGGCACTTCAGTGGCCTCATAACGGCTGCAATAAATTACTGATGGTTATCCTCAATCACACAGAATAAACAAATGCACAATGTAAGTACATGTAAGGTCTGTGTGTGTGTGTGTGTGTGTGTGTGAGAGAGCAGTGTGTAAGATGATGACTCATATTGCATCAAGGTGACCTAGAAAATTACACCTGTACCATTTGTTTCTGGTAACTTCTGGAGCATGACTGGTAAATAACACATATCTGTCCAGTTTTGACTTTAAATAACATGTTAAGTCTGTGATAACTAGGCCCTGGGATACAACAGTATAACAACTATGACACTGAACAGTAAAAGATCAATCATAATGCCAACACTGAGATTCTCTTAGTTTCCTTAAAATGTATATGTGAAAATGGCCAGGTTGAGTTATCCGAGCTTTTATTCAGGCACCATTTTAGAGCAACTCATCGATCAGGATCCATGAAATATTAATAAAGGCCTCCCACCAGTCAGCCAACGAGCAGAGAGCCAAGCCGGCCCCGCCGAAGCAAACATCAGCTTCACTTAGCCAGAGCAGAGAAAGGAGAAGAAAGGGAACGTGCGTGTGAAGAAATGAGAGACGGATGTACACAAAGAAGCAGCAGGGAGCAGAGAACTTTTTTTTTTTTCTTTTAACTCTGAATCACAGATGAAAAAGATGTCAATTACTGTCCCAATAATAACACCTGACCGTGAGCTGCTGAGAAGAAGGAGAAGAAGAAGAGGAGATGCTTTATGGGTGAATCAGATAAAAATAAAATGAAATAAAAAGAGACTGCCACTCACCAGGTTGCCTACAGACAGCATGTCCTCAAAGTCAGGGGTCATGGGGTAATGCTCCATGGCCATGAAGAGGGTGTTGAGGACAATGCAGATGGTGATGGCTAAGTCCACGAAGGGGTCCATGACTATGAGGTTCACAATCTCCTTGATCTTAATCCACATGGGGCTGCACTCCCAGATCAGGAATGTGTTAGAAAACTTATACCAGCATGGTGGACACTTGCGCTGAGACTCCTCCAGTTCTGAAGACATAGCGCGGATCACACATCAATACCAAACATAGTTGCGTGCTTAGCATACCACATGCAATGGTATCAAATGATAGAAAAAAATTGTATGCATTGTATGTATCTGGTACTTTTGGATATGCAAAGCAGATAAGCAGGAAATTCATGTCAAACTAATCAACCAATGAGAGCAGCCCTAGTTAAAGAATAATGAGAGAGCAGGTTAAATAGCTGGGTTAAAGTGGCAGTACCCTCCACTAGTGTGTTGGTAATGACGCTCATGACACTGTTGGCCCGCTCTTTCCGCCCAAAGGAGGTATTGAGCTGGTCCACAGACACCATCAGGGAGCCCGACAGCTTCTTCTTCACCTCAACCTCAGTAGTTGGCTGTCAGGAGGAGAGGAAGAATCAAGCACCCATGGAGAGGACATGAACACCATCCCACAGCACCACCGGTGGCCGGCAGAGGGAAGTGCACAACAGCATTGGCAGGAAAAAGTAGTTGAGGATCAGATTTTTGGAGTGGGGACAGAACATGTTTCATTCTTTTCTATATCAATGCTGGTTTCAAGGAAGATGTGTGTATGCTGTAAAATGCATGCAGGTCTCAGCCAAAGTGGGAGCAGTGGTCTAGGGCTACTTGACCTAATTGTGTTTGAATGTAATTGGATCATCCCAATTAAATAATAAATGGATTGTGAGATACTGTGCAAGGAGAACTGCGTCTGCATGAATGCATTTTCAGTCCTGTCATGCAATAATGGAGGCTTTGCTGCCATTGCAATATAATGATTAGGTTATTTTACAAAAAGGTCTCCCAAATCTGGCCATCTTATATGTTACTTGTGTTAAATAGATGCTACTGTATCTTCCTACTTTGAAACCATACAACTTATATTGCAACCATCAAGTCAAGAGCATTGTAAAGAGATCATATGGAGGCAGTCAGTTCAGAGCCATCCAGTTGTCATGCACGAGCATGCTCCAAGTCAAAGAGAAGGAGAGGAAATTATAGACACCATAGCCATTGTTCTACTTTTCTATGTCATGCTTGTTCTAATTTAGGGTCTAAAATCTACCATGCTAACTAGAATGAGACAAACTAATTCACTACTATTGACCAGGGAGAGTTTGGAAAACAGAGAAAGATAAAGACAGACAAGGACAGCAGCCCTCCTTTGTTTCTTAAATTACATTATCAAGGCCTGGTAGGATGGTGTGTGTTGCTTGAGTATCTGCTATGTGATATTATCTGTGCATTAGGGAAGCAAATAAAAATGTCTGTGGCTCTACAGTGCTGGTCCCCTCTGTTTCATCCGCCTCCTACTGTAGATCTACCCACACAGGCTAGCAGAGGACCTGGATTCCTGGAGGAGGAACACATTGACACACTGGAGCATGTTAACTCATCATTATATGCTGTTTCTTAACAAGAAATGGTTTATGGTTCATTACTTGAGTGTGTTAAATATGAACTTGATGACATCACACACATAAACTATGAAATCTTAAACATAGGCTTGATGAATGTGTCTAATGGTTAAACTGGGAGGCAGTAGAATTACAGAATCACATCTGTTTGATTAGTAGCTGTACAGTGTGAATATCGTGCATGTGTGAGTAAATTTGATGTGAACATATTAAAAACATTGACATTCATCGTTCAAATCAAACAACAAAACTGCCTGGAAGTCATTGATAGACCCAGTTTCAATAACCTAAGAAATGCACGGCTGGCTATAGTATAATCACTATCAAATTTAATTATTTCTCCATCCTTTGCCTACTGTCGGAGGGCAGCATACACTGCAGGGGCTGGGGGAAGGGAGGCGCGAGCGCTTAGCCAAGAGATACATACGGACTTGCAAAGATGACAGAGTAGAGGAGAGAGAGCCAGAAAGAAAAGGAACGGACGAGAGGGGGGCCATGCCTAGATAGGTCTACTCATTGACTTCCTTACACTGTCGTCAGTAGCTGCCTTATCTATTTTCACCTCAGGCAGAAGGCGTCCACCGGGCCCAGGGCCGATGAGCGACACAACGCCATTGCAATCCACCGTGCTGTTCCTCTTTCCATGGAAGCCGCTGTAGCTGCTCCGCCGATATGGGCTGAACAGGGAGCCCCTGCGCTCCTCGCACTCCTCAACTGTGCTGTGCTCATCATCTGCAAATTCATTTTCCGAACCCACGTCCTTACCACGGCCCTTGAAACTGAAGATACTGCTCTTACTGTTATGGCGAGACAGGAACGGCGAGCCGTGTATGCTTAGGAGAGACTGGAAGGGAGGAGAGAAGAGGAGAGGTTTATGTGACTGATGTAGCCCAGGGTGTTTCTGGGTTACAATTGATTGCACCGTCATTTTATGCTGTTTGTCATCAGTTCTGGAGGTCACGATGAAAGGCAACATCTGTGGGAAATTTAATGCAAACAGTGCAATGTTCCCTCAGGAGTCATACTCTGGTGGAGCAATAATGTGACTTAATAAACAAGCGGGAAATACATAATTAGGTCAGTGATATCGCACAATGGCAAGGTCACACACAAACACACACACACACACACAGAGGACAGAGGTGCAGGCAGCTCGAACAACATGGAGAGAAACATAAGTCATGACAACATCAATCTCTGCTGCTTCTTGTATTGATCCGAATATTATTACAGCTGCACATCAGCACCCGAAATCACATTTTTGACACCAGTCTAACTAGTGAACATCAGGAGTGGTTTTCACAAAATGTTGCTGGTATCATGTTTGGTAAAAAATACACTATTATTATAGAAAATATAAGAGCTAGTTGGGCCATAGTGAGGCCTAAACAAAGCTGCAGAATTGTTCCCTCTGAAACATTCATATAATCACTGTGAATAATTCAGGACCTGAACATGTGCTGCTATACCTTTGGCCACTATATACTCCTCTGTATGTGTGTATTGCACAGTCACAGCACTCTCAATATAAAATATTGCTTACCTGACAGTAAAGAAAGAAGAAAAAGAAAAAAAAAAAAAAACTCACAAACAACCTTTCATACAGCCACATTGGTCACTGACTATATTAGATTATAGCAATAGGAAGCATTTCTATTCTAAGTCTGTGTCTCTGCTGTTATGGTTTTGTTTGGTGTTTCTGTGTTTGATACAAGTAATTATCACAGAGCTGGCATGTCACATCACAGAAGTTTCTTCAGAGTATTTGACATTTTATGCAATTTTTTGCCACAAATTCTGTAAAATGGAGGAAAATGCAATATTACGTTCAAAAGCAACACACATTTCCTGAAACATATTCAAGATAAATTCCAGTTCATATCTAATTTTTCAGAGCCTTCAGCTGCACAAATGAAATTGTTCATTGTCTGTCTCTACATAAAATTATCGATCTGTGTTTTGTAAGCAACTGCAAATCTTTTTGCCTTTGATGATGACAGCACAAGAATATTTTCTCCTTACCTGGTTCATAATGGAAGACTTTCGACCCAGACGGTTATCAGGGAAGCGGAAGCGGCTCCTCTTGCTCCCATCGTCCGACTCTGACTTGACAAACTTCTCGCTGTCGCCTTTCTCCTTCTCCTGCTCTTTCTGTCGCCACTTCTTCTTTCGGTTGCGTCGCTCTTTGGCGCTCTTGGAGCTAAGCTTCGACATCTCAGAGGAGCTGCATGACAGATGTCCTCCTCCATCGTCCTCTACCGCGTCCTCTGACACTGTGCCTGCAGAGGTTGCCATGGCAGCAGTCTGCAAAAAAAAAAAAAAAAAAAAAAAAAACAATCACAAGAATAGTGAGAACAATGACCTAACATGAGTGTGGGATAATTTCAGGCTCAATCCTGCAGAGGACTGACCTGGGCTTCTTCCTGCTGTTTCTTGAGCTGCTCCAGCATGGCTTTGAATTCCTCCTCCTTCTGCTGGGCCTCTTCCATTGTGGCCTGGTTCTGCTCTTCATAAGCCATGGCCACCACAGCCAGGATGAGATTCACTAGGTAGAAAGATCCCACGAAGATCACCAACACGAAGAAAATCATGTAGGTCTTTCCTGCCGCCCTTAGGGTCTGTTAGGAGAGAAGAGAGGAGACGCTCATGACATCTGACACGTGACCTGAACTCCTGTGTCAAGCTCAGTGTCGACCTCACTGCTCATCAGACTTCACAGTGACTCATCAAAAATAAACAGTCATCTGCTGATGGAGAGAAGAGGACTGCTACATCGGTCTGATTGAGCATTTCGGGGTGTAGAAATCAACTCAGCTAAATGTCTGTTGTTTCCTCTGGACAACAGATTCAACACACAACAAAAACCAAACATTTATTTGCTCATTTCCCATTCAAATGCGGCAAACAACTTAACTCTGCTATCTTATCACAACGATTAATTAATGAATGAACAACATCTATTGTGATGTGGAGATTCAATTGTATCAGATAAAAAAAAATGTTTACCTTGCTCATACCTTTAATCTCAGCCTGACCATCGTTGTTTATCAGGAAGAGCTATACGATACACATTATGACCTACTTATCTATCAACAATATACAGACAAACAACCTCTTTGGATTGCGGCATTATCCCCAGCGGATGATGGGGAGAAAGGAGTAAGAGCTCTAAAGGCACTGCAGAAAACATTCAGAGTATTCAAGAAAAAAAAACTTGAGAAACTAACTTTATTTACATAAACTGCGCAGGGAATTGTTACCTGATTCATATAAAACACAGTGAGAACATGACTAAGATGTCTCCCATATGTTGCACTATATATTCCCTTAATATGACACAGGTTTTACTGTGAGCAAGTCAAAGAGGTTTTCTGTTCCTTGGCACTCCTCTGTGGCTTTTAATATAAGAGGCCTATACTTGAGACAACTTAACAGCTTATTGGGGTTAGAGGTTAGGGTTACCATTTCAATAAAAACTAGAATGATCACCTCATGGTTGAATTACTGCCTCAACCAACCAGTCAAGATGCAAGAAATAATGGCCACTATCTCCTCTTCTGTTCCTGAGTTATGTAGCTGAATAATGTCCATACACATTGACCTTAAACTGTTCTGACATAAAAGGTCATGATTTCATCATTTTATTCAGTTAGAGATTTGTGTTATATTTTGTCCTAATGGGTATATTCATTCTTGAGTTATAACAAAAGAAGTGTTTTGTGAAGTTTTACAGGGCTTTGATCGACATTTTCATTTACGTTTAGATTACGTGGTTTTAGTAAAATCCACTACATAAATGTTTCTTATCCAATTCTGTTCACTAAAGTACAGAAGTTTAAATAAAATGTTCCCACTCATCATTTCCCCTTTTCTAATGGTGAACTATTATTTAAGGGAGCAGAGAAAATGGTTGAATTTCTTTAAGTCGAACACCAAATAATAAACAGTCTGTGTCCAGATAAAAATCATTGGTGGTAATATTGTGGATGAAGCACAAACAACAAAATCCTTGTCATTCTTCCACATCTATCTTTCCTGAACATCTGACACCGACACTAAATTTAAACAGAGCTGCGTAATCATTTGTCTAAAGAGTAGTGCAGTGTACAATAACAGTGAGAATCTGATGTTGAATTTTAAAGATAGGACCAAAAATAGGACTATGAGTTAGGATGCTCCATCAGGTTTCATCTCTCTCACTGGCCACACTGTAATCCTGAGCTGTTAATATTTCATGCTTCCTTTGCTCCATATATGAAAGCAGGAGCATCTCCACTGTTTCTGAGAAGCTCAGATAGAAAAAGGATGACAGGATGGCGATGGAAAAACAAATAGTACAAAACAGAAGGTTTTGTTTCCTCACACCAGGGTTGTCATTTTCTTATCTTTTCTGATTTAATGTTCTTTCTGTCTAAATCTTTGACCCAGACTGAGAGCAGGAAAATGGGATTTACACTAGATTAAATTAGATTTAAAGAGCCTGTAATCTGAAATTCAACTATTTTCTCCATGTTGTAGTGCTGCAGTATTACCAATACATCTATTTTAGTTTTTTAATAAAACCAAAATTTTACTTAATAAAATGTCAAAAAATATATAAGTAAACACTTTGTGAGTCATTTTTTACTGACGCACCAATCAACTAATCATTTCACATCTCTGCGCATTTCTGCTATTTACATACAGTGACGTGAGGACTGATGTGTGATGTATAAGCATACTGTGAAACAAAAACTGAACTAGATGACACATCAGCTTTACCAGCATATAGAGGTTCTCCCAGAAGTCCTGTGTCATGAGTCGGAAGAGAGCCAGGAAGGCCCAGCCGAAGCTGTCAAAGCTGGTGTAGCCATAGTTTGGATTCCTCCCAGCTTTCATGCATGTGTAGCCCTCCGGGCAGCGGCTGAGAGGTGGGGTTGAGTGGGAGAGAGACAACCCAAAAATGAGTCAGCACTATTAACTTATAGTGTAATCTGACTTTAGGGAGATTAAAGAGCTACAGCAGGTCTTAGATCAGCAACATTCAGCAACTCACCCAGAGTCAGAGCTGTTCCCACAGAGAAGAGCGTCCGCCTGACCAGGCAGGAAGTAGAAATTAGCTGAAGGAAAAAAAAAAAAAAAACAAAGAACAACAATAAGTCACCTTCTGTCACAACTACTAATTTATTCTGCAATGGTCTATAAATTCTTTTAGACTAATTTAGGACTTCAGTTTGCTCATACATTTCCAATCCGGTGCGGTTTTGTTCAAACCATTTCCTTTTGTCTATCTGGTGCCAAAATGACATACTGTTTTCTTGTTCCAGCATATGGGCTGACACCCCTTAGACTGGTGCCAGCTCACCATAGGTGCAGCCCTTCCTCTACTTACTGTCGTTCATGATGTACTCATCCCAGTTGAAGGTCTTGTTGCCGGTGGCCGGGTTGATCTCGGTGATGTTGATGGGCCAGAACACACACTTGTGGCGCAGGTTGCCCATGAAGAGCTGGAGACCGATGAGGGCAAAGACGCTCAGGCAGAAGACTGTCAGGATCATCACATCTGAAAGCTTCTTCACAGACTGGATCAGGGCACCCACAATGGTCTTCAGGCCTGGAGGGTAGCCACGCACACACGTACACAAACCACGTATGTGATGTAGGAGCTGCTGCTGCCACAGGTATGAATCACTCCTTGGAGTGTCTACTTCTACTAGAAAATAACTTTTATAGCTAATACGCTAATCCCTTTTAGGGATCTATCCAGTTTTAACTGGATATGAAAAAGCTAAAGATGCATCCGGTAACTGCTTTTGAATTAAGTGTAAAAACACTATTAAAAGAAATATAGTTTCCTTAAATAAGTTAATGATAAAGTATCTAAATGTTGTGATATTATAATAGACTTAAGATCTTCCCAACACAGGGGAGTATTTATGAAATATATGATTAAAATTTAAAGTTTAGTAAATTTTGAAATTTTAGGTAGTAATACATTTTGGACAAAACTGACAGATTACATACATAACATCTCTAGAAACATAACAAACAGGACATATTTAGAAGCCTTCCCACTCTTTTCAGGTTTATCCAGAAGGAAATTTTGGAAATCAAATCAAAATGACTTTTTTTTTTTTCAGGAGAAAAAAAAATGCATTTAACTGCCAATGATGGACATAATGATGGAAAAAAAAGAGGGGGGAGGCTGTAGAAAGGTGAGAGGAAATCCATAAGAGAACACAGCAGCACAACGTGGGGCCATGAGAGGGACATGGGCACAGGCAGGGGGGCTGGAAACCACATGCAGGTCATTTAAACTCCAAGGCTGAAGAGGAGCAATTCAATGCCAGTGCCAGCGTGGACACTTTCTTGAACTGTCTTGGATAAGAAATTATCAGGAGAAAGCACTGACTCCCCACACCGCGACCCTGTAGTCTGTCTCATCCACAGTTTCACTAAAGACAAAAGCGGTTTACCTTCGGGACAGGCATCCTCCGGCAGCATTCACATGGGTCCACGAGGAACTCAAACATGGATGCAGGATGACCCGCACCCCCTTTTTCTGTTTGACCTCTACAAGTAGCTGTATATATTATATCTTTCTGTAAAAGTTCTCTAAATTTCAATCTCGGTAAAAGCCCCATTAGCTTGGCAGAATCAAGTTAAACAAAGAGAGATGCTCTTTGTTTAAATCGAAACCGCTACATGAAAAGGTCTAAGGATGCAAATTAACACAGTATGTTAAATTTATAATAGAGCATCGTATTAAAATAGCCCTGTCATCCATCACTGGTTTCCTAAATCCATGCCCACCAAACTACATTACCTGTTGTTAGCTGGATTAAAACTACACTATAAAAGCTACATTTCTCCACTCTGATACTACAGGACTTACTGAATCATTGTTTAAGAAATAGTTTGACATTTTGGGAAATATACTAATTCTTTTTCTGATGGAGAGTTTGATGAGAACTGATCAACCAACACATAACAACAATATACTCAGGTCCATAAAATATAAGTTAGCTGGTCACAGAGCTTGATTCA
Source organism: Polydactylus sextarius (assembly GCA_016801845.1). NCBI lineage: Eukaryota > Metazoa > Chordata > Actinopteri > Polynemidae > Polydactylus > Polydactylus sextarius. The sequence goes on from CM028909.1 coordinate 15,867,875, forward strand.
CATGTTACATATCCTATTTGTTTCTGTGTAAAACACAGCTATTTAAACAGAGGTTTGCCATATCACAGAGGATTAGTGCTGTTTGTTTGTAGATTTAATTTACCTGAGCTTACTTGACTAGTTTTCTAACCATGTTAATCACTAGTACTGATTATTCTTGAGAAAAGAAAAATCCAGTGTTTCAGAAAACATATTCCTCACAAGAAAACTGGTTTAACACCAGCCTCTCTTCCACCATCAACAACAACAGACAAACACGAGTTTCATCAACATGCCACCTAAACAGACAGTTTAGGATAAAACATGCCACTCAATTCTGAATTATTGTGAATAGAAGCTAAAAAAGTGAACTTTAGCATTGTTTTCCACTGTTGGATCCTGATCGTGGCAACTAAAGGAATCAAGTTTGATGCTAAACTCAGCTGTGATCTTATAGTTTTATTTAGATCTTATCTGAGGCTGGTGTTTATATGTCACTCTATCCCAGTTTCAATCACTGCCTTCATCATTTGCCATTTTTAAGAAACACACTGTTTAGTGAACATTAAGGTGCTGGAAGATGGATTTTGACATGAGTCGTATCAATCTTCCCATCTAACTCTCTGCCAGAGTGTGAATAAGCTTATTTCCCAAGATGTCACATTGTTACTTTAAATTTAAGTTCAAATAAAATTGTATCCTTTTCTGTTTGTACTTTACACTTGTTTCTTCCTTGAGATGCCGCAGTGAATGTGCTGCTTTAAAAAAAAAAAGCCACTGATCCTTCTGAACAAACGCGACATCTGTTCAACTTCCTCAATCAATAAATTGATGGATGCGGTCAATGACACTCATAAATGTAAATGGATCATTCAAACATCCCATCTGCATCCCCAAACCTCAACAATGTGAGCACGCCACTTCTTATTCTATATGGTATATCATTCAGGTAGGTCATTAACAAAATAAAAGTAATAAAAAAACAAAATATACAAGAGAAAAAAAAAAATCAATAACCAAACTAAAAAAGGAGGGCAAATCAAACTTTCAATGCCATTTGTCAGCCAAGCTCTTGGTAGGCTAGTATTGTAAAAGCAAGTGACTGAAAAGCATCATGCAGCATAAGAGATATGTTCACAAACTAGGCTTGGCAGTCTTCATACATAAAAAAAATGGGTGAATTCTAGAGGATCTATGCCATTTCTCATATGAACATTAACATACACAAAGATGGTTTTTGATCCCAAAAATATAGGATCCTCTACTCCCAATTCAATCACTGTTCATAAATGTGCAACAAAATTATTAGTCCTTCAATTTCACTTGCACATTAAATTTGTAATGGAACTAGAAGAATTACTTCTAGTAAATTTGAGAAGGTGTAATCTATTCTTAGCTGATACAGAACATGTATAATCACCTGATTTTTTTTCTCCTTAATATGAGAATATTCTATCGACAATTTTGTTCGATACACAAAAGGGCACTTTCTCACTCTGAAAGCTGGTGAAAGGAGTGGGTTCAAGCTATTTGTAAAGAGAAACAGAGCTGCCTTGGGAAAGAGCCTCATAGTGAGAGCGCTACTGGGGCAGAAGAGAGTGCAGACACTTTGGATGGCCCTAGAGGAGACTGCAAAGCCTATCAAAAATGTATTAGTACCATTTTTGATAATTTTGGAGAAAAAATAAATCAAAAAATGGTTGTCTCCAATTTTTTTTTAGTTGTTGCTTAAATCATAATCTTAATCATAATAGTGAGTAGAAAAGAAAGGGTGAGAGGATCAGCCTTAGTGTTTAAACTGAGTCTCACCTGGAATGACAGAGATAGTTTTCAATGCTCGGAGAACTCTGAATGTTCTCAGCGCAGATACATTGCCCAGGTCCACAAACTCTGTTATATATCTGAAATAGGGGAAGGATCACACACAGAACAAACACGATGACAAAAACCACACACGCCAAGAGCACAACACCACCGAACCAGGAGGAAACGATGCCACTCACAGAGCCTGTCCACTGAGGAGAAGGGTGGAAGGTAAAAGGAAAGAAAGACACACACACCTAACACCGACCCCGCCCCACCGTCCCCCACCCCATCCTGTCTTACCTGGAATTACAGAAATAGTTTTCAATGCCCTCAACACCCTGAACGTGCGCAGAGCTGAGACATTGCCTAGGTTTACAAACTCTGTTATATACCTGCAGGATCAAACCACAGTTACAACAGCTTGTTATTTACATGCATATATGAGATGAAAAAGATAAATTCACACACAGATGGGCTGTGTGACAGCTTCACAAACAATGATTTTTTTAGTGTGTAGTTAGACATATGGAAGCAGGTAAATCTGTGGTATAAATTACTGCGTGACATAAACACTCCGTCGAGGGTGATGGGGGAGCGATACTGGGCCTTAAAGTGGATGTTGCAGACTCCAGCAGATTGAGAGAAAAAGGGCGAATGAGAAGAAGAGTTAGATGACGAGAAGAAAATAAGTCGGATGAGGTGTAGGTGTTGTCAGAGAGGCCGCAGAGTGTCAGATGGAAACCTTCTATTTCCAAAGAGAGAAGAGTCTCAGATCAATGGAAGAATCACAGAAGACGGACAGGAAGAATAAAGGAAAGACGAAAAGATGAACAATTATCTGTATATCTGTATCTGAAAGCTCACTTTCTTTACCCACCCTCTCTAATATAACAATGGCAATATTTGAGCACAACATCATTCCATCATTTCATCATCCACCAGTCTGATCACAAGGAAAAATACTTACGCCATCGAAATGACCATGAAATCCAGCCAGTTCCATGGATCTCTTAGGAATGTAAACCCGTCTATACAGAATCCTCGCGCTGTGATTTTTACAAGAGACTCAAATGTATAAATTCCCGTGAATGTGTACCTGAAAGACAAAAGCGTTGACAGAATCAGTTCACCAGGCTGCATCAAAGCTCACTCACAAATGAACATCTGCGCCCTCATGAGCAGGAAATGACAAGGTTAGGAGACTAAATTTAGACAGATAAAGTCAGATAACACAGTATCATAGATTGTTTTTGATTAAGCAAACATGTTTTTAACAGAAACTAATAGTGAAGACAGGCATATTTCTAAAATATGGTGTTAGCACAGTTAGCCCGTTTGTTTCTTGCACCACAACATGATTCGTAGCTGCACTATGTTGTAGGAAATGTTGCAGAAAATAAACAGAAATCTGATCAACAAATCACACATGCTATCAGTTTTGACTGTACTCGAGCTGTGCCTTGAGCTAAATGCTAACATTAGCATGCTAATATTCTCAGTGACAATGCTATGTTAAAGCTTAGCATATTCGCCATCATAGTTTAGCATGCTAGCATTTGCTAATTCACATTAAACACAAAGCACCGCTAAGGCTGACAGGAACATCATTGACTTTGCAGGAAAAGTCAAAGGATCATTAGTAGGATCGATCTCATCTGGGGAACATGAATATCTGCGATATATTTCATTATAATCAATGACACAGATGTTGAGGAGGAGAACAACTTGACTATGGAGCCAAGCTGGTTTTATAGCAATAAAATATTTCCCTTGTTTTATATTTTCATTTTCATTGCAGAATATATATTTTTTACATTTGAATGTAATGGGAGACAAAAACTGGAAGACAAAAGTCTTTTAGCATGCATTCATACCTCTAAGTGAAAATGATAAAAGTGTACTTACTCTACTTGTTTTGACCACTCGGGAGGATCACTAAAGGTCATGAATATACAGTTGGTCAAAATAGTACACATAATGATCATGCTGAAAAGAGTGAGGAGCAGGTTAAGGAAAATGTGGATCATAGAGGCAATAACAAAAAAATAAAAAGCAATAAAATATATAAACATAACAATATAGTATACAAATAGTTTACATGTAATGTGTCATTTGTGTCAGCTCTAGCAGCCCACGACATTCAAAGGGTTGATATCATAAAACGTACACGTAGCACTTAACAGAAGGCGGTTAAGCATGTCCTGTACCACAAAGGCCATTATTTCACCCATGAAATATTTAACTGGTATATATTTAGTGGAAATATAATTTAATGACTGAAACTTTTTACAGCTGTAAGGCTTTCAGTGCAGTGAGGTTTACGCTCAGAGGAAACTAAGGAAACCTCAGAGGTTTAGAGAGTCAGTTATAGCCGTGGTGAATAATAAGCAGAAAAAAGATAAATGTAGGGGAAAATGACATAAATATGATTCATAACTTTTTTGGTTACTGTAAGTATTGCTGTATTTGTCAGCAATCACAAAAGGGGGCAAACTACACTACACCTCATGTTGCCAAGAAAAGTCTTCTGATCCTGGTGGAAGTTGAAAGCAAATATATTGCTAATATAAATTAATTTTGGCAAATATGTCAGTGCATTATAAAAAGAAGTGCATTGTAAAGTTAAACAGCAACATTGTTAAGCTGAACTCTTTAAAAACAAAATGGTTGCTTTATATATATATATATATATATATATATATATATGAATAAATAAAATTAATAAACACTGGAATAAAACACCCACATTCCTGTCTGAACTGTCACTGGTCCAGTTGCATTTTGTGTAAAGTGGGATTTGATGACAAAAAAGCAATATATCTAATAAATAAGATGACATTTCTGGTTCTGCTGCATCAGTCTTGAGGACTTAAGCCAATAAACGATTACTGGACTGGTTTCAAGTATCAACTAGGGATCAGCTTCAATATCATTTTCACCATGTGGTAAAACAAACTACTTCAAGGATTTTTTTCTTTCTCTTTTTTCATTTTGTTATCCAAGAGAAAAAGAGAGGGAGGGACACAACCTTCAACTGTTCAGTCTGGGTCCTGAGATTGATGCTACATTGTTAAACCACAATGGGTTTATTGAGGTCTGGCTTGGTCTACTGCTCAGGATGACTCATCATTTGGGCTAGCCTTTCAGTTCAATGAGAAAATGGCTACCGCATGGCTTGATGTACGCTCCTCCATGTGAGGATGTCTTCTGACTCTGACTGTAACCACACTAAGTGTCTGTATCCTTTGCTGCAGCATCAGTCACAGGAAACATCAATAGCAGTACGAGTACAAAGACAGAACATATCATCATGAATAATACACAAGAAACTCTTGTCTTTGCTATTAAGACACTTCTTAAAAGGATATGAATGTATCAAAATTTTAATAGCTATTCGCCTAACAAGATTAAAAGGACTTATGAAGTACAAGGCAGGTGTGGCACTAAAACGGAAGATTGTCTTCCCTTTATTTAGCACTATAAATGTCTGTGGAGAGAAGAAGAGAAGAGAGAGATGATATCAATTAATAACAATCAGATAAATCACACACATACAAAACAGTACAAACTGTAATAAAAACATTAAAAACACTAAACAAAATTATATTTTCAATATGTTCTCTAAATGTATATATATATGTGTGTGTGTGTGTGTGTGTATCTGTATATATGTGTATAAATATATATATATATATATATATATATATATATATATATATGACTATTTGTGTATTTCCTCATAAAGCAGCACGCTGTGAATTTTGTGTCACATGAAATTAACTGATACTCTTCTGAACAGAGTGAAAATGGCTGCCAGGATGTTTCTAATGTTAGTATGTTGTCCCAGTCGCTCAGCATTATCCGCTGGTTTCAAGAGAAGAAAACGAGCAAAAACCAGAAGAGAAGAGCTCGCAAGCCCCTTTCTGTGGGTAACCTCATAATTGTTTAAATAAAACATGGCGATTTGCATGAAACTTTAATGAAACTCTGTGCATTTGCACAAGTGATATGGGCCCTTGTGCTTTTAACAAGGCATCCCCTCACTACATTAAGCCCTGCAGAGCCACCAGCTCAGCGCTGAAGGCTGAAGACAGTGAAGTCAAGACGGAGAGGAGGAGGAGGAATGAGGACGAAGAACGGGAGGGGAGACCATGAGGTGGTGTCACATGACTATGACATGTATTCTATGCACTTCCAACGGAAATTTGGTGCACGTGTTAGAGGTCGTTAACAAGAAACATAAACATTTCAAGAAGGAACACGGAGCAGAAACGAAGAGCCTTTCAGCCTAGAGGACGAGACACAGCTCTGTCACATGACCCTCTGACATCAACTCAACTCAAATCTACAGACAACTCAGATCAAGCAAGAGCAGTTTAATAAGATCAAATGAATTTACTCACTGGTTACTATTATGGGTCAGTACAGGAACCTTACTCCAAAGTGTTAATGCTCTCTTATACACTGTAAACATTCCCAGTCAGCACTATGGTCAGCTTTAATGACACACTTGGAAATGTCCCAGTTGCCAGTAGCATGACATTTCTATTCAGTGCAGCTTTCACACACAAAGTGTATGATGTGTGCACCTGCGTGACCGATACAAGCAAGCACAAAACCCAAAAATAAAAAAAAAACAGTGTTGTCATCCACACACACACACATGCACGCACATGAACATGCGCGCGTAATGGCTATATATGTAGGGAGGGTTTTTTTTTGTAACGCATGACTAAACTGCTGCAAAGCTACTGAAAATTTCATAATCTAGAGCTGAGAAAGGCAGAAAGCAGAGGAGAGGAAAGGCAGAAAACAGGGGAGATGGAGAGCAAGTGAAGCAGGCAGGCAGGCAACTGTAGCAGCAGCAGGCTAAGGAGAAGCAGGACAGAGGGAAGCAGAGCGAGGGAGCTGGGCAGAAGACAGAGAAGGGGAAGGGAGGGGGGATGGGAGAGAGAGAGAGAGAGAGAGAGCAGCTTTGACACAGAGGCTCCAGCCATCAGGCAGGGCTGCAGCATCTGCATCCATGAGAGCCTCAGCAGCCATTCAAAGAGCCCCGTTCTTTCAACCCTTGTGGTAAATGGCAAATGGCCTGTGTTTTATGGCACCTTTAGCCCAAGAACCTCTCACACACACACACATACACCCATTAAGACAGCAATGTCGCAGGGCTGGGCCAGCATGCTAGAAGCTATCCTGCTCCAGTAATGCTCCAGTGCTTCCGATCAATAATTTTACATTATAAATGTTTGGATTCCTCTACAAAAATCTGTTTTTTTGGCTGGAAAAAATATGTTTTTTTCCCTGTTTGTAGAGATCATGGACTGAATCAACAACAGACCATTCACAGCAAATGTCAACACATAAAACATGATGTTAATAAATATATATGTAACGTTTTAATGTTTATCATTTATTTAAATGTGGAGATACTGGATGAGGGTAGATGGCAAAGCATTTCTTTCAAATCACATAACATTAGACCCCTACTGCCAGATTACAAAGTAAAAAACAGCTCCTTTTTTGCACCCACAGGTCTGCTCTATCGAGGCACATTTCAGTGAACGTGGCTGCAGCAAGAAGGAGAACAAGTGTGCTCATGCATCCTCGCACATGTCGTCCATTTCATCCCTGTCCTCACTTCATTTCTCCCTCCCTCCCTTCCTCTGTCATTCTCTCTTTCCCCTCTCCTTGAAAACTATCTGTTACAACGGCCTTGACTGGCTTCCGCATTGACGCCAAACTCAACGCGACCTGGATCAGCTTTGCTCAGCCCAGCGTGGCACAGCCCTGCTCCGGACACCGGTCGGGGCGGGGAGGGGCTAGATGCTGCATCATCACGCATCCAACCTGGCTGCACTCCGTCTCAGCTATGACACAATCTAAAAGAGCCACAACTGAAGATTTGTGTTGTAGAAGATGTACAGCTTCCCTTTAACGGTTATTTGTCCACGTCTTTCTCCCCCTCCCACCTGTGTGAAAAATGAGACTCAGAGCCTGCCTGCCGCTCATACACAGCAACAGTCTTCCATCAAGGTCACCACCTGATCTGACGTCACGGCTGCTCGCGCTTCCAGATCCAAAGCAGTATCGCCTCCCTTTGGCATAAGAACAAGACTAGATGGAGGGACATAATTAGACTCCCCTGAAGCTGGGAGCTAACAGGACGTCTGGAGAAGACAGGCGCGGAGACAAGAAGCAAAACACACACACACAAAAAAAAAAGCAGAAAGAACCTTGTATGACATCGTATGAATCTGTGACAGTAACACATGAACATGTGTGGCACAGAGAACAAGTGAGCTGTGTGTTAGTGAGGGAAGACATCAACAGCCCAACATATCACTGGACATGTTTGCCAAGTGTCATCTGAATCGTGTCTCCTCCTTTTTGCACTGGACTGGTATGTTACATAACAGCCAGCGTGCACTGAGTAACGACAGGAAGGTATGAGACAGAGACAGACGGAGAGAGAGGAATGCAGATCCCATGGACCTGAATGCACACGCACATCCGATCAAAGCAAATCCCGTCAGCTAATGATGATGACTTTGACAGATTGTTACAAGCTTGTTTTTGTTTTTTTGGGAGGGGGTTGGACTTGTTATATTTTACCATATATAGTGGGAGAGTTATAAAACGCTGTTGTCAAGAGAGCAGCAGTTTTTAAAAGAATATGTGATCGCAGGAGACTGTTTTGAATAAAAATGCCAATTTTGTTATGTAAGTCTTTGTCTAAAAATAGACAACAAACAATGACACCATGGTAGGAGATTTAACTCTCACTGCTCGCTCACGTTATCAACACGGCAGCATTAAAATGACCCAAGTGCACTAGGGACATTAAAAGTAATAAACAGGTTCACACTCTTTAAGACTACAGGAGGACTACACTACATAGAAGACTCGGATTTTACAAAATGGCTGCAAATTTCAAGGAAGTTTTTAACTCTCCTAAACCCTGATTTAATTCTCTTTGATCAATGTCTTGAGGTAACAGCATCTATGTATTTGATCATTTTGATCCAGAAGCTGATTCATCTACCAAGGGCAAGACGCAGCTGCATGAAATGAACAGTCTCCTTTAGCAATTGTGTTTGACAGGTACACATGATGGTGATATTCAGAGACTCTCAAGGTCACCCAGCCATCGTCACACTGAGCATCAGACATGACAGAAACCCCAGAGACAAGTGTCTCCTCGAAGACAAGCTGGAGTCCTCACAGCCTGAACCTGCTTCTGCCATTGCTTTGCCCTCTCTCTCTCTCGCTTTCTCTCCTTCCACAGATTAATTTTTGAACAATTAGAAAAGTCTGTCATGTGGAACAACAGTCTTTCAACAGTTACCACATCTGACCTTTTCCCTAAAGCCCTGAGAGCAAAGCAGATACGGCAACATCCTGCTCAACAACCTCGAGAGCTCAGCTCTCACACTCCCTGAAGATCTTCAAGGAGGGAAACGTAATTACATTCTGCAACCTAATCAAAAAATTTAAATAACTGTAAACACAGCCCACCTGGAGGCCAACCATCACAAATCACACGCCTCTATTCTGGCGGCACAATTTTGAGCCATTATGTATGACATCATGAGGCTACTCATCTACTGACTGTGATGTCAAATATGAATCAGTGGACTCAACTGATAAGCATTGAACAATAAAATGTACGCTGATCAAGTAAAGACAAATTAAAACAGAAAGACAAGGCAGCAATAATGTAATGTTGTCATGTTTTGACTTCCAAATTGCAATATCATGAGCAATTTTATTGATTTTTTTTGTAATTTGAGAGAAGCCTGAGGAAGTGGGACAAGTACTGTTCATCAAGTGGACTGGGCATTGTTTTACATTTTTCAATATACTGACTTTGCTTCAGGATATAATATTAAATGGCATAAACACAAGCTTCAAGGGAAAAAAACACTTACAAACTGACCACCTTTTATTACGAACCTTTTAAAGTCTTTGGATTCTACTGTAACATTTGAGTCAGTTTGATGCCCAGCCACAGTCAGAAACATCCTTTGGTTTTAATTGTGCTAACTAAGTTAATGAGTCATTGTGTGTTTGGATCAGGACTTTGTAAACTCACTTTTTGAGTATTCAGGTAGTATGGGTCCAGGTCCTCCAGTGGTACCGCCACCATTCCTGGAGGGATGTCCCCATAGATGTAGGGCAGACTCTTCCCAGCCTCCAGGTCGCTGTTGGGCTTGGGCTTGTTTTCGTCATCATCGTCACGGTAACTGCTGTCCTGCTTGGGTGGTTTCTTGTTCTTCTCCTCATTGATGCGCTGCTCAAGGGCCGCCAAAGATTCCACAGTAAACTTCTTGAAGCTATCAGGTCCTGGCGGTGCAAGAAGGGGTGCAGCCATGTTTTCATCCTGCAGCTACTTGGTCTTTAGGTTTGTACCATCCACAGTAGCAGCTCTGCAAGAGATGAAGACACAAAAGAGAAAATATAAATCTTTCAGAAAAAAATGCAATTTAATAATGTATGTCCTCCTGAAGAGGAAAACGTTTGGAGCATGTGACATCACAAGCATAAATATTTACATGTTTAGTTATGAAATCCTGTTAATGAAAATACAAGTTTATCATAGACAAATCCAACATATTCACTTTAGAAAATGTGAAGGTGCACATTAGATTGCACAAAGAAATAATCACTATAGATAACATAACGCACAATGTAATGGCCGCTTGTGTGTTGCATCACTATTACCAAAAATTAACCTCTTGTTGTTAAAGCTAAAATCCAGATTTCACAGTCCAGTTAAGTTTAAAATTAAAGAGAGTTGATGGCATCGCTGTATTTTGATGGCACAGTGTTTTAGCTACTATATTTAATAATGTTTATACATTTTATGTAATATGTTCATGTTTTTTTGTTACTGTAGTTTCTTTTTTGTTGAATATTTTGTTTTATTCTTTGGTTCTTAAGATCGAGCAGAGACTGCAAAACACAAAGTAATACCACATGCATATGTAAGAAGCATTTTCTATCACTTGTGGTTAGTCTTAATTATGTTCAGGCACTAACAGTTTAATGTGTCACAAACTATGGTCTCAAAATGTTTTCATCCAGAGCTGGAAACAAGTTCTGGGTCAACAACAGACCAATTTAAGCATTTTTACTCCTCTTGGTTTTTCTGAATAGCTGACAGAAGACAGTGTACCTAATGTCCGTATGACTGAGTGGAGCCTTTTAATTTTTCCCCAACACACTTAGATGCACAAAGGACACAACGGGTGCAGGACAAATGCTCGAGCTGCAGGACATTTCAGGGTCAATGTACTGAAGCAAAGCAGCACTGAAGGAAAGTGGTGAAGAAACTGACTAATGTTGAATTTGTTGCATATTTAACTAGAATCATCTCTGAATTCCTTTGCGTTATATTCCACTTTTTGTCAACACGTGCAAACCTTTTTTCCCCCCTCAGCTTATACAAATTTAACAGCACAATCAGTCATATCTGAATCACAAGGCCTGTCACTTCCCTACGCACCCTCTTGCATAACACAATCTAATTAAAAATGCTCAACGTGTAAAAAAAAAAAAAAAAAAGGAGCTAATCTCACAGAGGAAAGACACCACTGTGTCCTGGTATGAAGAGGAGGAGGAGGGGGAGGAGGAGGAGGAAGGGGGAAAAGAGAAAAAACCATAGAAAACATGCATCCTGTGAGCCAGGACGTCTGTTTTAAAATGGACCCTGGAAGCTCACAGTCACTGAGCCTTCTGCTGCTCTGCTGGCGCTGTCCGCCTCAGCACCACACACACACACACACACACACAGGCCTGCATATGCACGAATGCATACATGCAGGGTTCATAGAGATGAAAAATCATAACCGATCTGTCTGGTGGTAGAGAGGGAAAAATTATCGCTTTGCTCCGCACCAGGCCTTCTGGTTGAGCTCCTCATCTCGACGCCTCCAGGCCTGAAGCAGTTTATCCTTCAATTCTCTTCAATGTTATTTAAGTCACGGTGTCAACAATCAGTCCTGCTGCGTCTCGGTCTCGTTGGTTACACCCAAGCTTGGCAGTCAAATCGTGTTTTGTTTTGTTGTTTTTTTTTCAGAAGAGGAAACAAGCACCTTCTGTTACCTTCTCGGTCATTTTCTCGTTTGATCAGAGACGCAGTAAGATTGTTTACTAAAGCTGATAAATAAGAAGCACGGCCCATATAAATCACTATGTGCGGCTTTTTTAAAATTAAATAAACAATATATATTTGGTTGAATAGAAAAGTCCTACTGAGCCACAGAGACAAGCTGGGGGCTATACTGCGCAGAGAAGTGGCCCGCTACAACCAAATTGGCCAAAGCGATATTGCTGCAGTGGGTGGTTTGTATGTTGAAAATGTCACGCTGTGGTAAACGCGACGGTGGATTTGTCAAAGTCACAAAGTGTAATATCGATGTGTTAGAAGAAATCAGAGCAAATGAGCTCGATGTTATTCGGAAAAAGGGTAAATATATTAAAAATAAAAACGCGATTGATATTCATATGGAGGAGAGGGATGGGGAAGGGGGGGCGGTGTGTTCCGTGCGTCTTTGCGCGTTGCCTTGAAGGATCTGCACCACACCCGTGAAGCCATGTCGACTGCCAAATCAATACGGGCTCTATCTGTGCAAAAGATAGCCCAGGGTATGATGGAAATAAATACAACACAGAGTCCGCAACATCACACGAAACAGAACAAATAAGAACATTAAAGAACAGATACGGTGATGCCACATTAAAAAAAACGAACCAAAATCACCTGGAGGAATGTCAATGTGAATATCTTGATGATGGAGGAAGGATCAGGCTACTCACATAGCATCAGCTCCTTCTCGAAGCCTCGTGCATCATCTTATAATCCAAAAGATGTTTTAAAAAAAAAAATGTTGTGGATTTTTTGTTTTTCGGTAATTTGCTTTTTTTAGTGTCGATCAGACGGCGCCCTACCTGAAGTCAAACCTACCAGGCATTTTTCTCCCGCAAAAAAAGGGAAAAATGGTTTCGTGAAAGCCTCTGATCCTCGACGAAATTATTAATGCGACCAATCCCTCGCCATCGATATCGAATGATTGATTTAATAAAACATATTCTCTCTCTGCTCTAGTGATGTCGATGGACGCTCGGTAAAACGCAGACAACCGTTTTCTATCCGCGATCCCCAAAAAAAGGAAAGAGAGGAGCAGTGTGCAGCTCTGCGACATTTACGCAAGAATACCGACAGAGAGAACATGAAACCTCACCTAACATCACATGCAGGCTTTTGTCAAACGTTTAAAAATGAAGGATACTCACTTTGTTTGCGTTACAATGAATCCAGAAAGCCGTAGCAGGACTGCAGATGTGGAAAAGATTGAGGAGAAACTGCGGTTGTCGCCATATTGTTGCTGCTATCTTCCCCCTCAGTGCGAGCAGTTTCCCTGCATAATTGATGACTCTCAGCAGAATGTGAGGGAGTGTCGGCAAGTGCGTTTCTTCAAATCGTAAAGGTCATTTAGGCCTGCAGCCTCTAAACCCTCAGAGGGCTGCTCACAAAACTAGAGAGAGCTGGTCCTGGGCTCACACAGATGAGACTGGATCAGATCAGTGCACAGAACACGCACGCGTTTTTTTTTTTTCTTTTTTTTTTTTTTTTTTTTCTCTCACAAAACGCATTGGCTCGGTGTGGTGAGTTTAGATTTTATTGGCTGTCAAGTTGTCGGTACAGTCAATCAGACATATCCTCTGCGTGTCTGACATACATAAATTTAGGGGAAAATGTTATATACATTTACTTCTGTGTTTAATATAATAAAAGCGGACAATATATTCATATGTGGCTCAATGTGCCTCAGTATATCTCTTCCATCTAAAATATGGTCTATTTTCTTTAGATGAGCTGTATTTTCAATTTATAGGTTCAGTATCAGACCGATCTCCTCCATTCTGCTCTTTTAAAAGCACAAATTAAAATGCAAATAGAAAAGCTCGTAACATGTCACCTTGTTTTTATTTTTGTTGTTATCTGAATGTATGAATGAAAACAACCCAACTGAATCAAAATAAACCGAAAGTCTTAAAATGGAAAAAAGGTAAATCATTTCTCTCTGTTTTCATTTCTTTACATGTAGTCTTGGCTAAATTTATAATGATATTGCTTAATTAAAAAAAAAAAAATCATGAAATTTAATTAAACCTAAATTAAATCGAGCTAAACCTTCACGTGACGTCATCGGTGGACGTTGTTTTTGTTTTTGGTCAAAAAATAAAGAAGTTTGAAGAAAATGGAGGTGAAGAGGCTGCTGCTCTGTGTGGTCGCTCTGTGTTTGACTCTGACTTCAACTCAGGACAGTGAGTAAAACCTGTGCAGGGTCAGGACAGTTTTTATCTCTGATTATGATTAGTATCAATCGTTGGTTGGTTAACCTTTAAGTTACTCAGAGCAAAGCTTTAAAACAACAATTTGTAATCATATTTACAGATTTTATTTGAACCTCTAAGCTCAACTAGTACATATACTTAAGTATTTTACAGCTACAACTTACAACTGACCCACTTTTACTTGAGCGTTTTCATTGTATTGCACTTTCTACTTCATTCCGCTGCATCTTAAATACAAATACTGCTCTTTTTTTGACTATAATTACATTAATTTGGTTGCTGTTATGACCTGAGTTTTACACAGTTTTTTTAAATATGACGTTTTACTCGAATATTAACCGCTGATTCTACATAATCATTACTTGTGATACTTTAAATACCTTTGCTGGTAGTATCTGATAGTTTAGTACTTGGGCTGAAGTAACAGTTTGAATGGAAGACAAATAATATTTTAGTTTTTATTAGATTATGGATCTGAAGGATACTTTTGTCACCGCTAAATGACTGATATTTAAAGTGGATTCTGTAAAAGGATATAACACAGTTGTAAAGTTGAATTAATGAGCAGTAACACTCATCCCCCTTCACATGTGGTGTTTCCTTACGGCCTTATTTGGTCTCATTTGACCTGTAGCTTGTGGTGGCAAACATTTGTTTTTCTTTGTGTAACTGACATAACTGATCCCATCAGCAAGTTTTCAATTTGCTTATCCAGGTTGGGTTGTGGTGGCAGCAGGCTAAGTAAAGTAGTCCATTTGTCACTCTCAACCAGCATCACTTTCCAGTTCATCCTGGGCGATGCTGACATGCTCCCAGGCTAGATAAGATATAAAACCTCCTCTGTATGTTCTTGGTCCACCCTAAGGTCTCCTAACTAGTCAGACGTGGCCAGAAAACTTCCAATGGGAATCACCCAGGAAACTCAAACCAACTTAACTGGCTCCTTTTGTTGCTGAACAGTAGAGGCTCTACTCCAAGCCATTCCCCGGATGTCACAGCAACTCAATTTGTCTGCTTGTATTTACAACCTTATTCTTCAGTCACTAACCAACACTCATACACATTGTGGGAACTACATAGTTCACCATCGCCTTTCTCACTGCTGACACTGTACCGATCTTGAACATGGTGAAAATGTTTTTTGTATCTGCCTGATCAACAGAGCTGTGTTGTTTGTGGCACCAGACCCTTAATAGTCACCCAAAGTTAACTGAAATTCAGAGTATATTTATGACAAATCAAAGAAGATTATTCCTCTGCTGTGCTTGTGGTGGCCAGGCCAGTGGGAGACATGTTTGTTGTTTCCTGCTTGGTCTTCTCCACAAAGACAAAGTCCTGATGTTACCCCAGGGTTAACCTCTGTGTGACTCAATTCAATCTCTCAATTGAGTATTTCTGAAAAAATTTCTGACAAACATCACAGTGGTGCAGTGGTTATCATGGCTTCCCCCCAACAGTCTAAAGATTTGAAAGTTATGTGAGTAACTGTGGTGTGAATGTCTGTGTATATATGCTGGACCTATGATTGATTGATTATCTATCAGGAACACACACTCGCCTCAACCTGTTGGATAACCAGTGTAGATGATTGATGAATGGTAGATAGGTGAGCAAAGCAAAAATGAACTATTACAATGCTCCCAAGGCAATTGACTTACTAATTGATGTTTTAGTGAGGTTTTCCATCTATTTTTTCCATCTAACTTAGCTCTTTATTGCCACTTATGTCAACAAAGTGAAAGATACATAAAGTTACAAAAGTTACATACTTCCATTTTAGATGAAGTGTTAGTGTCTAATGCACCTCTAATAATGTAAATAATGAAATGTCATTTCATGAGAACTTCTCTGATTGTGTTCATGAGGCTGTGGACATCGGCCCCTCGCTGCCCCCGTGGGTCTGTCTCGAATAGTGGGGGGTCAGGAGGCTCCTGAGGGGGCGTGGCCCTGGCAGGTCAGCATCCAGATCACTCACATGCAGCTCTGTGGCGGCTCGATCCTCAACAGACACTTTGTGCTCACCGCCACACACTGCTTCCATAAACAACCGTGAGTTATACACACACACACACACACACACACACACGTCATAAGTACCTCAATCTATGTTGCATACAGGAAGAATGAATAACAAAAACATATCAAGTTAAAAGCCAGATGTCCAACACTTTGGTTATATGTTTAGTATGTGATGGGACATAGACTCCTTTTACTAACTGCTTTGATTCACAAAAAGGAAAATTAAAGATTGTTCTGTTAAGGCAGCTCATAAGTTTTACCACCAACAAGGTCCTGATTCATTAGTTTTTCTATTGATTCATTAACAATCTAAACTGGAAATGAAGCAGAGGCTGAGAGGGTCAGAGTAGACCAGGACAATAACAATGACCCAAATTTATCCTTATTTTAATCTTCGTCCTTCTGTTTCATGTCCAGGTGGATCAAGGTGACATATTACCGTGTGGTGGCAGGAACTAACGTGCTGTCCAATCCGGGAGCTCATGTTCAGGTCCGCTCCATTCATAAAATCATAATGCACGAGGACTACGATAAACTCCGAAGTAACAACGACGTGGCGTTGTTGCTCCTCAGCACTCCCCTCAACTTCGATGACTACGTCCAGCCTATCTGTACTGCCAACAGCTTGTCCCATGAGAAAGAACTTAATTTTTCCCAGTGTTTCATCTCCGGATGGGGGCACCCCAATTACCAAGGTTGGTGTAAAGATTTCAGTGACGCTGCAGAAGTGAATTTACATGCTGAAGTGCTCTTGAGCAAGACAGCAAAGCTCTGATAGTTTCTCTGTCTCATCTAGACTCAATATGGAGAGAAAAGATTGACCAGAGACTCTTTTTTTAAAAAAAATTGCCATAATTGTAAAATAAAATTAAACAGCATTTCAGATCAGTCCAAATGAAATTGGATCTCTTGTAATTTAGGCTGCAGACAATTTGTATTTTGTTCTGTTTCTTCCTTTTACTGCCTCACCCCACTCCATTTATGAACAGTACATAAAGAACATAAAGAGTTCATAAATGATGTATAACAAACTATAATGCAGTCCTAAGGGCATTTATATGTCTATTAATGTACAGTGTTTATCAGCAGACAAAACCTCACCTGTAAAGATTTATTCATTATTAATACATCATTGTTTTACTATACTGCCTTTCAAGATGTCGACAGGATGAGTTAAAGGTTTTTACAAATACATAATAAATAGTTAGAGTGTGTTAACCGTTTGACGTTAGTATACTTCTTATAGGCTTTAGAATAGTGTTTACTTGTCTTCTCCTGTCTTTTAAATATTAAATCTAAGTATTATTGGCTATTTATTAGTATTATTAGGTCCATTAGTGGCAATCTGAAACTGCAAATGTTGGTGTTTATGTTGTAGGCCAGACCGTGGACAGACTGAAGGAAGCAGAGGTGCAGCTTTTTGACGCTACATTATGTAACACATGGTACCTTGGCCTCATCAGCAACAACATGATCTGTGCTGGATCAGAGAGTGGCGAGGTTGATTCTTGTCAGGTAGTGACTGTTGTAGATTTATAACGTGCAATGTGCAAACTCACTACAAGCTGCAGGTTTTTTTTTTATGTCAGTTCAATATGGCTGCCATTGATGTGTGCTTCAGGGTGACAGCGGAGGTCCTCTGCAGTGCTACAGCGAGACTGAGGAGAGGTTTTACTTGGTCGGAGTGACGAGCTTCGGGGATGAGTGTGGACTTCCTTTCAAGCCTGGGGTGTACGCACGAACCTCAAGCTTTGCAACGTGGCTGAAGCGAAAACAGGAAATCAGTGTGTTAACAGTGTCTGCTGCACACAGAACGAACACAAGACTGACCACAGCTCTGCTCAGCACTGCTCTGATGCTGCTCAGAAACACAGTCTGATGTGTCAATAAACATCACTCTTTAGCAAGAAACACTTCTGAATGTTTTTCCTTTACATGTTACCATTTCTTAATATATATATACATATATATATATATATATATATATACACAGTGGTGCATGTTTGTTACACTTAAATGTTTCAGATCAAACAAATTTAAATATTAGTCAAAGACAACTCAAGTCAACACATAATGCAGTTTATAAATGAAGGTTTTTATTATTAAGTGAGAAAAAAAAAAATCCAAACCTACATGGCCCTGTGTGAAAAAGTGATTGCCCCCTAAACCTAATAACTGGTTGTGCCACCCTCAGCAGCAACAACTGCAATCAAGCGTTTGTGATAACTTGCAATGAGTCTCTTACAGCGCTGTGGAGGAATTATGGCCCACTCATCTTTGCAGAATTGTTGTAATTCAGCCACATTAGAGGGTTTTCAAGCATGAACCACCTTTTTAAGGTCATGCCACAGCATCTCAATAGTATTCAAGTCTTAAGGTTCTTTTTGTTCAGCAGTGGTTTTGTCTTGGAGCTCTGCTGTGCAGGCCGTTTTTGCCCAGTGTCTTTCTTACGGTGCAGTCATGAACACTGACCTTACCTGAGGCAAGTGAGGCCTGCAGTTCTTTGGATGTTGTTGTGGGTCTTTTGTGACCTCTCGGATTAGTCATCGCTGCGCTCTTTGGGTAATTTTGCTTGGCCAGCCACTCCTGGGAAGGTTCCCCACTGTCCCATGTTTTCACCATTTGTGGATAATTGCTCTCACTGTGGTTCGCTGTGGAGTCCCAAAGCTTTAGAAATGGCTTTATAACATTTTTCAGACTGATAAATCTCAATTACTTTCTTTTCCATTTGTTCCTGAATTTCTTTAGATCTCAACATGACATATAGCTTTTGAGGATCTTTTGGTCAACTTCACTTTGTCAGGCAGGTCCTATTTAAGTGATTTCTTGATTGAGAAGACGTGTGGCAGTAATGAGGCCTGGGTGTGGCTAGAGAAATTGAACTCAGGTGTGATAAACTGCAGTTAAGTTATGTTTTAACAGGGGGGCAATCACTTTTTCACACAGGGCTATGAAGGTTTGGATTTTTTTTCCCCTCCATTAATAATAAAAACCTTCATTTCATTTTGTGCTTACTTGTGCTGTCTTTGACTAATATTTAAATATATATATATATATATATATATATAAAATCCTCCATTAGCTCATGATAATTTTGTCAAAAATCTTGTTTTTTTAAATTGTATTGGGCTTTTAATATTATTAGCAGTCACTGCGATTAGAAAGCTTTTAGCTGATAAGAAAAAGCCTTCCCATTATTTTCCATTAGACATTTACTGGAAAAGTTTTCAGAGGATCTTGATCAAAATCCATCCATCAACGATGTATTAGTATATTAAGTGCAGATTGAAAAAAAAAGAGAAAGTCGTGAGAATTTATAAATGGATAACCAATCAGGAATGATTGACTCATACAAAGAAATTAATAAAAGAATAAAAAATAAATGGATGCAAACAGAGTAAACACCTGCAGAAAAACTTGTTATTAGTGGGGGAAAAGTCTTTTTTCTAAATAGGACAAATAAAACGTACAAAATAATTAAAGGAGTCCCTTGATACGCAGACACTTAGTGGTACTGTCGACTGATAATCATAATCTATAGTGTTATAGTTTATCGTGTTTTTACATGAACGCTGGTGTTTACAATGTGAATATTTATAGGAAATTCTCGACAGCGGGAAGATGTGATGAAAACTGACAGTGAGAGCGTCAGAAAACAGCACATCTCATTAGCTCAGTTAAAGTAAAGACAGCGACACGTGGTGGTAGGAAGCGGAAATGTTTCTGTGATGCTACAGCTGCTTCCTGAAGCTTCCAGAGACCAGAAAGAAGAAAAGGAAGGCACAAGAAACTCTGACAAAGCAATTTTTTTTATTATTATTTGACATGAAACACATCCAATGACAGTGTGACAGTGTTTTTTTGTCAAGTAAGACATGTTGTTAGAAGTTATCGCACCATTGACTAGTTCAGAATGTCTTTGCTGCAGCTCGACGATGCATAGTGAACAGACAGTTGTTGAGGTATACATTGTGGGCCCTTGAGTTTTGTGACTTTTGTGTGAAAGATCCTAATTTCATTACCTCATATGTACACATACATTTTGTGCTTCGAATAAAGTTTGGAGGTTTTGAAAGGTACGCCATTCCTCACAACAACCACAACCTGAAAACTGAAAATAAATATCCAAAATGGAAAGATGTCGACTTGCAGTGTCCGCGTGGAGACGACTGTTGAGAGGTTGTTGTTTTTGTTTGTTTTGTTTTTTTTTTTTTCCCCATCAGATCTCAGAGCTGATGAAAAACTGAACAATTTTTAGATGTTGGCATGGAAAAAGAATGACTTTTCACACAAAAAAGTGCATCTAGGAAGAATGTAAATGACATTGGAGAACAAAAGGCTTGTCAGCTTTCCCTTATTGATTAGCACCAATGTCTATTGAAAAAGGCTTGAAGGGCAACATGAAATTATAAAACTTTATTAAAACTTGTTGGAGTGAAACAATAGCAACATAGCAATTATCACACAGTAGCTCAGAAGCCTCACTTTGTTATTCATGAGTAAATGAACCTGTCCCAGATACTGGCTCACACACATACATGTCGTCAGTGTCCGTCACTGAATGGAAAGTGGTTTGTTGATGCGCTGCACTGTGTGGCAAGCTGCTTTTTTTTTTTCTTTTTCTTTTTTAAACCAAACCAGCTGCTTGCAGAAGTTGTGCATTTTTTAAAAATGAAAGATTACATCAAGAAAATATATTAAATTCCAATTTTGGATGAAAGAATTAAAAAAAAAAAAATACAGTGGAGACGACATTCTAAAAAAAAAAAAAAGAAAGAAAACAAAAGACAAACAAAAAAAAAAATGGTTTAATATTCTTGGATCATTTTCTTACAAAAGACAAACCTTGTTGCACCAGAGAAGCCAAATATCACTGTTAAACTGGAGACACACACACACACACACTCTCTCACACACAAACACACACACACACAATGATAATGGGAAAGTGCACATTGTTCCTGCCAAAATAATCTGAAACCTTTTTTTTTTTTTTTTTTTTTTGCAATGTGATACCATTAAATTAACAACGCAGAAAAAATGCTGTCAAGTATGGAAGATCAGTCAAGTTTTTTTTTTTTTCAATTCGACAAAGTTCATTTCCATGTACACATTAACACTAGTAATACAGTATTTGACCTCTAAAATACAGAATACAGACAATCTCCTTACCCTCATTTATCACCTCCCTTTTTCTCTGTTAAAGGAGGTTTTCTGCCATTTCTTTTTTTTTAAATCACGAGTTGCTTACTGATTGCTGTTTGTTTTTCATTTAAGGTTGTTCATTTAAGAATTTAAATGGTAATGATGAAATGACAAAGGCATGACTGCAAACTAAAAAAACAGACACCCCCTTCCTCTACAAAAGAAAGTATATATATGTATATATATATATGTATATATGAGTGTATTTTTGTTATAAAATGGTGGAACAGTTTGTTTGTTTTTTTAAAGTCAACTACTATTACAGCCAGAAATGAGTTAAATGTAAAAAGCACATAAGTTCCACAGGTTTAGTAAGGCAAAGTTCTGTCTTCATTCTTGGTATCTTAATTTTTTATTTTTTATTTATTTTATTTTTTAGAAATTCATCAGTCCATAATTGCAAATGTCACAATGGTACAATAAAAAAGGCACTAACTTGCCTTCTGGTGATCTACATTTTTCTAACTTCTAGCTGTGACGGCAACTTTGTTTGTTGCTTCAAGATGGAAAAACTACTGAAAACTGACTGAAAAGTAGCAGCTCACTTCAGTTAAAGCCAGGAGACGATGGATTATCCCGTGGAAATAAAACAAAAACAAAAAAAAAGCTTCAACTGAAGCTTTGAATCGAAACAGTCTTTATCAGCAGAGTTTGCTCTGTTGCTGTAGATGTGGGAACTTCTTTTTATTTTATTCTACATTAAGTTAGTGAAGTGTGACATGATCTAAAGCCCTGGAGCGAGACAGCAGGTTGACCTTGAGATTAGACAAGTTGTTCTTTGTTTTGGTCATTTGCTGATCGGCTCTACTCTCATGTATGAACAGTACATTTGAGTCTCAGAGTCTTTTTTTTTTGTGGCCAAAACATGACAACATTTCTGAAATTCAACATTTTACCTTCAGTTATACTGGTTAAATATTATTGTTTCTTTTCAATATTTTAGACCTAAAAGATGTGATGTTAATATTTTGTTTTTGTGTTACAAAACATGCAAGGACACACAGTGTGTCATTTCCAGCTGAGTGAATTAGTAACATTAGTAACTGTGACATTGAGTTTTTATTCATCCAGAAGCTCTGAAGAGTCTGTAACAAGAACAGACAAGTATTTTCAGGTTGAAAGATTCAAAGAGCGTATTTTAATTTTCAGATGTTAGGTGCTTTGACTCGCATGTAATGCTGACACATGAGAGGCACAAAAAATGAAATGGAGCTAAGCTCTGTCTAACTATGCAGCATGGGCAGAGCTAATCTGGCCAATTCACTGCTTTGTAACACCTGGGCTTGTTAGTTGTTTTTTTTCTTGTCTTGTATGTCTGACAAAGTCAATGACTGCCTTCCAAATTTAGCACGCACACCCAATCACCAGGCACAGCTTCAACTCTTCTTCTGAAAATTGGTGCTTTTTCAAAATGTATTAGTACTGTCACAATCATAAAAACTATCTAATGGACCAACTCCTACTTACACTGAGAATGAACAATCTGTTTCATCTTTACTATCCAGGTTTATATGTTTATGATGTAAAGTCTTTCTTTTCCCACACCAACAAACAGTGTAATTTTTTTAAAGGTCGTTCTGTAACGTGTGTATGTCGCCAGCATGTCTGCTGACAAATACAGTATGAGATGGGGGTGAAAGCCACAGTACACCTGGTAGGAAGGTATTTTTTGTCAGGATTGTCCCCGTGGGCAGCACTTGCTGGTGGCACTTTTTAATACTGATGTGGATTTGCTCTCATGACAGCAGCAGACATGGAGGGGAGTGGTGGTGGTGGGGTCGGGTAGAGGTGGGGGGTGTCGCCTTGAGGCAGGTGAGACAGGAAGTGGACTCAGAGGTGCAAGGACTTGAAAGTGCAAGGGGAGAAAGTTCCAGCTCCTCTCAGCAGTTCCAGTGCTCCACCCAACCTTCATGAATGAAAAAGAATGGAAAAAAAATAAAAACACACAAGGATGAATGACTCAGGATAAAAACCAAGGAATGGAAGGAGGGTAGGAGGGTTTCTTTCTTTGATGAAAGTACGTCATTAAAAATGTCTAATAAAAAATAACAAAATAAAAAAACATGAGCAGTGAGAGAGAAGTGGGATGAAGATCAAATATCCTTTAGTTGAATGATGTGTCTACTGTTAAGAATAAATCTCAGTGAACCTGGACTGCAGTGATCGAGCAGGTGGAAGTAAAGAAGGAACAGTTTCTGACAGGGAAGCACGTTCTCATTACAGTAATGATACTGCACTCGCATTCCCGCATCGTTTGGTGATTTCAGTGTGCGTCTGAGGTTTAACATCGGGGGTTGGGCTGCTACAGAACGCAATTCCTGTCTCCCTCATGTCTGTCCTCAGAGCTTGGCTCAGGTTTCTGCATCAGTTGGTGTTCACATGTTGTAGGCCACGTAGATGGGATCCAGTTGGTCTGCCAGGAAGGAGTCTCGTAGGTGCATCCTCTGCTTCTCTCCTCTGGAGTTGATGGGGATCACGCCGGGGTCGACGATCACCACCACCCCGACGATGAGGTGGTGCTCCTCCAGGACCACGTTGGTAACGAGGGGCACCAGGTCCAGGGCCTCCTGCTCTGAGCCACTCAGCTCCGCCACCACCACCAGCAGGTTGGTCCACGTAAACACAGCACTGAGGAGTGAGGACACCACATTCATTTATATCTCCAGTGCTTTGGTCTTTTCCAGTAAATATAAAAGATATAGTAAATATAACTATAGCAAATATAGAAGACAACTGCATATGAAAGATACACAAACAAACTGAAGCTCACCTCTCTGCAATGCTGCGGTGGGCTCGGGAGACAGATGTCTCAATGTCGATGGGGTGATAACGCAACCCCCTCAACTCTAATGTTTCATCGAGGGAGCCCACCACAAACAAGGCATCATGACGATCTGTGACAGAAAAATATGTCATTATTCATGGTAATGAGCAATATACAATGATCTACTTATACTGATTTCATCATACCATTAATCTTATAGTATTTAGCCCTTGAAAATGTTTGGTCATCTTCTGCCACCGTGTTGCAAATGAATCACCTGAACTGCTTCATATCAGTATAGTTTTTTTTTTTGCAATAATTTGATGATGCTTCTTTCTTCTATGGATATTTACTGATCGCAAAACCCAGAAAATGACTACTTGGTGCTGAATGAGTGTAACGAATCATGAAATGTCCTCTCACCTCCACTTGCATCCAGTAGCTCCGTCCTCTTGATAAAGCCCAGGTAGCCTGTCCTGGCCCACAGAGTGTGTGGCTCCCCAAAGCTGAGTCTGGTGTTGAAATGATCGGCCTGCAGGCTCTCCTCTCCGTAGATGGTGTAGTAGCCACTGGCACTATGAGGACTATTCACCCAGATCTAAACAAAAAAAAAAGACAAACTGGAGTATTTCTGTATTTATGTGACATCTAAAAGCATCTAGAAAATAAACAGAGAAAATGTTAATAATAGTTGATTTGCATCTGGTTGCTCTTACTTATCTTTGTGACATTAAAATCAAAATAAAGTCAAAATTCTATAAGATCTTCAGATGAGAGCCTAAATGTCTGGATGTCCCATGATCCTCTCTGTCCACTCACCTCCCCAAGATGTGAATCTCCCAGAGGGCCTCTGGTCTCTGGGTTGACTATGATGACCCTCACTCCCGGTAGGATCTTAGACGAGAACATAAGAGGCTTTAGCTTTAGAGGTAATACAACCACTTCTATTACCACTCAGGGCTTGTGGCCAGCGTGACCATCACAGACGGAGTTTTCTGGTCAATAATCAATACTTACAGTGCCTGACTCCATGAGGGGAAGACTCTGTGGCGCTCCTCGCTCCACCAGCCTCACCCTGAGGGACACAGATAAAAGTGAGTCATTCTTTTAAACCTGACCAACTCATCTCATGTTTGGTTTCATCCTGTCACGTGACTGTAATGGCCTGTAACCTTCGTACTGGCTGCAAGTGTCTTCAGTCTTACCTGTCGTGACGCAGAGACTTCATGTCAACATAGACGGTGGAGGGGTCTGGTCCAGCAGTGCCCTGAGGACACAGAGGAAAAGAAAGTCCATAAAATCTACATGTAAAATAAAATGAAACTTTTCTGTTCGTTGTTTGTAAAATAATTAAACAGCACCAAACTATCACAACTAAAATTCATAATACAATGCATACATATCCATCTGTATTAACACCAACCTGCAGGCAGATGGCCAGGTTGACCCTGGAGCCAAAGGCAGTGCTGACGGCGCGCGGTGACAGGCCGAGGTCTTTGAAAAGCTTGGAGAAGGACTGCGAGAGAGCAAGACGAGGACGCTCCTCTGCGATCACCACACAGCTCCGCACACATGACAGATTCAGACCCCGCGCCTAGAGACACACACAGCTAAAGGTTATTCACACTTTTAATAGATAAGGGCAGATGGATTATGACCCAGACATGTTTTTAATCACAGCGCTTCGAAGTAGCAACAAAATATGTGATATAACGAATCATAGGAACAAGATTTTATATAGACACTAACAACCTGTTCTTAAGCACCGAAAAAGCCTGAATTTTGCATGGTCTCGTGGTCCACTATAGCAATTTTTTTTTTCTATGTATTGTCTTCTTCTTTGCACTGTTTGAATGATTATTATTTTAAATGATTAGACAGATAAGATTCCTGTGAGACACTAATTTATTACTCTGTTGTCACTGGAGTAATGACAGGCTCATATGTGGCAGATTGTGTGTGTGTGTGTGTGAGAGAGATTCTGACCTTCAACATCTCTGTCTGGGTGCCCAACCCTTTGGTGCAGAGCTCCATGACAGAGTATGAGCAGAAAGTGTCTCTGATCTTATACTGACTGAGCGTACTCAGCCACAGAGGCAGAGAGCTCTCCAGCTCCAGGGGAGGGATAAGGATGGACTGGTGACCTGAGTAAACACTGGATCAAAAACATACTTGCTATGTCAACATTACAGGCTACAGTGACATAAAATGTGAAATTCAGTCTGTGTCTGTGTGTAGTTACCTGGAGAGGCACCACAGGACGAAGCCCAGGCCACAATATGGGTCCAGACAGATGGCTATTTGGCGTGAGGAGTAGAGTTCACACTGCAGCTTGATGGAGCGACATAGAGTACTGACTGCAGCATGAGACATCTGATGAAAAATGTATAGAAACTTTAGACATGTTTTAACAGTTTTAACAAGTCACAAAGTTTTTCATGCCATCATTTAACCTGCTAAAATTAAAGTGATTTATTTAATTTCTTATAGTAATTTTTCATTTGCTGCAAAATTTGCAACATTTTCAATTGTACATTTAAGATCCTCTTGCTAAGATGAGTCTGACATTTGGCTACTAGTTTGAAAATTCAACAAAACAAACAAAACATAAAAAGTCTTAAGTCTCAGATGAAGGTGAACACAGAGATACATTCACTCAGTAGATGATCTGAGCAGATCTACTGTGTTAAGCACAAGTTTATTAGTTAGTAGTTTACCTTGACTCCAGTCAACATGCCTGTAGTGGACACACTGAAGTCCAGGTAGGCCAACATCTCAGGTGTGGGGGGTTTATAGATGTGCGGAGGCCGCTTTCTAGGAAGATCATCTGGAAAGAGAGATAAGAGGATTGGTCATTATTTTCTTGCTGCAAAAAAATAAATCACACTCTTCCATTGTCTTTATAATAGTTTGCTGGTAGTGTACTGTTTTTTTGCTGCTTTGGATGACGGCATAACTTCCACTGTTAATGTGCCATTTCACAGCACATTTAAAAAAAAAACAAAAAAACTATTCATTAACTATTTAACTATTCATATTTTCAAAAAATCATTACACCTACATCATAAGTAGGACCACACTGTTTATGTGCAACCTCCAGGAATTGTGCTGTTATTTTAAGAACAGATTGTATGTTTACTAAAGATGTTAAGGAGGAGCCTTTGGTCTACATGAGCAAAGAGCAAACAGGACACCTTGTGGCCAAAAGAGAAACACATTTTTAGTCTTTAGTTTTTATACTAAATCTGTGCGCATGCAGAGATGTGTCAAGAAGAAAGGCAAGTGTGTGTTATCAGGACATGCGACGGGGTTCAGCTGCCTCACATCACATCTTTACAGTTTAGCACCTGTATCAATGATTGTGGGCCATGTCTTGACATTGACGCTAGCGGCAGCTTCCCTGGACCTGAGGATCCTCATGAGAGGCTGAGTGGTGAGGATGCAGGCTGCTTTGCTCACCTGTGACACAGAGAAAACAGAGAAATTCAGAGAAGGACACAAACTACCCTGTCCTGTCGTTTAAATCTTCCATATGAGGTATAACTCTTCACTGTGTCATTATTGTAATGCTTTATTGATCACTGAGGTAAAATACAATTTTATTGGTTTTCCTATAGGGAAGTCAGTTTTGGTTAAGTTCTTAACAGTGACTTACTTAAGGGTGCTGTAATATTTACAACAGATTTCCCATACAAAGTAAAAATTAATACAAAGTAAAATATTCATATTCCCTTTGAGGTATAGGATATTCCTCTGACTAGCTGAATTATTTGGTTTAGATAGATCATGTATTGTTCAGTGAAAATTAAAACATGCTGAATTTATTTCTTATAAGTTTTGGTTTCATCAAATCACAAAAACCACATTATAGTTGTTGCACTGACTGATTTAAACGTAGTCAAAGACGTAATAAATAACTGTTTTACACTAAACGTTCCATCATGCTGCGATAATACTTGGTATAAAGAACTTAATGACATCATTTATGAAGTGCTTGATTGTTATGGCACAGTGATGGTGGCGAGTACTCACATCAATGATCATGCGGACAGTGGGCAGAGTAGCAGCCAGGTTCTGAGGGTGAGGTGGCCTCACTGTCACAGGGATGACCCCCGCGTAGAGGCAGCCATAGAAGGCAGCGATCAGGTCGATACCTGAAGAAACAAACATTGTGAACTGAAACTACTGGCACATTAAACAGTGTATAAATAAGAAAAGATGCCACCGTTTACAGATGAGGGGTTACTACATGCTTCTGTTTACCTGGAGGGTAAAGCAGCACCACATTATCTCCTGTGTTGAGGCCTCCTCTCTCCATAAGTGTGGCTGTGATTTTTTCTGCTCTCTTGTGTAGCTGAGCACACGTGGCTGTGCACACTGCCACACCCTACGACAAAAACAGGAAATTCAGCGTGAGTGTCCATCCAACAAAATGGATCATGATTAGCACCAATTTTGATATAAAAGAAAAACAATTATGCATTATTTATGGAAGGATATTTGTCTGATCCATCAAGCGTAACCATCAACTGGTTTCTCAGATCAAGCGGTTGAGTGTGTGTTTGTGTGTGTTTAATTTACCTTGGCGTTGAGCAGCACATACAGGACATGGTCTGGGTCGGTTTGTGCTCTCCATTGCAGAGCTTCAGACAAGAACTGGTGCTGTAAAGGCACAAAGAGGAATGTGTCATCACATGAATATCAAGGAAGAATTGAATGAACAATCAATTAAAAATCCCACAAAGGTACATCAAGACCAAACATGAAGCCATATAAAAACAATCAATTATTCAATTAACAATTCTGTCAGTTGCAACAGATACATTTGGTTGTTTCAAACAGACTTTGTGAGAAACAGGAAAGAGAAAACATTGGAACGAGTTCTTTGACGTTTTTGACATCTCACACAGAGACGTACAAACACACAACAGGATTGTACAGAGAATGTTTTTTTTTTGCCACAAGGAGGGACATGCTGGGATCATTTGCACCTGCTAGGAGGCAAACTGGAGCCACTGTCAAAAACTGACCAACTATGAGCCTTTCAAACAAAGGTTCATGACAACTGTGAAAAAAGTTTTGAAAAAGGAGATTCCAATGGGTAATTTCTTCAATAAAGTGGCTTCAGAAAACAATCCACTGGGTATTTTTACAGTTAAATGAAAAAAGACTGATCAGTGTAAATAAACTGAAGTAGTAGCCACAGCGCAGGACAGAACAGAACAGGACGCGAAAACAACAAAGTCCTTTAAAAAAAGGCAGAGACCAAGTGAAAATTAAGGACCACACACAGTAAAAGAAATAAAGCTAACGCCATCATGTTCTCTGGACATACAAATATATTTTACAACAGTGTCACATCTCCGTGCCACATCAAAATGACTGGCTGGAGTTATCCACTGTTCTCTCAGTCAGACAGGTCGTGCTCCGGTCAACAATGAATCGTCGCATCATGCAGACCTGCTGCCCTGACCACTCATCAAGCCATGCTACACATGGGAGCATCACAGTGAACACAGCGAGCAGAGGTGCACACGAATATATTCATAATTACTACATAAAACAAACTATAATGATGTATCACGATACATAGTTATATAGTTTTAATCAGTATGCAAGTCTGTGTTACCTCCTTGAAGCAACATAAGTCTGCACTTGAAGGTTTTGTCAAAGACAATAAACTTAAATTCACTAACAGCTGATGAAGGTCACTTAATTTACTGCTGAGCTTTTGATTTTCCGAAGTTGGTCGGCTGCTGGCCAACTCCCATTTATGTGATGGCAGAGGGAATCTATTAGGGGAAACTCTTAAATGAAGAACATCATTTTACTGAATTACATTAATTCAATTTAGGTGTGTGGACCCCTGCTGGCCAAGGAGCCAGCCTAGACAATCATCTCTGTGCGTCGGGCCAAAACTGTGGCTGGTGGCCATCAGGCCGTCGCAGCTGCAAAAAGCACATCTGACTGACAGAAGCAGAAGAAGCAAAGACGAGTGGAGGCCAGACTAGAGCCTTACCATCATGGTGGGCCACATACACAGCTAAAGCCCAACCCAAGAAAAGTAAAGGCAGAACAACAAAGATTTAGAATGATGACATCAGTATCTATTCAGTGCATTTCCACTTTTTTATATCAGTTTGAAGTGTTGCTCTTATATGGTCTAAAACCTTTAAGATTTAATAGTCTAAAAAAAACAACAGTATAAAGTTTATTAATATACTCTGGACCTCAGGGATTAAAGTTAGAACAATATATATATATGGATAGTTTCAGATATTAATTATTCAAAGTCTTACAAATTAAAACTATTGTAAACTGCTGGTTCATCCATTGTTAAGATATTTATTCTGTGTGGTGGTTTAGTCATTTCAGTACCTTTCGGATCAGATCCTGGTCCTCCACTACACCAAGTTCTCGGCCTGTAGCCTGAGCGATCCGTTTCCCTGCCACCAGGTTTCCAACCAGCATCGAAGCTGGACCAACATCCACTGGACAAACCAGAAAAAAATAAGGTCAGTCAACAATGAATAACTGCACTCATGATACAAGCAGCACAAAGTCTACAGTACAGAACCCCACCAGTAACTAACCCTCTGATTAACTGTCAAACAGATGAGTGGATCAAATCAAATAACAAATCTAATGACATTTACTGAGGTAACAATTTATCTGACTCTCTCCCCTTGTTGTGATGTCATATAGTAACCACAAGTAGATATAATCTGAGGTGGCCCACCTGGCTGTTTCTGTCGCGGTTTAGGCAGATTGGTTACACAGGTGTGTGGACACATGAGGATATTACAGGGGTGCAGGTTTCCCTCCAAAAAGTTTTGCTTGGTCTCACAGATGTGGATGCCTCCAAGTGGCGTTTTGGGGAGGGTGTTGGCTGGGACGAGCGCGAGGCAGTACAGGCCGACCTGGTGGATACTATCGATGGCCTGTGAGGGGAACACACATCACATGATATGAGGTCATGAATGCAAAGATCAGTGGGGATAAGACATATATCCATAAGACGATATCTTAAATGTAGACATAATTAGATGCGTGATTTACCTGTAGTACTCGACTCATCCACTGGAAGCTGTCCTCCTCACTGGCATCAGGCCTCTGCTCTGCCACAATCACTATCCTCTCATCATAAAACACCGTCACTGAGAACACAGCGATCCTGGATGGGAGACAACAGAGGAGTGAGCACAAACACAAGCTCGACTCATACACAGCAACTGTTAAAGCATGTTCATCAAATCAAACTCCTGACTTTATAAGACTTTTACAGCTGTATATAAAAATAGTTACTAGTAATTTGATTAACCATCAATGCAACCTGGGCCTGAGAAGTCAATTTCTATAAAGGGAACATTTATTATGCAAGTTTAATTTTCTAACTTAACAGTAAAATACCTCCAGATTTCATTGCTTAGAAGAGTACATTTATTGCTGGTATGGTTTTCCTAAGTGTGTATCCAATCATTAGGCATCACTGAAAAACACAGTTTCTCACAGGTAACGGTCTCTCACCTCCCCCTGTAAACTGTTTTGACAGGCTCCACAGCGAGAGCGGTGGCTACCAGGTCGTCTGCGTTGTGGCGTCGCCCGCTCACCATCAGCAGCCCCTCAATCTTCCCCACAACAAACACCAGACTGCCCTGTGGAGCAGACAGACTCAACTCAGCAGGGAAACACAAAAAGTCACATCACCTTTCTTATACTTTACTAACTCTCATTATTCTTGTGGATTTTCGCCTTACCGGTCCTACAAATCCCAGTAGACCAGTTCGAGTGAAGGGGATTTCTCCAATGGGCGCTCCAGCTTGGTTGACAGGAATCACCTACAGAAGAGCAGTGAGATCAAAAACTGAACTCAAGAAAGGCTGTATGGTAAAACTGATGCTGACATTACATTTTTAAACAAAAAAAAAATCAGGCAAATAAATGGTAGCAGACACACCAAGGAGCTAGAGAATAACTGACTCTCTGCAAATAACTGCAATAACTGATTCTCAAAGGGAGAACAATGCAGCTATAGCATGGTATGTATGTGTGTGGCTCCATCTAGTGGACTGTTTAAATCATCGCTCTTTTCTCACACATCCATTTTGTAAACCACAGACAGACAGGTCACCAGGATGTTTAATCCAAGCTGAGATGTGTTTTGTATGTTGCTGCAAACTACATTTCTTGTCTCTTACTAAATATTTATTAACCAACCACATGTGTATGTGCCAAATAATCAGTTCTGAAACAGAATTTAAATTTTGACAAACCTCAAATGTGTTCTTGGTAACACCAGGGAGCCCATAGTACATGGTGCCTCCAGCACGAGAGTTGATCACAATCTCTCCTATTTCATCTGTCTTGCACAGCTGAGGAGGCCCGTCTGGTTTCACAATGCACATCAAAGCTGAAACACACAAACAGTTCACAACATCAAGGCTGTGAATAAAGTAACAATGCACAGCAAGTGTGGCAGCTGCTGCGGTTAAGTAGTGCCAATTAAAACCAACTGCAGTTGCTAACCTCCAGGCATGATGTGGCCTACATCCTGAACTGTGAGAGCAGAGTTTTTGTCCTCTGTGTTCACCCTGATCACACCGTGACTCAACCCGCCCATGGACAGGATGGCCCTGGCTGGCAGTGGAGCTCCTCGTGCACCAGGCCTGTGGAGAAGGTAAAAAATGTGTATTTTGAATTATTATGTCCAATTAAATGCATCATTGTTTTGCTTCTTTTTTGTATTTTATTTTAATTTTGGTTGTAATGTGTTTTAACTTAACAATACATGGGAAATATTATATATTTAAGCTGTTCCTATACAGGTGAAAACTTGAACATAGAAGTGACTGCGTGAGAAAAAAAAAAAAAACAAGCTATACAGGAAGTGGCAGATAGGTAACAACTTGGTTTGGAGGTTTGCTGGTGCACAAAAGTGTAAGTTTTTGTACTTGATGTAAAATATGTGAGATGTTGACATGATTTGTGTGCATAGCCAACTGTGCGTGCATAAAAGTCATGCCATGTCAAAACCACACGTCTCTGTTTACTGCAGTCAATCTGCTCCTCTCACTTAGTCCTACATGCCTTCCTTCCTACACTTGTGGGTATAATCACTTACATAACGGGTGTAAACAAAAGAAAGCAAAACAAAGAAATCTGAAAATTCTGTTATCCATTTTTAACACACTAAATTGACTTGTTTTTATGTGCATGTGCAAAATAACTCTTGCTACTTGCAGAAAAAAAACAAACCTACACTAGTTTTGTACTCCTAACAATTAGAGCGTCTGTTCCAGGAACATGTGAGGATACAGATGTGGTACCTGCGTATGGCCACAGTCAAGGCCTCAGGAGACGTGGCACATGGACAAATGACCTCAGGCTTCAGACCATGAGACTGGAACACATTCAGGAAGGCGTCACATGACGACACAGACCCTGGTAACAGAAAAAAAAAAAAAAAAAAAAACAGATCAAAACATTACCACAACAGGAGAGAAACTCAGGAGCCAAAAAAGTGACTGTACGTAAAAACTGTTTACTTCAAAGGGACTATGTTTGTGCGGGAGAAGTGACTCACATGGGTTTGCTCCATCGGCCACAATGAGCATTCGTATCGAGGACAAGTTTGTGTCTTTCTGGTCCTTGTGGGCCATCATGGCCCAGTGGAGGTCACGGCACTTCACCAAGGCCACGCGTGCTGTTGGAGAGTAACACAGTCATGTTATATGAAGTGAAGTTATATATACATACATACATTTACATACATTTTGAGTTTTGCTGTACTGTTTCTTAACTTTTCAGTTTTGCAAGAGCTCATTATTCAATGTACCTGCTTCTATCATTTAAAATAAAATATTAACGATTATGATTTTGTTTGATATGTATAATCCATAGCTTATTTATTAATCATAATTTACATTTCCTTCATTCGTCATCCATTTGAATACATATAACCAAGTTCCCACTGAGATCACTGAAATATTTCCCATATTAATTCTGCAGCATAACATTCATATAACTTGAGTCATAGAGATCCATATATAAACTAAAAAAACCCATAACGATTTTCATACATCCGAGAATGCTTTGCCTTTAGCCAGGAGGACTGTAAAATATAGAATATAGGCTATAAAATAACTGGATTATCAGATGTACCTTTGTGAATATGGACCCTCTGGACCCAAGACATTGGACAGGCTTTCATGACAGCATATGGCACTGTGATGGTGTGGATTCTGTTCATGACGCTCTGCAAAGGAAAAATACACAGTTTAAATTTTGCACTGTGCTTACATCAAAGTTAAGAGGATCAGCTAGAAGTGGGTGTATAGTAGAAACTGTTTCATTCTGTCTCACCGTTAACACGCCATGCCACAAGCCCATATCTTTCTTGCAGTCCAACACATTGACCAGTGTCTCCCCTAAGACAGAAAACACACAAACACAACAGTGAACATATGTGCATTCAGTAGCTATCTGATCACGATTTGCATATTCTTTGAGGTTTCCATGTACTGTGCTTCTTAAACCCTGTTTCAGCAAGAAGAAAAAGTGCCAGTTAATTCAAGGACAGACTGCAGAAGAATCGTCCTACAGAAAAGCTGAGCACTGCTGTAAAATTTGTTTAAATGCTTGGCTCATAATGCTGCAGCATATCACCTTGAAACAAATGAATGGGAGAGAAAAGTCTGTGTTGCATAAAGCACCGAGCTCTGACCTTCACAGTAGTTACAGGCCTGGGTCAGAGCCTGACAGTGGGTCAGCATGGAGATCTTGGACACAGCAACTCCCATTACTGTTCCCTCTTTACTTGCTTTGTACTGAAGTGGAAAAGACACACGAGAGAAAGAATTGACAATATTAACTAAAAGAACAAGCACCAATAACCAATAATAACAACCTTGTATACAACAACCTACCAATAACAACCTACCTAGTACTTGTCTGTGAGTAATTTACATTATTATATAATAAATAATTATAAAGGAGAAAAATCTAAAGATTAGGTAAAAACTGAACTCTTAACCATAACAGAACTACATAAACATGTCATGTTTTGAAGAGCACCTCTATGTAGGCGGTATCTGTGTTGGCAGTGGGGATGTGAGGCTGCCAGTCTTTGGATGGTTTTGTCAGGTACTTAGTGTCTGTCACGACCCATTTCATTCTTGGCCACCCTGGTGAATATAATCACAGCAACACAAAGAAGCAAGAAGAAATATTTTAGCTGACATCAAGAAAAAAATGAAACTGTGTTTAGGCACACTAATTTGGAGCCACCTCAAATTGATAATGTTGACCCTGCAACCTTCTGGTTTCAAGGCCAAAAGGTGAGCAGCTAATTCCTAAAAAGCAGAGTGATGACACAGCCACCTACTCAGAACTACTGCCCCTAAATTGGCCTTTAAACATCACACATATATTTTCCCTCTACTGACTTTATAATGGCTCCCAAAGAGACTACGACAGGGATGACTCCTGCTGAGTCCTGCAATGGTGCATTTAGGCTGACTGACCTTTGAACTGAATGATCTCTCCGTTTGGTGTCTTGGGCAGACCTTTGAGACAAACCTCACTGGTCAGCGCCAGACTAACACCGCAGCTGCCCAACAGGAAGCCGATCTGCTGGCTGCCTGCATCCTGCAGAGAGACAAAGGTGAGGAGACTTATGACACACAAAGAAAAAACAAGTGCACAAAACTGTGACAATTAAAAACCATGCTTACACTTTCGCCATCAATATCGTGGTTGTGGAATAAATCCATACCATCTATGTGGACATGTGGGTATTGATGTACATAATGAAGCACGTACATTACATTATACATTATGACTGCAATTAATGAATACTTTCATCACTGATTAAGCTGCAGATTGTATTTTAAACTGATTAATTGTTCCTGCAAGTCCCAGACGACAGCTACAAATGTCTTATTTGATTCAAACAACCATATAAAACCCTGAGATATTAAGTTTTCAAAAATATATCAAACAAGTTTATTATCTTATCTTGTTATTTGGGGCGACAACCCCAGGATTTGTTTTGTCTGATTACTTCAAACACATCGCTTTGAACAAGTCTTATAACTCATAAAATGGTCGACAATTATTTTTTTTTTTATCATTTGCCAAAGTGTTGTTTATTAAATGACTACAATAAAATGCATTAATCACTGTAATAAATAAACTGCAGCTTTGTTACAACTGACCTTACTTATCATTGATTAAGCGCCAACAAATTTCATCATTGTCATATCATGTATTAAAGTGTGCGGTAGTGTAACAATATGTTTTTGGTATTTTCTAGCTACAAACCTGAGACTTGACTTGATTAAGAAAGGTTTGGTCACACTACAGAGGAATTAACTTGACAACAGTGGGATCTTTACCTGTCGAGACAGTGGGACCTCGATGGGCACAGGGATGACCTCAGCTAAAAGGCAGCCATAGAAAGCCACCCAGAACATTCCAGGGTCACTGTTGGGATACACCAGTGCCACCTAAGAAAAAGCAACACTTATTATACTCGTCTTAGTCATTGATTATTAGAGTACTTAACGGCCAATTACAGGCTCTTACCCGATCCCCAGGTTGTAAGACGGGCTCAGTCTTGGTGCCCAGTTTGTTCAGCAGTGTGTACGCCAGCTTCAGACTGCGACTCCATAGTTTGCCTGAGGAGAAGTGAATAATGATTATGGTTTTAGCCGTGTGATGAACTGGCAACCGGGGTATCTCTCGATTACCAACTCTCTCAACATGATAAGAGGTACAGATAATGGATGGATGTTTATGGATGGTTTATTTGCTACATATTAATGTTGCATAACTGATCAAAGACGGTTTAAATTCACAACCCACTGTAGCACCACACAGGAGGATGTGTACTGTAGGTGTTATTCTTCTCAGGCCAACAAATATTTTTTCAGCTGAACCTACTTTTAACAAAAAAATATGTATCTGACATCTATATATATATTAGATACAGTAACGTGAACATTCTATCTCTGGCTTTCATAAACTGAAAAGTTGAACAAAGATCCAGGACAGTAGATCAAGCTAAGTGTTGCTCACCATATGTGAGTGTGTACAGAGGTTTGCCAGTGATGTCCAGAGCTGTAAGGGCAGGGCTCTTGGCCTGTGTGGCCCCCCAGCGGGCCAGAGCAGCCTGTAGGGCAGGAGGCCAATTACTGACAACACCGAGGGGCTCCCCCTTCACCGGGATGATT
Organism: Polydactylus sextarius; assembly: GCA_016801845.1. Classification (NCBI taxonomy): domain Eukaryota; kingdom Metazoa; phylum Chordata; class Actinopteri; family Polynemidae; genus Polydactylus; species Polydactylus sextarius. The sequence goes on from CM028909.1 coordinate 15,905,240, forward strand.
TGACGTCCCTCTGGCTTTGGGGTGTTGGGGTCCGGCTGAGGAACTGGACATCAAAAGAGACAAGGATAAGTAGATGTTCAAAAGAGATAATGAATGAGGGCGTAACTCTGCAATAAAGCAGTGAGCTATGTAACCACACATACTTGTGGACAGTGAATAAGCTTGTCATCAGCCAAAAGGATTTCCATTTAATTCCAGAGTACTTTTACCTAAATAGCATATCCCAGTTATGTTGACTGTGTTTATAGTTGTGTAAAATCTAAAAATATCAAATCTGACATACTCCACAGTCGGCCACAATTGAGCAATCCAACAAATAGTGAGATGATGATCAAAAGTAATAATAAGGTCAATAATAAGGTCTAGACCCGTGAATATGTAACTTTTTCTCCAATAAAACAAGACCAGGAGCTGGAAAGCATAAGCACACACTGAGTCTCACCTTCTACAATTTCCTCAGAGTCATCGAGGAAGAATTCGCTGAGTGGTGGTCTTTTAGGCCGTTTGAGTGTGTTCAACAGCTGCTGGATCTTAGTGGACACCCTGCTGTTGACAGGCACGCCTGGACAAACACCAAGAACAGCTACTGTCATAAACATATGCAAACAAGCAACCAGAAACACACCACACACCCACACATGCAAGTCTATTCTAACACTGCTTTATCACACACCCTCACACAGGCACAACCTTACAAACTATCACACACACTCAGGATCAGCAGAAGAAAAGGATTTGAAAAGGGAAATTTTTGCTGGAAGAGACACAAGTTGGACGATCATTAGGAGAATCAAATATAGGAGGATGTCTACATCTAGACCTACAACACGAGACAAACATAAAGATAGGTAGACGAACACCAGGCTGGAAAGCAAGCTGAGTCGGGCCTCTTCAGCATCCCTCCCCCTTCCCAGATTTCAATTCATATTACCTTTTCTTTTTCCTTTTTTAAATGAAAGGCAAGACAGGGACAGGATTAATGGACCCAAAAGAAAGAACACAAAATATCTGTCATTAGCAGCGTTCACCACACAGTGAAATGAGGATGATGTTGGAGGTGATTCTGGATGAACACTGGCAAATCGTTTCGTATTGATTTGAACACACTCCAATCAGTTTCGTCACTACAATGCTGTGAGTCGACACAACAGTCAACACAAAAAAGAAAGTGTCACACAGCGATTGCCATAATTACGAGAACATGCAAATGATTTAACCCTCCATCTGTAAAAGGAACCGGATGAAAGTAACAAAGTTCCACATTTCAGGGACAGAAAATTATTTATTATTCACAACACGTTGACAGAAACTTAAATCTAAATATATACCAGACATTTATGTTTCCTGGCTTGTGTGAGTGTGTGTGTACCGTCAGCAGTATCCAGCATGCTGGAGCGGCTCTGTCCACGGCTCATGCCCCTGACTGCCGGAGGCAGGTCCACCCTGGACCCCCTGTCCTGGTTAGTGGAGGATGTTACATCTGGCGGGACACTATTTTCTGTAAGAGTGCATAAAGTGAGTGTCACAGAGGAGAACAAAAACCAACATCATTCTTGTAGATACGTTAATTTTGAAGTTATAAGTTGGTGACGTCTACCGATGCGTGTGTGAGCCAGCACGTCAGCCAACAGAGAAGCAGCAGGCTGAAGCTGGGGCTGTGGTTGTGTCTTGGGCTCTCCATGGGAGAGGGTGGAGGAAGCAGATGAGGAGGTGGAGGAGCTTTGGACGGAACGGTTGATCCAGTAATCGGGGCTCTGCAGACTCTGGGCCAGAACTGCACTGAGAGCTGCCTTTCGACGCAGCGAGCCCTCATCCTCTGATGCAGAAGATGTGTCTGATGCAAAGAGAAAAGAACATACTGTAAAGCCGTAAATAACAGCCGGGATGTTTATTTTCCCAAATGACTTAACAGACCCTGCGTTTATTTGGGACAGACATTTAATTTTTTAAGGCAAAGCACCTGAGCCCTGTGGCGCTCAGGTATCATTACATTTTTAATTCTTTCATTGTCATTTATCAGTGGAAGTCTATGTCTACTTGTAGTCTATGGCCAGTTTCACGTGAGCAGTGAGGGGCGGGAGCATGTGTGTAATTCACACCAGGTATGTCTGCAGGCGCGGTGCATCAGCTGTTAGCCCAGTCTTTAAATGCACGTGGCCCAATGTAGCCTGTCTGTTTAAAAGTCCTACTCGTAGTGTGAGCAGCATCAGAGCAGAGAGGAGCAATGGCCCCGATCATTGGATAAAAACCTGCACCGCGCTGCGACTATATTTCACACGCTCCGCTTACATGCTCTGGTCTGGGTACAGGGGAGTTAGAATGAACTAAATTCAACAATAAGGAGAAAATCACACCCGGCCTTTATTTGAGACCGACGTTTATGGCCCAAATGCATTGTTGCTCCCGGCTAATAAAAGAGACCAGCGTCTATTCACCACTCGGCTGTTTTTGGCAGTTTTACAGTATATAAGTAGAACAACAGTCTTCTAATCCTGACTTGTTCTTCTGTCCCCCCTCTTTTATTTATCTCCTAAGGACATATTTATGATTTTGCCCAGCAGATGGTGAAAGCAAACCATCTTGCTCAAGGGCACTTCAATAGTGTGAGCATTTGCTGTACAGAGCGATCGAGGCCAAGTTTCTGGTTGAGCACCGGATCCAATAGTCGTTACACCAACCAGCTGCCCACTAATTATGTATGAATGTTTACCTGGGGGTGTGCAGGTATCTATGGGAGACTGGACAAAGGCCGAGCGTCTCTTGGTTGGCATGGGAAGCGCCATCTTCTCCTCTTTGTGTTTGGCCAGTGCTGCCTGCACAGCCTCTGTATGAATGTCTGCAAAAACAACAAAAAACAGAGAAAAGAAAAATACATTTGACGGGCTGATTTTACCACTGCTACAGGGAGTTTATTTATGCCATTTTATGATTTGTTTAATAATGTTGTTTAATGAATAACATGCTGTGTACCTGATCTGTAGCGCTCATCCCTGGCCCCTCCAGTGCGGTGTGCGCGGTGGTGTCTGGAGGCCGAGGAGCTGGAGGGACCTGGAGCCTCAGGACTGGGGCTGGGGTCGGCACTGTGGCCCGGGGAAAGCTGTACATCTGGCAGAGACAGATCCACATCTACAAAACATAAACAGGTATGTGCAACATCCATAAAAATGTGTACAAAAACATTCTCTTGTTTTACATAATGCCATTACAGCTCCATGTAGGCACAAATATTATATTAGTCTACGATGTTCTCCAAATATAGCCATACCATACCGAGCATGAAGTGAGATAAGGACATGTACTTCACTGATGCAACTGTTAGCAGAGAACATGAAACTAGGTTAGTTTCAAGCAAATATATTTTTAGTCAACTCTCTTCTCCTCTGAGATGGTTTGAGTCCCTGAGGAGATGATGGTTTAGAGGAATGAGAAGGCCTGAGGAGACTGCTACAAGAGCAGGAGGTGACCTTTGGAGCTTCAAATATCCCCAGTGCCTGTTTTCACATCCAGAGCCAACTACCCATAATTCAACAGTAAACAAATCCCAATAATAACCATAAGAATTTTAATCAAAAGTTTGAAGACTGAGATTTAGTTTTCTTAAGTCCCTGAGCAATCACTTGACCAAAGCAGGTCAAGGTTTAAAGTAGTAGGAGTTATATGTATTAGCTGCCAATGACATACTGAGAAGGATTTTCTTCATGTCAGTGATAATGTGGCGCATTCTTTTTTTCTTGAGGAAGCACCACACCCTCATACGATCCAGTCGACTTCAAAAAAACTGCACATGAGCCATCCAGTTGTGACGAAGGTGAATGGCTCATAGTCATACGGGGAAACTGTGTTGCTTCCCTTTTTTAATGCGCCTGACTGTAAACTGACACTATTTAAAGGAAACTGTGTGCACAGGTTCACAAACCACAGCAGAAACTGTGACGCACGGAGTAGTTTTGTTATTATAGGGGTTGTTACAGTGGTGCAGTTATTACAGTTGTTGGACGTTGCTGCACTTCTCGTTTTGGCCACTAGAGTGCCACAGAAAGCCAGAAATTCTCCTGAACAAAGAGAATTACAGTCACACTGGACAGTCTGTGGCATTCCCTTTTTTGTTGTTTTGTTTTGTTTTTTTAATGAAGTTTAGAAAAAAGAAAAAAAACACAATGGTATTTTACACTACTCAAAAAGCTATTTTTTTAGTGTGGTTCACCAAATAGAGAAGCAAGAATCATCTGAGATGTGACCTCTAGCAACTGAAAACACAATTTGATCTTGGGTCCTTCTGGTATAAATGCTGAAAAGTTTTCACATCTCAACAGTGACCATCTATGGGAAGACAGAGGAGGTGAAAGTTGTGCAGAAAAGGGTGAAGAAGAGGTTAGAAGTGAAATGAGGAAAAGCAAATAAAAGAAGAGGAGTTTGTCTTACTTGGCAAATGGGGGATGTAGGAGGCCAGCAGCTTGGCTCTCTTCTTCTCATAGCCCTTCTGTGTGATGTCACCTAGGAGAGAGGACAGCGACACCACACCGTCACATTAGTCATTATTACCACACAAACAACACACAAACACACGTGGACCAGATGAGGTACACACAACTCTACTCTAACACATATAACCCCCCCATCCACTGCTTTAGCTAATACATTTGCAAGAGTTGAGTCATAACAATAATCCTCTTTAAGCCAAATCTACTGAACTCCACATGTTGAAGACTCAGTCCATTTACAACAAGGCAAGAAGATAACGCTATTGTTTGGCCTTACATTAGCCCCGGTGAACAAATATGAGTGCAAAAAAAAACAACCTTCAGCTGGCTATGAAACCCAAATATGATTACGGCAACTAGCAGATAACCGTGCCAGGCACAAAACAATGGCAAATCTGAAGGCTTTCAGAAACAGTTGGGATAGTAAGCAGAGCAAAAAGGAAGCCATGTGAGCCGGTTTCACATGGGACTCAAACATTTATCTCATACACCTCCCCCTCTTGTTCCCCACTGTACACCGAGCACCACCCCTTCCTCATTCGGCCTTGGACTGGCAGGACTCCCACCACTACCAGAGTTCGTTGGAGAGTAACAGAGGCAGGACAAAGTCCACTTTACTGGGACCCCAACAAAACACAGTTTGTTTGTGCAGAAAACATATACTGAAGGCACACCCTGTGCAGTTAACTAACATATATACACATTCCCCTTGAACACACAAACATTCCTGGTGCTGCAGTTTCTCTGTCTCTCTCAGTTATTCTCCTTCTTCTATGTCCAGTGATAACACTGTACGCTATGTCAAGTGCAATGAGCCAAAGAGCTGCTTAGTCTCAATCCCCTGACACCTCCTTCACACTGAGTGATGATGACAGCTTGGAGACCCTTGCCCAACCGGACTGCGAGGACAAAAAGGAGAAAGTCAAAGACAATGGAGAGTAAGGGTAGAAGATGAAGTAAGAAGGAAAGGGAGATTTATTGGATATGGAGAGTAATAAACAGAAACGAAAGGGAACATGGTGGGGTGTGTGTATGAAACAATAATGGAAAGAAAATGAGAAGAGCGAAGGGGAGCCCAAGTTCAACAGCAGATCGGAGGGAGGTGGGCTGGATAAGCCGGCACTGGGTGGGGAGTCCCATGTGTGACTCAGATACTGCTTTCTCACACTCAGTTCAGTATTCTCAAGTGTGTGTCTGTGGCCTGAATAAACAACAGAATCAGAAAAGAAGTTCCTTCTAGGATTGTGTATTAAGATTGCTAGTATCGGTTGTAGAGTTTTTATTTCATGCAAAAAAAAAAATCTCTTGAGATTTCACAATGCTGTGAAACCATGAGTAAAAAAACAGGGGAAAAAAAGGGAGTGAACAACGTTACCGAGAAAAAGTCGGCAAAACAAAGTCAGACAGTTTCAGAGTGAGAGGGAGTGTGCGATCGAGCGCTGTGTGCTTTGTCAATTTCATGAAAAAAAAAAACGCTCAAATGCGTCGGTCAGCTTTGACTTCATGCCTGGGTGCACACACCAGTCTGAAATCTAATCGGGATAAAAAAAAAAGACACAGAAACCGTTTCAGTCTCTTTATCTTTGTTTCTCCTTCCCTGACACATGCTACAGGATTGTTTATACAGTGGAAAACAGTCAAGAGACAGGACCGGAGCATCACTGTTGCTGGTGGCACGGTTCTGTCGAGCCCAGTCATGGTGCCCAAGTGAGGGGGCAGGGGGCAGGCGGGGAGGAAGGGAGGGACGGACGGTCATTAACGCAGACAGAGGAGAGTCTGTATTGGTGCGGGACATAACAATAGGCGCGGACTGGCACGACCACACTGGCTCTGTGGCTGGCAGTGGGCAGAGACGCGCTGAAGGGCTCTGGGTTGAAAGAGTGACTGTGACAGCTGCTTCAAAACAGAGGAAAAAGCTGTATGTTTAGAGAGCAAGAATGTGGTGTTTTGAGTGCGAGCAGAGCACGAAGCAAAACAGTACAGTAACTGTGTGCGTGTAATCTGAGGTCAGGGGACAGGATATGAGCGTTACCCCACCCTGCGTGCGCGTTGCCAAAATCGTCTCCCAGTGTCTGTCTAGAGAAAAAGGAATGTGCTGATTGGAGAGCAGCGCACTAACAGAGTGGGCCAGCTGGCTACGAGAGTTAGCTCACTGGCCAGAAACTCCCCTGAGGTGCAGGAAACGAATGTATGTATGAGTGTGTGTGTGTGTGAGTATGTGTTTGTGTGTATACACAGCTGGTGCAGGTTAAAGGGTGCTACAGTACACAGAGGAGTGAATGCTGAGTGAGCCCTGAGTGTGAATGGCATTACAGGCTTGCTCTGTCATATGTGTGTCAGTATGTCAAACCAGGACCATGTGGGTTTTGTTATTTTGGCCAGGTATATTCTGGACCTGCTCGACATACTAATACAGAGAGAGTTGAGCGATAAAAAAAAAGTCTCTTTGAGGCATTAATTCAGAAACAAAAGGTCATCTAACTCTTTATAAGCAACTGTTGTAATCCTTCGTCCTGTTATTCAGGCTTTTTGAAGTGTTGTTTTTATGTTGATGCCGACAATGAAGATGCCGTTGACCTCTGACCTCAGGGCTAGACAGATGACAGCACAGGCTGACAGAGGAGATAAAAACACACACACATAAATAACGCTCCCATTATCATCAATAATTATAGCGAGCTAAAGAGCATTCTGACATAAAGAGGTTTTACTGTAAAGGTCACACATTCGGGCGTTGATGACCACGTCAGTTTTGATCTGCACTGGCATCCTCCACACTAATCCCACACATTAGGACTTTTGTGTTCGTCTAAACTCATCTACGCTTCATCTGTGTGCTGTGAATCATTTTTAATTTTCATAAATCTCCAGCCAGATCAGTCAGACTGCAGAAGACAGACGACTGAGATTCTTTAATTCGAGCATTGTTTTTTTTCTTGCAGTGGATTTATAGGTCATCACAACTTAATATATAGTCTGAGACTTTTGTTTGAGATCTAGTGTTGACAAAAAAAAAGTTGCATGTTACAATCTGTTGTTAGTAAGCATTCAGCAGCTTGGAGGAGCTTGTTTACTATATAAGATGAATGTAGCTGTCACTGTGAACATCCCACTGATCCCTGCGCAGAGTAAAGTTCAATGAAGCGTTGTGTGAGGTGTATGAAACAGGAACAAATAGTCAGGACAGTCATACTGAGCAGCCTAATCAGATCCAGTTGACAAAACTCTGAACTGGTGACGGACCTAAATTGTTTGTCTCATTTCCCTTTTAATAATATAAATATTTGGGCCATTTTATCTTGATGTGTATCTTGAGTTTAGCCCCGCCACAATCGCCCACGGGAATTCCGTAACACTTGACAGTGCATCACACACCATCAGCGATGTGTCTTCAGTCAGCAATTAGAAGAAACTCAGAACTCCTAATACAGACTTTAAGAGGCGAAGAGATTATCTTAGTGGTGTAATGGCCATCAGGCAGACGGGGACAAACCTCAGTGGGCCGCTTCATCAGAGCACTAGTGGACTGTCAAAAAAATCTGTAAAGCAGATTTTGTGTTGTGGCATTTTGTGTGTTTTTTTCTGGTCATGAGCTTGTCGAAATACACTGGTCCAACTGCCTGTGAACTGTTTAGACAGAATTTAATAAGCCAGCGTCCAGTGATAGTGTTGCTGTAACAATAGAAAGAGTGTGGTTCTGTTAAACAAGCCTAAAAAGGAAAACAGATACCACATCAGTGGTGAATAAATGATGAGTAATGAATAGTGGTATGAAAGCAGAACACAGTCACTGGGAAGGAAACGCTGAGGTCACAGTTGCAAGACCCTGATGTGAACTGGGCTAAAACTTTTGCCAGTCATGAGTGAAATGAGCACTGGAATGAGAAGAGGGTTTGAAAGGATTTTTGTGAGTCTGTGTTGATAATCTTCTCACGCAATTTAATTTCAGCGACCACTATCAGCAAACAACACTGGAACAAGTCTCAGACATTTACATAAAATCCTGACAACAAAGCCGCTGTGATTTCCAGCCCTTGGTTTCAATCAGAGCAACACCTGCTGCCAACTTTTATACCGTGACTTTTTTTTTTTTTCTTCTAACCAATATTAGCTGGCTCATGAAAACTGTTTGCAATTTTGGAAATTGCTCCTCTCTGCCTGAGTGGTTTAGTGAAGCACTTTCCATTGCCAAAGTTTTCATCTGTCTTGGTGTCAGAGCACATTTTCTTAAATTGAAAAAGCCCATTGGTAGTTTTGAAAGTGTGAAAGTGCCTCCAGTTGTTTTTTTGTTTAAGTACAAGAGAACCACCCTGGGTTATAGCTGAAAATGGTGTATGAACACATTTCTTACAACAACCCAGAGACTAGACCATGAAAAAAAAAAAACAATGCGGCAAAGCTATAAAACCGAGGAGGCAGCAGACCTTCTAGAGATCTCGATAACAGACAGAGGTCACCTTTGGGCTAATGTTTCCGTCACTAAGACAGAAGGATGAGCTAATATGGTTGATGGTAGCAGACAGGAGAGAGTCTGGACTGGATAGTTAACACCTACCCATCCACCAGCCTGCCCTATGGACAGACACTAGCACACACACAGAGAAACAATCAGATTAAAGTCAGCAGAGTGCATTAAATCGCAGAAGTAGAAGATTTGTGCTGTGAGTGTGTGCGGTGGTGGTGGCGGGGTACTGAGTAGCTTAAGAATCAGCTCATTAGCCTCCAGGCAGCCACACTTTACAACAGACAAAGATTATGCATGTAAAATATACACATTTTTATTTCAACAGCAGAAAAACAGCAGTCAGGTTTTCACTCCTGTGTCAAGGATGTGACAACAACACTGTAACGTCCACAGATTTTACATATTCAATCCAGACTCTGGGTTGACTTGCACAAACATACTTTAGCCCCCCATCGAGAGACCTGCTGTAATTACTGTGGCCAGATTGGCCTGGGAGGAAGTGACATGCCTGTTTCTGTCACTCACAATTTCCTCTTGCTTCACAGTATCGGTTCCTCTGCTTGCACGCACACACAAGCACATTATTTGCAAACACCCGAGTGAGGATATCTGCCAAGACGACATAGATTTGTGGTACATTAAAGCATTTACTTTGTGAGAATTATTTTTGTCTCCGTCCTAATCTCAGTAATCAGAGATTACTTCTTTTACCAGATAACAACTTTCTTACTTTAAATTTGTGTGAAACTTTCAACAGGAAAGACGACAATAACTTCTCAGCAGAAGCTGCCGTCCAAGGCCGAGTCTGACTTTCCTCAAACCCAGTGAAGCTGCTCAGTCTTTTATCCAGTGATACTGGTTTGATCTGCACAAAGACGTCTTTGTTCATCAGTGGTTTATTGTCTGTGACAAATGTGATGCTAACATACAACACTGACACCACTCTGTCTCTTGAGAAACAGATACCATTGTCACTGGTGAGCAGATGACAGCGAGGACGCACAGCGCAGCGAAGACATGACCAGAAATACTCCCACAAATAGCCACAGTGTGAACATTGACATGTAAATACACACATAAACACAGGGGCTGAAAGGAGAGGAACTAACGTCACCCACAGGATCTTATTTATAGAGATTCGGAGCAGGCACACAAAAACAACAGGCAGATTGTGCTGACGACGTGGGTAAATAGCACATCGCTGGAGATGCAAATGAAATCGGCAAAGACACCGAAGTCATTTAATAGCACCTGGTCATTAGTTAAAGTAAGATGTTAGAGGTTTACTTCTAGACTCTAAAGTAGAAAGAAACAGAAGAAACAGGCGAAAGAAAAACGCAAAAAGTAAATTCCCACAATTTACATTTGTTTTATCAAGGGAAGTATGATCAGTTGAATTTATTATATCAATACGTTAACAAGAAGCCGTTCTGTTGTTCAAGCTCACAAACTGAGGATTGTGTGTTTCGTTTTCTCCTCAGTGACAGTAAACTGATCTGAAAATCGATCGATTAACTAAAATCGTATCATTGTGAGATTAATGAATAATGTTTGTGCTATTTTACAAACCAAATAATTATTTCAAGTTAAATAATCACTAAATTTTTGATGATAAAAAAATCAACCACGAACACGTTTTAAACCTTTCTTAATCATCCTAAAGTATCATAGAAAGAAATTCAGAGCACATTTAAAATTACACATTTTTGTGTAGTTTCCCCTAAGGAACTTTTATAACAAAATAATTAAAACATAACTGGGAAAAACCCAGACGGTATAATGTTGGTTGAGGTAATGAGACTTGATAATTACACTTATGACCATGTAGCATTTCACAGGTGCTTTCAATAGTTGTGTCAGCTCTTAGATATCACAGGCTATCTGTTCTTACTCAGGGGGATATTTTGTTCATGCCTGGGTTGTGATTCAAACGTTTGTACAAAAGCCTCCCACCACCAGGACCAATGTTTTGCACTACAAAAGCAGGCCAACAATTACTCTGGGACCCAGTGAGCCCATGTGGGGGGTTTCAGGCAGACAGGGAAGATGAGGTGATTGCTGGATAGCTGAATAAATCTGCACCCTCGCGGAGAAAGAAGTCTGTGAGAGTCATTATTTCTCTTGACATAATCCATGTCAACCCATGGGATAAAAATCCAGCCTGCTAATTTTCAACATATTCACTCAGTACAACACAAAGTATGGAAGAGCACACTTCTTCATGGCCTGACATTAGATACTTCTATCGATTTAATGGAGATGTATATATTCATCAATCCAGAGCTTCCTTTAGTTCTCTCTTTGCTCTTCATCCTGCTTGAGAACAACTCCACCCCGCGAGGCCAGCGTTTATTGAGCGTACTACAACTTCAAGTTTAAGTTAACTGGAGTTGTTGGTGTTATTCATTGTCCTCTATTTGACAGATGTGGCAAGCCTAAACAAGAATAAGAAGTCTGTCAGTTTGCTGCTGTTCTCAGGGGTGCAGCTCATCTGTGCATGACAAAAACCAGCACAAAGCGCACTAGCTATGAAGAAACAAGGGGAGAAAAAAAACAAGCGTATACATATACATACACTCATCAGAGCTACTGTCTTTGTTTCCTGAATGTGAGGCAATCACACATTACTTCCTTTGTTAAACTTACAAACGCAATACCTAAGAAGCATGCACCCACCCACACAGAAAGTCATGCAAGTCGATTTTTCCTTTATGCCCGAGTCGAGCACTTAATCACTTCATCAAATCAGACCTTCCCGTACAGACCGAAAACACTTCAGTCCAATTGTGTTAGTCGAACTTTGATCAAAATTAAGATTAAAACTACTATGAACAGGGAGTAACAATCCATCTCCGTAGCTGAGGCACAATCAGTCATGATGGACAGCATCCTGAATGTTATTTTCACCAAACAAAAAAAAAACAAGAAGTTGCTTCCAAGCTCTTAAAGCAGTCATATTCTATACGAGTGCAGAGAGAGTATTGCCCTACTTCCTCCATTACTTCTATTACATTGTGCACTTTATATTGGCAGAGACAGAGCTGTCGAGCCAGCTGTCTGAGTATAGTGGAGTTTGGAGCTGGGGACAGTTACAGCGTGGAGAGATAGTTTCTACTTTTGGCTGAATGAGAAAGCCTGAAGAACAGAGCATATTCTCCCACATTGTTTCTGAATAAGCTCAATAATATAACCGGTTCCTTATTTATAACTTATATATTTTACCTTCCACACTCTGTTTGACTGAAGGACATTAACAGGGATGTTGTACAATCCGCACAAAAAGATGCAGAGCACAATACTTCAGTTCAGAGTTGAAACACTGGTGAACAACTGCACATGGTTGATTGCTGAGTCAGACACAGGATTGTATGTCAGGAGGCAGCAAAGGGTTAATGTAGTTCAGTCTTCTGTCGCACTGCTCTGAAGCGTAGTGTAACTGTTAGCTAACAGGTTGTGTGCCTGTGGCATTAAGTGCATAGATAGATGAGCAGGATGAGACGGTGAGGTGAGGGGCCAAATCCCCAAATTGATTTCGTGTCAGATTAGCTCGCTGCCCTGTCACTTACTGTATCCTCCACAGTGGAGATTATCAACCTCCTAGAGCTGCTGGGACAATTAGACAATTGGATAATTGCTTCAAAAAAAAAATTTGGGAACTTTGGGACTGCCACACTAATTTGATGATTTATTGATGCACTGTTTTCACAGCAGAAATGTTAGAGGACTTTTAAAAAGTGATTTGCATAACTTGACATTTTAAGCAACTTTTGCTACCGGTTGTATTTAACTGTTTGCTTTTTATTATTCATTGTAAAGCCATTTTGAAAAACACTATACAAATATACATTACTACTATTTTTCTGTCATCATTATTTTGACTCGTCATTGAAGCTGTGCACGTTAATTACACTAGTGCTTTAATGACACATCAGTCCTTTCCACTACACTTACCGTGTTCACTGACATGTCTTGCTCGGGCAGTTAATAAAACTGATGCATTATTATTATTACCACGCGTGTCTTTTTGTATTTCTACGCCTGAGTCAAAATGTGCGCTTTCCAAACGGAAAATGTTCAAGAAAATCCAGGTCAAACTTCTACAGAGACATTTGTTTGAATAAATACACTTGTCTGTTTTGCAAATGACAGGGGAATAAACCCACATGGCTGAATTTAATTGCATTTATCAAAACAAAACACAACCTCCTTTGAGGCAGCAGCAGCGATTAGATACATGATCCAATTTGCAATAAAAAAAAAATAAAAAAATAATAATAAAAAAAAACAAAAACATTTTTGCACGGGGGTTGAAATATGGTTGTTTGATAAAACCAAAAAGCCAGACATGAATACAGAAATATACAAACCAAACATAAAACCAGGGCAATTAAATCCCATGTAACCACTAACATCTGTACACTTATTTTACACCTTAACTGATCTTTTAACACATCAGTGTAAATGCACATGTCTGAATAATAAAGTTAATTCAATTTAGCTGCTTCTTCTCTGTTGTCCTGAGCTGGTTTCACACAGATAAACCTTAATCTAAATCTAAATGTATCTCTGGTACAAGCACGTCTGCCATGTCTTGACCATCACAAGTAGAACTAATTTGTCCTTAAGTGGCAGAAAATGCACAGTACAGATGTTATGCTGTCTGTCCTAAGTGTGCAGTTGATAAATAAACCACATTCTCTTATCATTGCTTACTGCACAACATGCACAACAGCACCACTGGTCAGTAGCTGTGACTGATTGTTCCCATGAAAACGCTGAGTTAGCCTCCAGACAGGGTGGATGTTCGGCTAAAACTAAGCCAGATTTCATTTTTGTGATATAAAAAGATTTATCTCAGCTACGAGGAAAATTAAGGCAAACGTAGGTTTTTTCAGACTGGAGACTAATCAGTTTTGTTTCTCTTTTTAAGACAGACTGTCCACACTGTTGATCAGATTGGTATTCTGTGTCGTGACGTCACCAACCCGTCTGCGTAGGTTGCTGTGGTAACGACATAGGCTTCAGTAGCTACGTAGCGTCGCGTCACACTTTCAAATCGAATCTGAGCAGCCAGAGCATCCGGACTGAGACACATCTGTAGAGATACAATTGGAGTCACATTTCAAACTAAATGTGGTTTGGATCCAATTTGCAAAAACCGTATTTCATGTGGCTTCTTGCTGAGCAGACTTTCAGATCAATCTGGAAATGCCAAAAAAAAACAAACAAAAAAAACAGATTTGAGCTGGCAGTCTGAACGTGGTCCTGTGTTGGCTCATTATCGCTCTCTCGCCAGCCATCATAAAAGGTTAATATTAACACCTGTACTTTTCCCACTATGACGACTCAAAACATCTGCTGTGAAACTACATAAACAGACCTGTGTGGGTTCTTTTGTTACTTCCCCTTCAAGCTCATTTATTTTAATTATGAAAGTGTGAAGTGTGGCCAAATCAGTGGGTTGACTGACTCAATTCAGCTCACTGTAAAGAAAAGAAAAATAAAGCAGAGGCATTCTGGCCAGCGATCTGCATGGCGGAGCAGTGTTTCAACATTGCTGAGTAACCACAGTGTATCAAGCAGTGAAAGTGAGCGAGAGGCATCACATTTCAATGTGTCTGGTGTTGTAGTAAAGAGGGGTCAGCGGTGTGACACAGACCTGACCTGAGGTGAGACTGAACTCCCTGTCATGTCACTCAGTTACAGTTACCAGCAGCGACCACGTTTACAAGTAAATTTGGACCCGCGAGACAATGTACAAGCGAATGAGGACCATATAACTGAGATTAGCTTTCTAACAGCATGCTTCTGGATGACATATGAAACAGACGATGCTCCTTGTCTCTGCTTAATTGCTCATGGGTGATGGGTTAAAAGAGGACATTAATGTAAAAGGAGGAAGGTTAGCCAGGCAGCTGACTCATTAAATCAATATTATAAGCTCATAACAAGCCATGAATGGCCTTTGTAAAACACTCACATCCTGGGTGTTGAGTCCGCAGCTGAGCTGACAGTGAAACCACACGAGCCTCAGTGCCTGCTTTCTACTCTCTGGACAACTCACAATCCTGATCTTCCACCACCCATTGCTCACAGTTATTAAGCAGTCTGTCATCAGGATGGGGATCTATGCCTGCTTTAAAAATGACGGCTCTGAATCTGTGGGGATGCTCAAAGTGGTACAAGATTAGAGTAATGTGAAAAGGAGGCGCACTCAGTAGTGAAAAATAGGCTGTAAAAAATACCTGTCGAGCTCTTGAGCACAAAAACCTTTGTGTCGGTGAAAACATCTGTTCATGTGGAACTGCAGGTACAAGCTAACAGGGGAATAGTGGTGGGGAGAAGTTGCCAACAGGCAGGTAGAGGATTAGTGAGGGTGTAGTGACAGACGGAAAGGTGAGAAACTTCACAGTGTAGCAGTTTAAACTCTTATGAGCCTGAGAGTATTTCATGAAATCATATCTTCAGTACATATAATTATTCTGGCGAACATTTTCTTGATTCAGTGTTTTGTCAATAAACAAGGGTAAAAAATAATTCCCAGTTTGCTGCATTTCTTCAAAGGCCTTGTTCTGACTGAGCAAAAGCTCAAAATAACAAACAGTGTTCAAACAGGCTCCTAATAATTATATAACCAATTAACCTGCTAATTGTTTTATTTAAAAATCAATTAAATTTCAACACACATAAGCTTATTTTATCCAAAATTAAAACATTCAGTTCAATAAAAGACTAGAGGAATAAAATATTTCAGATTTAGATTATTTCATGTTGATTTTTTTTCTTGAAATGACTTTGTTGATTAAATCATCTTTGTTATGGCTGTCAATTTTATATCAGTCAGCTAATCAAGTTAATTGACATAAAACTGTAGCTCTGATCTACTCTCATGTCGGTACGCTGCCAGAAATTAGCCTCTAAAACAAAGAGATCCTTTCAGAAACTCTCTGCAAAGCGTATACATTAGCAAACATTATTCTGGGGAAGAAAGTGACCTGTAAAAACACTGATAAATAACTGCAGTAGTCAGAGTTTTAGGAATGTGGAGCTACTGGTACACCTCATGCTTTCTGTTTAAGCACAAATTATTATTCTATAACGACCTGAAGCTGGTTCAAGCAGTCTGTGCAGACATGACTGACAGCGGTTTTGTGACTATAGCATAGTGCAGACTATGTCGAACTCAACGTGACATTTTCACGAAAGTTTCTCGCTCTCAGCATTACCCAACTCAGGCACGTAGGGACATAAAGCACATGCCAAAAGCGCATGACGTCTGAGTCTCAAAGGAAGGTTTGGTTGGATAATCTTGGAAAACATAATACAGCCAAATCAATTAGATAACATCCAGACAAACACTCATCAGTTTGTCGTCACTGTCTGTGGGAGTATGTAACACGACAGTAACCTACTGTAGATGGAGAGGTTCATACCATTACTGGGAGCGAGAAACACTGAGTGTTGATGTACCGTCACTGCTCGCTCCACAAACACACATCAACACACAATCTAACATCACAAAAACTCAAGTGTCATACCACTAATCATAGACAAACAACCAATTTTAGCTCATCTCAAGCAAATGACTAAGGCCAGCCGCTCCAGTAACCATAGTTACCAAGTGTCAGTGACAACCAAATGTTTCTGTTCAAAGGAATAAACACAGAATATGTGAACTTGCACCTGCGCAGAAACCACATGTTAGTGTCAGTAAGAGGTTGAAGCCACACCCATGTGTGTTTTCATGCCCTTTGTTTTACCTCTCTCTCTCTCCCAGGAGCTGAATTTAAGGGGTCCATGACTACAAGCCAACCGCTAGTACAATGTGTTCAGAGGGGCCAAGAGGGGAGATACACATCAGCTTTTCAAGGGGTTTCCTGACGACTTCTACTCACTGGGAATTTTTTTGATAACCCATTGGCTCTGATACAAGAGCTAGGAAGACATCTATTCAAACACACGGCACAAGTCCAAAAGGGAAAACAACAAAAAAGTGACCCAATGAGTGACCGACAGAGAAAGCAGTTGACCTTTTGGAAACTTTCATTGTACATATAGAGCAGCGCTGCTTTACCCAAGAGCTCTGGTTTCCCATCAGCTCTTCCTGTGACGCAGGGCCTGAGCTTTCATATATAGAAACTGACCAGCTGCTGAGAAAATACCCCTTGTTTTCCACGCCCTCTTCAAAAGGCTGTAATAATCAGCTGTGGCTGATCGGCTGAAGAGCCTGAGAGAGAGACACAATAAGAGAGAGAGAAAAACAAACTACAGATAACACAATTTACAACAGACGTTTCAGTCTTTCAAGTGTCATCGATGTTTGTCAACAGTAATGTGCAGCAATGTGAAGTACTTCCACTCATTGTTAATATTGCTAAAACAAGAAAATAATTCCAGATTTATGAAATTACATGGTGCCTCTCCTCCACTGAACATCCATGATCTCTGATCCCTCAGACAACATTACATCAACATTCATCATTCATCTAATGCCGATACAAACACATAGGCTTTTCTCCACCCTACTTTTTATTATTGTTTGTTTTTGTATTCAAAAAATATTCAAGATTTGGTGTTTGATGTGAAACAATATCGTTTTGTTATCGTTTTACTGTACTGAGCACACACACATGAACTAAACCTAAACTAAAAGCCAGGATGCAGCACTAGATCATCTGTGCTTGCTCCGTGGCTCATGTCCTGTCAGTTTGTGACTATATGTAATCCAATGTAAACATACCCAGTGGCAAGTCCACTGGTAGGAGTTGTTTACAGACAAGCCAATAGAAAATGCAGCTGATTTTAAAACTATTCCTTCCTGATATGTTCGAGGAAGCTTCGGTAGCTGATCTCTGACAGTCAGGTGCCAAAAATGACTGCAGTGACATCAGACGTGGCTGAAGTAGCTATAGGGAAGTGAGCACTGCTTTTGTCCACACTGTGGTGTAAAATAATTTCACTATATCACATAATACTCTCTGCTCGGGGTCACAGTTTCCCTGACAACATGCACACTGTTCATCATTAATCTGTCATTATATTTTGCACAATCTCAGAGGACTCACTTGACTTGTTGAAACAAGTAGTTGAATTTTCTTATTAAACAGCCAAATTCAATTACACTGACACAACACTGAGTGAAGGACAGTCCTGTGATTTTCATGGCATACCGGTGTGACCTGAAGCCAACAGCCGCCTGTAAGCTACACACCATTCGGTCGGCAGTAATGGCAGACATACACAATTTGTAGGGAACATGCTAAAAACATCTCAAGCCACTGGTAAGATGCTTTAACAATTAGCAACCCTATAGCAACTTTCTACATGGGTCAGACAGTTAGTTTACTGGTATGAGGGGAACAGTTCTCAACAGGTCACAGTATTTCACACACAAACCATGAGTGTAACAGTGACCCACATGTAGCAGCCAGTCAGTTGGTTGGATGTGGAAGCGTTTGTCAGTGGCTGCTGTCTAGTAGCCAGGAACATTAGCCTCAGTGAGAAAGAAATACACACAATTAAGACTGACTCCTTAGGATTTTCGAGAGGGTGGCCTCCAATGTAATAATGGCCGAGTTTTTGTGTCAAAGAGATGCTTGTTTTCTCCTCCTCAGGCATGAAAGTGAATTTGGTTTGCCAGCCAGGTCTATTTATATTCACAAGAGCATTCTTCAGCATTAGCACAGTCACATGGGCTGCCGGGCAGTGGATATAGCCTAGCGGTAGATTGGAGGAGCTCCCTGCATCAGCTTTTACAGCCTGACAACACCAAAATAAAAGAACACACCTTGATTTGTGTTGCTAGAAGTGAGTTCATCATTTAACATGTGAGTGTACATTAGTCAACGTTGTCTGGTGTGTCACAGCCGGGGACCTTGACTCAATGGCCGGAGGCCACAAAAGCACTGAGTGAGAGGATTGCACAATTCATCTACACGTTTTGTCATTCAGATGAGATTACAGGTTGGTGGAGTGATGAATGAAGGTGGGTGTTGTACAGACTCAAAGAGGGGTCTGATACACAAAATCCAAGTTCATTCTTCCCTTATGGTGAGTCACAGTTAGCATCACGCCTATCAACTCAGTAAACAACCCGGTGAGGTAGGAGGCTAAAACAGGTTCTTTCACTTTGTGGTGGATTCGATATGCCCCGGAGAAGAAGACACACCTAGCTGCTGTGAGTCACAGCACAACAACAAGACGTAGGATGTAGGCTTGTCTCGTCTGTAAACATGTCCCACTTCTAAACACTATTAGTTCTGCTTGAGATAAGCCAGTAAGCTACATATCACATCAATGGATGACTGTTAATGTTTAATGTAGGATGAAATGTTATTCATAGACTTGCCTCAAACAACAGGAAGGTCACAGGAGGAGCACAAGGTAAAACACAGACCAGAGTCCTGCTCAACGGCACTTCAACAGCAATCACCCAACATACACTTTTCCTCTATTCATCAATGACATCGATGATCTCTTGGTGGATTAATATTATAAAGATATGACATATTATGTAATTCTGACATATTTCTGTTATCTAGATTAGAGGACTTAAAGTAAACTGTGATCAAAAATGATTGATAAAAAAAAATGTTTAAAGGTTTTCAAGGTTTTGTTGCTTTACTGCTTTATGCAACTCCAATAACCACATACGACATCCAAGAGTGCTTATCTTATGTAGAATATTCAAAATATAATCAGTGATATTATTGATTTGTCATATTTTCCCACCACATCATTCAACAGGTTTTCTACTGTAGAGCAGATGTTTCATACCAGAGATTTTCAGGTTCTGAGGACTGATGAGAGGGATGTCAATATACCTTCTGGTTCTTATTCAAACAAGTTTTCTATGCATGTCCCAACGTCTACCTGAGGAGGATAAAGAAGTCGCATTCATGAAAAGCAGACACACACACACCTACACACCACTGTAGAGGGTGTCCTGGTATTCAATGAGAGCATGTGAATAATTCAGCCAACTACAGTCCTGGAGGAGTAAAAGGGACTGCAGACATCATTAACTATTCACAGAGACAGTATTATGTCACATGCGCACACATATTTGCATGTCCACACATACTGTGTACATAGACACACGCATAAAGAGACAGACCATTGCCAAGAGTATCCAACCATCTGCTTGGGCCTACGGCTTTGGCTCTGAGGCTCTCAAACTACCGTGTGCTAAATTGGACACACGAATATACAAGTAAAACATCGTAACTGAAATACAGAACATGAAACTCATTCAACTCCAGTGAGAAACAGAATTGTTCATAGCAGTTTCGATTCCAGCTGGGTTTGTCCATTTGATGACGGCTTGTTATCCACCTTACTTTATGATCATAATGCTACAAAATAAGAAATTATATATCACATATCTATATCATAAATCTGTCACAGCATAATCTGTCTAAAAATGTGTGTTCTAAGAACACACTTTTTTTTAGAAAATTACAGCACTGTGTTTCTGAAAAACACTGTTTGACTCAATGGGATAAACATGAGTTTAACTTTTTAAACATGTCATTTGGAACACTTGTGTACAAAGTGCCACAGGAAGTAGTCGTGTAGTCTGTAATTCAATGTTGTCTGTTCACTTTGGCTGCGTTTACCATCTCTCTCACCTTTGTTTCCCGTCTCCAGATCATAAATTGCCCGATAAGAGGATAAATGCAATATTGATGACCTTTTAAAAGACAATCAAATGGAAACACTGCTACATATTAACTCACATATCAATATCAGTTGTGACAATGTCACTCAATCTTATATGTAGGACAAGCATAGAGCTGTTAAAAAAGCGTCAACAGCTGTGAGGATCTGAATCTGGGTTGAGACTTCAGCTTTGAAATCAGCGCGACATCCTTGTTCCTCTTTTTATACCAGTGAGGACCTCCACCTCAAAAACAAAAGCTGAGCGCCACATGAGCTGAGGTTTGAGGAAGTATCCATCACATGTCATATATGTGTCACTATGGCCTATGTGACAGACAAAAACAACAGCTTTCTGTATGTCATGTTCATTAATAACAAAGAGAGTAAGAAGACCGATACAAAATGGGTCCATGGCAGTGCTGTCATCCTCTGTCAAGGACCATCTCCCTTCATGAGTCCAGTCTGCTTCTGCTGCGTGTGAATATGGGCTCACTGTTTAACACTGTTTAACATTTCAACTGGCCTAGAAAGGAAACAATCTGGCAATAATCTAAACTCTCTATCTCCACATACTAATCAGAAATGCAGAAGGTAGGATTGCATCTCCACAAACACAATTTAAAAACTTAAAAACACCATACTAAGGAAGAAGAAATGCCAGTCATTTCAACTTGTGTTTTAATTTTAAAACAACAGCTTGGCCTGAAAACATCAGCTAAAAACTCATCTTCATGGCATTTAGCCTGTGTCAGCAACATTAAACTTGTGCGTAACACACTTGACAGGTGGCAGGGGATGTCAACCACGTTGGCTCGTTACAGGGAAGAGTGAAACGTGACCTTTTACCCCCTGACCCAGCTGAGAAGTGGCAGGGTGAGAGTAGCGAACCACTCCCAGTAGATGTACACACTACACGTCATCTCCTCAAGTATGACCAATCACCGACCCCTCCCTTCTCATCCAATGGAGGCAGCTCATTCCAACGTGCACACAAAGACTGGGTTTAGCTGAATGGCCTAAATGGCAGCAGAGCTCCTGGCCACGGCGGCTCAGACCAGCTGAATGGTCCTCATTGTGTCCCCATGGTCACAGGGGGCTAGCAGAAATGGGTTGTTTTTTAAGAGGCCATTTGGCAGGCCTGTGTTCTTATCCAAGCAACGCAGGAACAGGCATTTTCACTTGGTTCAGAGGAGGGCTTGTTGTGGACTGAAGAAAACTAGACTATAAGACATGCCACATGCATTTAGTCATTATGGGACTAGAATACTTGAGAGCTGCAGTTTGAAAAAGTGCTGCATTCACAAGCTATGTTGTCAGACAATTAATACTGAGTGGACCTGAGTAAATACAGCGGCAGGGTAATATGAATTTGATTGTTTCTTGCATTTTAAAAAAAAAAAAAAAAAACAGTTTTGCATGGAAACAAACTCTCAAGCCTCACATATTTCTCACAGGAACTCAAATGACTGTGCAAGATGGTTTTAACCACATTGTGATATGAGGAAATATCTCTGGCTAGAAACAACCACCAGAGATAGGAATAGTTATCACCAGTGTAAACAGTGTGGTAAAATGCCAGTTTCCATCAAATTTCTGTCCTTTTGACTGTCCATGTCATCATGTCAGCCACCTCCTGACATGACCTATGATATAACTTCAATATAGTACCTTCTTGTGTAGTATAAACTCTTTATAATTAGGTCGTTAAAAATACGCAAAACCAATGTTATAACTCTTAAAAAGGTCAGAACAACACACTAAATACTGCTTGATGTACATCTCGAACGACACATTAACCTCAGAGGTCGGTCAGCTTTTAAAATACCTGCTCATATACTTTACTAATATAGCTGCATACGCTCAGAACCAGAATACGGCTTTTATAAATATAAATTAAGTCAATATACTCTTGACTAATGGTGACTGAACAAATATTTGTTTTTTTTTTTTTAAGTATGTCCTGTAACATATACCAATTCTATCAGATATTATATATCACTCTTCATTTTAAAACACACACTCACACACACAAAAATGAAATCATGAGTTCAGTCTATGTGGATCTACAAATTACACTCAGGTTTGCAGGATCAGTCACCTCAGCTGGTGGAGGTGGAGGGATCCTGTCAGGGATGTGTGACAGTGTGTGTGTCGCTGATTGCGGAGCAGGGCAGCTGCTCTGGGGGAGGGGTTCATTTGAATATGCCTTAGATGAATGAATGGTCCACATGTGTGTATTATACAGCAAATAAGACACATCCATCCCCCAACTCCTCCAGTGTCCACATGAGCAGACACATGCGGCTGACACAGATCTCACACAGATCTGAGGGGTAGTATAACCCGTGATGAGCAGCACTGGCAGGTGAACCTGTAATTGTAGTAATAGCAGGTTTACACAGGTGTAATGCGTAAGACTCTGTGGGCATCTTGCAGCCCGCACCAGTGAACATCTCTGAGGTCATGGACTACGTTTGGATATTACTGCTCATTCATAACAGACTGTATCTTCATATGACACCAGAAGAGATCAAGACTGTAGGCCTCGTTTCATCCCAACACTCCTTACAGTGACTCACACTTCTGCTGTGATGAAACACAATTTGTTTTTTGTCTTTTTTCAACTGAAACCTGAAATACAGAGTAACGAGCTTGTATGACGTTATAAAGGGGAAGCCATGAAATTACAAAGAAATATAACATGGATGAGAGAAGAAAGGGTCAAACACTGGGTGCCAGATCTTTACCTCTGTCTGTCTGTCAGCCCAGACTGCTGCTTCAGGGGATTTAATACAGAAACACTGGTCTGAATTGACAATTGTTTGAAATAAGCAACTGTATGGTTAAATGGAGATAAAGGAAACAGGAGGATAAGGTTGAAAGCATTTTCTCTTCCTCCAATACAATGCTGCTTGTCATGCCCTGCTAGCTGCTACCACATCCTGTATTAGCACATAATGGGCTAGGTAGCACAGCCTGGCGTGTGCTCTCGTTACATTTATTGTGTTATAGAAGAATAAGAGAAGGAAAACTACTTGTTTAATCGCTGTCGCACACAAACGAGACACGTAGCTAGCTTAAAAAAAATCTCCCATAGCATCCCCCCACACACACCTCTACCATCAGCCCCCTCCCCGCCTCCTTTACCTTCAGACAGCTCCAGATCCAACTCCGCCAACTGGTCTCTAACCTCTTTTGGCAGGGCGGACAAATCCACGCCGCGGTCTGCCATGACTTCGCCGATAAACACGAGTGCAGTCTAGCTGAAAACAAGCCGGACAGTCGCCGGATAAATGGTAAAAAATGAAAAATAAAACGCCCTCCCTCAAGATACGAAACAAGCATCAGAGTGGGAGAGACAGACCATCCGCACGGCCGGCCGCTCCGCCATAATGGGAGAAATTCACCAACGGCAGCGACAGTCACGTGACTACATTTACCTCGCCTGTGCGTTAAGTCACCGCGTCCTCGAGACGGCGCACCCAGGCGCTGCAGCGCCACCTGCCGGTCGACACCAGGAAACACACACACACACACACACTCAGAGGATCATACCAAGTAACCAGATGAGTAAAACTGACAAATAAAACCTAGACTTCATACAGTGGAAAAGACTTGACGTTGGTCGGAAGCTGACTGTTTATTCACGTCTGAATGATTTACTGAATCTGACAGGACGTGAGTAATTTTATGAAGCAGTGTTGTAGATTGTGTGTTTGTTTTTATATTGTATATTTGAGGGTTGAAGTAGGCTCCATCTTAAAGGGTGGATGGATAGAGACGCTTAATATATATATATATATATATATATATATATATATATATATATATATATATATATAGGAAAAAAAAAATAACAACTTTTGCACTTTAGTTCAGGCTCAAGATATTGTCCATGAAGATTGTTGTAGGCTCCATGTTTTAAAGTGCTGGATAAACTTCTGTTTCTATTTCTATGTACTTTCTTTGCTCTCTTTGCCTCTGGTAGAGTACTTAGGATCAACTTCTGTTGTTTTTTAAAATGTGCTACATAAATAAATCGACGTACTTTTACTTTTGCTTTCATTACTTAAGTACATTTAAGAACCTGTACCAAAGTTATTATTTGGAGTATCTGTACTTCTACTAAAGTGGGACTTTCAAGTACTTTATACAACACTGATAAAAGTGATGGTTAACATGTATAGAGCCAATGAAATGACTATAAAGAGACATAAAACAACCACAAATAGACACAAACTAGTAGAAACAGATGCCAAACTACCACAAAGACAGACAAAATAACCAAAAACAGACATGCCACAAGTACAAATACAAAGGGATGTAAAATATTAACAAAAAGACATACTGAATTAACTCCACTATGACTGGACATAAAACAGATAAGAAACTGCAGAACAAGTTAAAAACATACCCAGAAAGGCTAAAAAAAGGGATGTACAGTGACCACAAAGACACTAAACAAGTAAAAATAGATGCACAGGCCTCAGTGTGGAGTGACTGTTAACAGATCACGTTGGAAAGTTAACAAAATAGCTCCAGAGAAATGCTAAACAACTAAAGAGACAAAAATAGCAAACCTATATGCAAGATAGTAACAATGATGTGCAAAATGAGATGTAAAGAGACATAAATAAACACAAATATACAAACTACCCCAAATACAACAAGCAGCAACTTACCAGGGATCCACTGTGTCATAATCAATCTATGTAAACACATGACAGTTTAATAATTTCCCCAATAACCAACAAACCAGGGCTGAACTGATCAGTTGATTAGTAGATTGACTTAAGATTATTAAGCAACAAATACTCACCTAGATGTGAGGATTTACTTTGATATTTCCCCAGTTTTCTGTGATAGTAAATTCAACATCTCCAGCTTTTTCACTGTTTCACTGTTTTTAGATTTGGTAATCAGTTGATGCTGAAGATGTTTCATCCAAAAACAGTATCTTGCTGAATGAACTAGATATATACACACATACACCAAACAAGTAAACAACAACAACCTAAAACTGAGTATGATTGTGGTGACAAATATCGATTAATGAAATGACCCGTTCATTTGGCTGTTAAATAAACAACAGTTTCTAGGTGCTTTAAGACAACATGCTATATATATATATATATATATATATATATATATATATATATATATATATATATATATATGTCAGTACCAGGAGAATAGTGTAGAGGCCTCCAGCTTACTGTTGTTGCCTGCGGGTTCCTTTGTCGGCCCTGAATCTATTTGAAATGAAGAACTTGACTTGTACTTGAATTGTACCTAAATTCATATGCGAATACTTGTCCTGAAAAAAAAAAAACTGGCTCAACTTCAGAACATAACACTGAGTGACTAACTCACTGGTCACCTTCAAAAAGCTAGTGTGGCATCCCGACTGTAACCGTTATAAAAATAAATATACAATTCCAACCACTCCCTCTGCAATTAAAGTCTGCTTACAAAAAGTTAATATCATGTTTTCCTTATAAGAAACATGGACATTGTCTTACAAGGAAAACAAGCTTCAAAGGAAACATGAACTTAACAGTATAATTGCAGGCTGCTGTCAGTCAAGTCGTTCCAAATGGACTTGAGCGAAAGGCAAAAACATCAACTTAAAAGAGCTGAAGCAACAATTTTTTAGCAATGCAAGTACAAATCCACGCTCCTCAACACACTCCTCAGAGCCTCGGAAAATTTGGACATGACACTCAACTGGACATACTTGAAATTATGTAATTATCTTTTGTTTATCTTTCAACTTTTATTAAGTAAAATGTTCAGTTCCGTTTTCTGTAAAAGTAATTTTTCAACATTTTGAAATTCTTCCTCCACCCTACCAGGAATCAAATCAAACTAACAAATCAAACATCATGAAGCATTTAGAAATTACTTTCTGGCTCCTATTTTAAAATATTGTGTGTGTGTGTGTGTGTGTGTATATATATATATATATATATATATATATATATATATATATATACATACATATACACACACACACACAACAGTCTATCAGTCTATAATCACTCACAATTAATTTTTAATTGTAAACTATAACCTAAGGTTTCGACATGGTCCAAGATAAATACAGATAAGTGCAGCGTCCCTGAGTAAAAGAAAGTTGATAAAAAAAAAAAAACTAGATTTTACTTAAATTAAATAAATTATAAGTCTGCTGACTGTAGAGCGAAGAAACACTGGCTACTGAGATCTACGTATGCAGCAGGTCGTACCACATTTTATCAAACTCTGTGACTCCACTTAGATAACGAGATGATAATGGAGAACTACTTTTTGTCATTGTGAATATGAGCTGGGAGCAAAAATACAAAACCATATAATTTTCATTAAGATGTAGTTTCTTTAATTAAAACTGCAGCACTGTAAGTGTTCATAGTATTCCACTTGGACATGCATGGAAAAGTAAATATATTCATATAGTACAGATATGTACAGTACAAGGACTTTTTTTTTTTTTTTTTGAAATCGTCAGTCCAACAATGGGAGTGTGAAAAACCACTGAAACACAAAGTGCAACTTTCACATTGTTGCATTTTTCATTAAAACTGCTCTGTTTATAACAATTCTAGGTAACAATAATATGCCAAAAAAATAAAAAATAAAAAAAACTGTGTTGACGATTGTTATTTACCCAATTAAGTAAAAATAAGTTAGACAAGGACCATCAAAAGACACGACCAAATTCATCTCTCAAAGATATAACATCGGGGACAAAATCTCTTTTTTTCCTGTAGAGAAAAGAAACCGAAATGAAACGAATCCATGAGTTTTAAGAAATTTGTTTCTATAATTATCAGTACAATCAGAAGCATTATGACAAAAGTTGTATAGTGCTGAAAATAGCACACAACAAAAAAAAAAAAAAAAAAAAAAAAAACAGAAAAGGTGCCAATTGACATGAATTACATGAAAACATGAAAGCTAAATATAGTTTGAGTTTTCATTTCATATGAACAATCGTCTACAAAGGACTGCCAGCCAAATATAGCGCCAGCTTCAAAGTACAACAAAATGCCAGGCTCGCCATTGGGACTGTAGGACAAGAGGTTCAGTCAAACATGAAAAAAGTATTAAAGTTGCTGAGCAAATTCCCATTCATGTATACAGTACAGATAAGAGGAAAAAATATCATTTAAAAAAAAAAAAAAAAAAAAAAAAAACCAAGAGAACCGCAAAAAAACTTAAATGAACAGAAATATAAAGCAAAAATAAACTTGCATTATTATTTTTAGTGCATAAAGACACGCCCTTATGTTAATGGACAGGTATCTTGTTTTTGAACTATCACATCTTGCAAAATACATGGAGATATCAGACAAAAGAGGGACAAAAAAAGAAAAAAAACGAAAAACAAAAGAGAAACGCTTGTTTAGGTGTTCATGTAAAAATAGAACGACATCTGGATATATTATATTATATTAAAATCGGTGGGATTTCTAAAGAACTGGAGCCGTTCAGAAGACAAAGACGTAGCTCAGAGCTTTTACTAGTGAAGATGTCTTTGCTGTGTCCCTCCACCAGATGACAGACAAGCATTGTGTCGTTTTTATGAGTGACAAGAGACTAATGTTATATTGACTCTATTTCAATATAAAGGCTTTGATGAATCTTCACCAAGTTATGAAATGTTGTTCCTCACTGATAATTTTAATGAAAGAACAAAAGAAGTTTTATATATATATATATATATATATATATATATATATATATATATATATATATATATAGCTAAGGCTCTGTTTATTTTCATTTAAGCAAAAAATCTACTTGTTTTTAAAAAGGGGATATCAGAGGCACCGATGTGATCTTAAGGCAAAATTACGAGACACTGTGTGTGAAACTATAAGTGCAAGTAACAAGCAGTGATATACTGTAGATTGTGTCGCTGTGACCTCTGAATCACAAAATAACAGTCCAGCTATTTTCCACTTGCCCCAGAACAAGTACCAGGTGGTCTTTGGAGATTCAGAGATCTGATTTGTTGGCATTATGGCTTAAGTTTAGGTTTGGTAAAGAGCAAAAAGAGACTACGAGGTTCATCGCACTTCCAACGAGCAGCAAGGATGTGCAACCATCCTGAGAAGTGTGAAAATAACAGTTACAGTAAGTCCAGGGCCCACACACAGAAACACAGTCACTAGAATAGATAAAGATGAAATGAAGGCATCCACTTAACAAACCAATGAACAGCAAGTCTGTCTCTTTTAGAGAGAAAGTGAGGAGAGGTTAAATTCCCTTCAGGTAAAAAAATATCGAGCTAATAACAATTTTAGGATTCTACACTGTGTTGGACACTAATGTATTTTGATTCTGGGGACTAATCTGGGAGGATGTGCCAATTAATTGAAAAAAATATAGCTGCACATACTGTATCAAGAACATAACACCCTAATAAAAAACATCACATGCTAACAATCTAAATATTAATGTATCAGATCAGGAGTAGGCAAGCTGCTATATTCTGATGTACATAAATATATACACACAGAGCCAATCACACACACTGTTTAGAAATTTTATCATGAAGGGGTGTAAATGAGGTATGTTTTTTTTTCGGGGGGTCCATTTTGAGATAACCTTGAAGTGGAACCATTTACGAAAAGGTTTATGTGGATATTATATATCCATTTATATCTAAATCACTGAAATCTAGACAACCACTGCATCTTTGGAGCCGAGGATAAACAGGGACATATGCTGTGATGGCATGTGTGAGTATGTGTGTGTATGGCTAAAAAAAGTTGAGGAGCACAAGGCACTATTCCCTGCTGAGACAATGTAAAGTCCTGCGTGTTGTTTGGTATCGGATTTGACGAAAGAATGTTGATGAAACACGTGTGTATTTCAAACTGTGCACATGTGTGGTACGTGTCCACATGGGAAGTTTATTACGGCAGTACACTCAAGAGCGATGCAGTCCTACAGTCCAGTGAAGAGTCATTTTGACTGAGGGTAAGGAGAGATGAGCATGGAGGCATAGAGGGGAATAGGGAAGGAGGGGGGAGGGTGGAGTCCAGCCCCTGTAGTTTATGGGTCTATGGCAAAGTGAACAGGAAGCTCTCTCAAAAGTCTCAGTCCATTCCCAGAAGGCTGCTGCTGAGCTCCAGGCCACAGCATGATGGCTCCACAGGAGGGTCGCAGAGAGCAGACGAGGGGGGGGGGGGGGCAGAAGATGAGATATTTGGATTGGGGATTGGGGAAGCTGGAAGGGGTGGGGGTGGGTTGGTGTCCGCTGCTCTTTTTTGCCCCTCAGTGATGAGCCAAGTCTTGGCCATGGTGGCATCGCTCATCATCTGGCAGCAGATTGAGACTGTGCAGCCATGATAATGTGAGAGGGTCCACTCTCAGCCCTTTGCTGCTGGCCCATTCCTGCCAGCACAGACATAGCCATGGCCTCTGCTGCCGCCCTTGAGCTCAGACCGTTTTGCCCTGTGGAGGGGCTGGGCGCCAAAGAGCTGTGCTGGATCACCGGAGCAGGAGAACCTGTGGGCTCTGAGGTGTCTTTCATGTTCTCCTCTGCAGCTACACCGAAAAAAGAAAAAAACAATGGCACAAGTATCTAATTTAGTCACCAAATCCCGGTCTAAAACAGATACACGAAACTCAAAATCATGCATTTGCAGCTTAGCAACTATTTTACCTTAATATAACACAGCCAATACAGCGCTTCTTTCATTCCCTGAATACATGTTTTTGTGAAATGTTTCTCTGTTAAGCAGGTACAGTTTCCCACTATTTGTAGCACTGTCACACACCATGAACCACGGACCTGCTACAGACTAAAAGCTCAAAGAATTTGTTACTAACTACTCACTGTATTCTGAGTGAGGTCTTCACCTTAACTGCTCAGACGAGCGAACAAACAGAATTTAGTGTGCTAGCATCCTGTAGTTAGTCACTGCAGTCACATAGTACATAGTACTGTTTTCATAGATTAAGTATGTATGGAGTCTTACAATCAGTTCTTAGAAATATCATCAAATGCTACAAAATCGTTTGACGTCGTTCTGTTTCTGGAATATTTGCACAAGGCTCACCTAAGTAGGCAGTCTTCTTCTGTAAGGTGGTAACAGGACAGTCCTTGTGGGCCAGCAGCAGTTGCTTCAGATGAGCCACCTCGTTCCTCAACAGGGACACTTCATTCTGACATGTCATGAAAAATGAGGCTGATCAAATTACATGTCACAGTTGCACATACACTGACGCCAAAACAAATATGAACTAACACTGGGTCAAAACTTTTTTTCTGCTAATAAAGTGTTATTCTTGTTGTAATAATAAGGTATAAATACTCTGGTTTCCACAGTGAAGCTAGCAGTAGAGAAGCGTTGCATGTAAAATGACCTGAAACCTTAAATAATACAATGAGGATGTGAAACGAGCTGTAATGGATTCCAGAGTTACAACCCATGTAAAATTACCTAATATTCTCTGAAATCTAGTTTCTTTATCCTCTAAAACTTCCTGGAGAAGTTGAAAAAAAAAGTGTGTGTCAAGTGTGCACAGTCAGTGTGATTATGCACACACAAACAAACCCAGGCCGCTACAGGTCACATTTCATCTCCGCCCACCCGCCCCTGGCCCACTCACCGACAGCGAGACGTTCAGGGTGCTGAGCTCCTCAGCCTTCTTCTCCAGGGAACTGACCCACAGTTTGCGCTTCTGTCTGCAGCGTGACGCCGCAGCCCGATTCCTCTCGAGGAAGCGCTGCCTTCGCTCATCTGGGTCGTCGTCTGCCGTCCGCCGCCGACGCCCACCTGTAGGCTGCGCTGGAGATACCTGGAGGGAGAGGAAGGTGAGAGGGAAACCAAGAGACGGGTAAGGCGAGAGAGAGAAACAAGCATAAAACAGAAAAAGAAAGAAAGAGGAAGTCTGAGTCAAAGCATTATCACTCTAGTCACATCATAGTCATCTCACTACAAGTAGAACAACTCCCAGTTTCTGACTAAAACAGGTGATGATCTAGAGGAAACTAGTTTTAGTTCAGTTACATTTGGATATTTGTTAAGCTTCCTGACTTCAAGTCATGTTACTGCTAAGGCCTTGACAACACAGAAGATATGGTACCTGAGGTTGCGCAGGTGATGGAGCATCTGGGTGCTGAACAAGCAGCTGGCTCTGCTCAGCCTTTTGAGGCACCATAGGACTGCTGCCCATGGCCATGACTCCCATACTATGTCCTGATGGGCTCTGCTGGGACAGAGCGGCCTTCAGGCGCTGAGGGAGAACAAGTATATGATAAGACAAGAAGTTATTGTTGCAGAAAAGAGAGCAATAACATCAGATCTGAGATCACATTCAATGGCAATAGTAACTAATATTTGTGTTTTTGTATTTATGTTTACGCAACAACCCATTCACAGTCTCACCCGAGTGAACAAGGCCTAGAACACAGTTGTAAATGATTAACACAACCTCAAATAAGTTGTTAATGACACTTCTGCACCGGATGCACTGTCATGAAAGTTAGTTTATTTCTAGTGATGAAAGTTAGCACTGTGAAATTCTGCTGCAGACGCGTTTATGTCACACTAGCTATGGCACACACATCTGACTATATGTTCTGCTACATCTCTGAAGTTTCTGTGGTGAAATGTAAACCAGTGCCAGGTTTTACCACAACCTGAATCCTCTGAGGAACTTATTTAAAAAGGTCTAGAGATTTTTGCTTATGCTGACTTGATAGTATCAAACAGTTTCATCTCAATCCTTTCAAACTTGGTTCGACACTGGAGGCTGTTCATGTTCCTGGAAAAATTTTTCAGATGATGTTTCTTAATGATGGAGCATCGTCTAGTTGTGAAAAATACCTTGAAATAACTGAATGTGGCTCTGAATGCACAAATTGTTATTATGGTGTAAGGCTTAGATAAACAAGTCACTGCTGGAAAAAGTCATATGATGAACAAACTCAGCCAAAGCAGAGAAAGCCTGGAGGCTGAAGACGGCAGACAAAAAAGAACAGATAGAGATAAATATAGAGAGTTAATCTAGTGCTGACCATCTTGGCCTCTGAGTGGATGCTATAGCCAGAAGGGGAGTTTGAGCCGCTGCTGCTGCCTCCCAGAGGAGGACCAGGGATCCCAGGAATGTTGGGTACCATGCACAAAGGTCGGGCCAGCTGGAGATACAAGATACAATACACAAATACACATGTATTAACAGCTTCTTAGCTATACAATTGAAAGACAACATAGTATGCATGTTGGTCTGCCTTACATTAATGACAGAAGGAATCTGTACGGGACCAGGGAGTAAAGGCACTGCCTGACCAGAGGGAAGCATCATCATGGGGTAGTGGCTAGTTGGTGAACTACATAGACAGAGAGACAATAGAAACAGGAGGTTCGGTCAAGTTTGTTGAATTTTTTTGTAACATATGACGTAGCAGCATTTAGGAAAACATGCCCACTTCAATCCCACTAATCCCACACTAATATCCATCGTTACCAGTCAGAGCTGTACAGACATAAACTTCTGAAACCCACAGAAATTTATATCATATTTAAGTCAAAACACAAGCTTTGTAGAAAAACCCAGCATATGTCAGTTTAATGGTGTGCATTTTTTTTCTTTTCTTTGTTTTTTTTTTTTAAATATACATAGAGCAACCAACAGATTTCAATTTGTGAACCCACAAAAATTATAACATACACTGTGGAAAATGTGCTTTTTTGAGAGGCATTAAAAACGACTTGATGGAAATTTTAGGATGGCAATGAGGGTTAAAAGAAAAGGTCAGCAGACAGAGATGGACTCACCCCAGAGTTCGATTAGAGGGTGGAGCCTGTGTGATGACAGAGGTCGGTGATGGCATGGTGGGCTGAAGAGCATCAAAGCCCAAGTGTAGTGGAAGGGAGCCTGGACGCACAATCGTCGGGGTGGGAGCTGAACTCCTCGGGGGCGTATCCTAGGAGATTAGTGTTGAGGGAAATTATGTTTAACAGTTGAAACAATCATTTAGAATGAAAAAAGAAAGAAAGAAAAAGTGCGATGACATTCACTTCCTCAAAATGCACATATGTAATCCTCGAAAAGTCATTTTGACATGTTACCACATCAGTTCAGGTTAAAACCTCTTCTCTAGACATTCATGCAATTCCCCCTCCTTCTCCTTTTGTCTTACCTTTCCTCTAACCAGAGGCTCTCTGCTGCTGTCTGACTGTCCAGAGACAGATTCAGGGCTGTCTGGGGGCGAGGAGTCGACCTCTACAGGTGCCTCCTCTTTCACCTTCACATCAGATGGCGTCTGCAGGCTCATGTCCAAAGCCACAGAGTTGGCAGCGGGGAGCTAAGACAGAGACAATGAGACACAGATCAAGAGAATAAGTTCACACTACTTATCAAAGATAACACTTTACAGCGTGTTCAGAAAAAAGGGAAGTGAATATTTATCACACAAACCAAATAACCACAGGACACGTTTATGAAATACTCTTTTAGCAGCAATAAAACACACTGAAATTTCAATTTAAACATCATTTAAACAGGCCGCTGCTAGTTACTTTAAACTTAAATGATACATAGACAAAGGGCACAAGAGGGTAATGTCTTTGAGCTATAAATTTTGACTACATCAACAGTTGTGGTAAAACAGAGGGAAGCAAAAGTAGTTTTTCACGTTCATGGGAGACTTTGCAAAAAAACAAGTCCTTGGTTCCTTTCACATTAATACATTCAGTCATACACACACACACACACACACACACAAAATCACAAAACCCTAGCATAGAACTTACAGAGTTCTTCGCTCTCTTTTCATCATCGTCTTGTTCGAAGGAGCTTGCGAGCTCGTTAAACAGACCAACCTCCTCGCAGTTCTTTAGGAAGCGGGTGGGAGTAGGTGTCTGGTCTGCCAAATGAGAACAGAAACAAGCATAAGTAACATAACATTTTCACACTTTGTTCACACTTAGCACTGAATATAGAAAAACATGTCATAAATGTGCCTTTGGAGCCGCTCTTCATAAAATTGTATTTATAGTGTTGGAATATATTGGCGCTGAGGAATGCTACAGTCTTCATCTGAATGCCAGAGAAGAGTGTTTGTTTTGTACCTGCAATAATGACAGAGTCGGTCCTAGGTGGTCCAAATTTCAGTGTCATCTCGTGCTTGTGTTTGTGTACAGCCAAGTGGTCCTCATTGGTAAACCTCTGCAACAAGTGAGGAAGATAATAAGAGGAAACATGAGTGCATTATATGAGTTAGCCTACAAGCAGCTGTCTATTTGTACCTTAACCCAGATATCAGATTTCAAACAATCGAAGACATATAATCTCTTGGAGATGTAGCCCAGCACATGCAGCCTATACTGTATACATTATGTGACGATCACAAAGAAAACCGTATCTGTGGTGTACGATTCCTCGTGTGTTAAAAGCCCCAGTGTGGGTCCTTTATAGCTGCAGGATATGGGCTCAAATATCTTTACACCAACTAGATTTATTTTAAAAAGAGAAAAGGGGTAATAATGGACAGGATGTGAGCAACAGTATACAATGTCAACAAAATAATGGAGACATGTCAAAACTACGAGAATGAAGAAATACCAAATGAGTTGACACATCTTTACAGACGCTGCATATGCAAAAGTGCAATATCTTTTTTTACGGAAAAAAAACATTAATATCAAGCTAGTTAGTGTATAAAACATATGGATGCTGTAAATGATGTCTCGATTTTTTATTCTCTTTTTTCTCTTCTGTTCTCTCGTACCAGACGTCTACCGTGGAAACCACAGGAGCTCTGGTAAGTCAGACCTTCAGAAAGAAACACCAGTCGCCTTCCTCTCTTCTGAGACACGGCGCTTCTTTGCAGAAGTGGCGAGGTGAATCAGTCTGAGACGTAGGAAGAATAATCTTGGCTCTGGCACCAGCCTATTCACCATTCGATGCAGCCTATTTTAGGGCGCTGCGCTGCGTTGCAGTTGCGAGTTCAGTCGTGAGAGTGAAGTGGAAACACAGTCAAGTGTCATGGGACTTATTTTTAGCCCTACCAGGCAGCATCACCAATACAACTACATGTCTCATTTGTCTCTCTCCTCTGAACAAGGCGCTTGGGTCTTGTGGAGAAAACTATCCCCAGCTAATCTCTGTGTATGAAATACTGGCAGCTAGGATTACCCCTCCCCACACTGTAAATACTGGGCATCATATAATGGGGGGCTGTTGTTGTTGTTGTTGTTGTTAACGTGGTAAAAGGAAAACCCTGAGCAAAGCCAGGAGTCAATCATCCTTGTTCTATTATGGGCATGATTCAGACTTTCCTGGTAGACAACTGTTGCTTGTAAAGGGCAGCAGTAAAACAGCGTTTGGACATAAGGCACTTGCAACATAAAGGACGTTGCGTGCGTTAAGATACACAAATACCGAGCATCAAAGATGACATTATTAAAGGCAAGTAAAACATTCATAAATTCGTAATAATTACAGTCTAGATTGAAGAATTTGAAGAACAATAATGATACTTAAACTGGCTTAACATAACGTGTCGGAACTGTGTGTGGAGTCATATGAGTGAGTATTGAAAACTGTGCCGGGTCAGTTAAATGAGACTGGACTTTATTACAGTAAATTTATCTTGGCTGTTTGTGACAATATTTAGAGCTGCTCTGATCATTTTTTTAAATAATGAACAGATCAAAATATATATGTGTGTAATGTGAAATTACACTACAGGTTCTTCTCAGCTCCACGGAGAGTTTTTATGTGTTTCATTGTTTTGGGTTTTATGGCCAGAAATGTTACTGTTTTGGTTCAGTCCAGTGGCTCTCAACTGCCCCGAGTCCAGTTTTTTTTTTTTTTTTTTTTTTTCAGTGAATAAAATCAGATAAATCCACTGTACGCTACTTGACCAGAAACAAACTGCAGTTCCACAAAATTAGCACTAGCTCATTAATATAATGGAGTACTTAGCTGCATCGGGGTTAACTATTTCCCTCCGGAGTTGACAGACAAAAAACAGAAAAAGATTGTTCAGTGTTTTGTTTCCACTTCATTAAAAAAAATGAATTCATGTGGCTTTAATCTCCGGGTTTCTGTTATAAATTTACAAAAAAAAAAAAAAAAATCAAAAAATGCTCTTTGTAGATTAAAAAAAACTTTACACTCTTCACAGTTATGTGCTGTTGTGGTATCAGAAACACACCCACACTCCCTGCACCATCACACCACACTACAGTCCCAGACCTGTTAATACAATAGTTTACCCCTCAAACAAAGCTGATGACACTGCCACAGCTGAAGACCCGCACCGTCAACAACTGTCACTTTGCCTTGAAAAGCTTCCATGTGATTCTTTTGCTTTCACTGTCAACTGAATTAATAATGATATCTACAAATGAAATATGCAGAGACAACATGGCAAAGGAAAGTTAAAATAACCTTTTCTATCAGGGGAAGGTCCTCAGTGTCCATAATGTTCTGAGAAGAAAGTAACCAACAAATCATCATTTATTTATCCAACACACGTATGTATATAACTGCTGTACATGGCTGAGTTTCAAACTGCAAACAACAGATCACCCCTGATCGGTTTGTGAATCATAAATATCTCTGAACAACGCAAACACATTCTTCCAGACCTCAGGAAAGATAATCCATCATCACAGTCCATGTAGCATCAGACAGGTAATTAAGCATGACATCAGATATGATGTTTCCTGTGTTGAATAATCATGAGTCCCACAACACACTTCACTTATTTTATTATGTTTTCAGACCAAGTCCCAACAACACACCACGTTATTGGCATGTGAGCGCACTTTTGGCACTGAGCTGAGTCACTACCATGGCTAAAAGCTGTGTCTGCAGGCCCTACAAGTCAACAGTGACAGGTTGAAACAATAACTGTGCTCTGATTACTCACTGGAGCTTCCAGTGAGTCACAGCTAAAGGAGACAGCATTGTCTCACAAGAAGGCATGCTAGCTAGAATGCTATCACTGTGATGATCATAACAAACGCAGAATAAATCATAGCTAATTAGCGGATTCTGGCAATGACAACAAGTGTGTTGGCAGACCGAATGTCTTTTCAGGGTCAACAATTTTCTCATTGTATATATGAGGCTTAATAATACTCAAATGACTGAAGTCCTATGTTAATTACAAATTACAAAGTCTTTTTCTTCTACTTCCAATTTCTTTTGGAAGAAAAATACATTCACTCCCTAGAAGTTACAGTCAACTGCTGGAGAGCACTTACACAAGAGCAAAAATATCACATACCACCCCACACACATGCACAAACGTGAAACCGAGGTGAAAGAGGGAGAAGACTTACCTGTCCACAGCCAGGAGCATTGCACACAAAAGGTCGGTCGTCGCCCATTTTTGCAAAGAGCTTGCAATGTAACTGTGGAAGAGCAGAAGAGGAGAACATTGCTGCGGCTTTTCTTTATTTGTGAGCTGGAAAATCCTGAAAACAACAAAACAGGGATGCTGTGGCTTGTAGTCTTTAGTCTGAGCAGGAAGCCGAACGCTATTTAAAAATAACCCTGGCAAAAAGGAAAACACGCACAGAGGCAGCGAGACGAAGTTTCCCTGGTGATACTTCCTTCACACAGGGGGGCTTCTGGTTGGCCAATAAGGAGCTGCTTACAAGAGAAGACAACAGCTACTGTTTACACAAAGACATCTCCTTCTCCTTCTGTCTCGTTTTCCCTCACTTCCAATCCCTCCTTCTCTCATTACCACTCCCTCTTCTCACTTGTCCAGCGCCTCCCAACCTTCTCCCTTCTTGCACCCCTCATTCAGTCTCTGCCTCACTCTGATTCTGCCGTTTCTCTCTCTGCGCAATCTCTGTTGCACTCGTCTTCATCCACGGTCTCAGAGCGCTCACGTTAATCGACAACACAAATGTTTGGAAATGTTTGGAGCACACACACTGACCTGACACTGTACCTCAGTTGTGCTTGTCCTGGTTAACTCTTAAATCACTTGAGTTTTGGGATTGATTTTGAAACTACATCAATACAGAGTGGCATGTAGGGATGAAGCAATTAATAAATTAATACTTATAATACTCTAAAATATGAAGATTTCCTGTGTTTCACTTTTTTTGTCATATTAAACTGAATATTTAGGTTTTGAAAAATTGGCCAGACGAGATGTTTCAAAGCATCATTTTGAACTGATATGAACATTTGACACATTACTGTGCTATCAAACAATTAACAGGCCATATTTAAGTAGGCCAAAATCACAAAATGCTCTCCATAGATATGTTGTTTTGCCACTCTGGTAGAAATGTTGCAAGTTCAGCTACATAAACTTTTACATGCATCAAACTCTCAGTCTGCTGCTTCTATTTCTGTCACTTTTGGAAATCTACATAAACTAGCATGCTCACCAGCTAGCTCTAGCCAAGCTGGCCTATCTCTCTTAACTTCTTGATAGTGAGTCACTGAAGTGTCCAGTCTGCGTAGTAGTCTTGCTCAGTTGCGTAAATGCAAAGATGGCCGACACTCTTAATAAGGTACACCACATGCTACTGGTATCACCACTTAGTAGCAGAGAAAACTTAGAAAATTGCAACATTTAAATTCAGATGAAGTCTATTTTAAGATATCTTGATGACAACTAAAAAAAAAAGTCTATGCCACAATAAACTGTTACGCTTATACAAAGATGACTGAATGTGATAATTATTTAAAAAACCATCAACATATAGTCTTACAGATGTTCATGTTTTTCATGGCTCACATCTGATATGTTTGTACTGATTCATAACAGCAGGTACAGTTTCAGAGTCTGCACTGAACTTTGTACTAACTGGTTGGTTGAACTTCTGGTTAGATATGTTTGGCTCTTGTAGTTGTTCTCGGTATTTTATTAGTTTGCTTCTAACACAGGTTAAACAGATATAATACCATAAATATACTCCATATGATATACTCCATAGGACTACAAAATAAATAATGCATCCCTCTATTCCTGAACACAAACACTATTGTCTATAGTTAAACATGAACATGCATTGTTTTCTCCTCCTACTGTACCTCAAGCTGATGTGACATAACTGAAGCCACGCTCGCTTACTGTATCTATCAGCTGTATCCACACAGGAGAATGACTTCTCTTGATCCCCCTTCGTGCCTCAGCCTCATCTCTGACTCCACTAGAGCACCCCACCCTGCACTGCACAGCTGAACAACACCCCATGTTAAGACAAACTGGGAAGTTTAGAAAAATGACTTGGTCATTAAATTTAAATCAGGGAAATGGAGGGGTAGCAATAGCCGTGGACGGTGGGACATTAATGTTTTAGCACCGTTGGCTGGCCCAAAGTGACGTCTGGCGGCTATTATGCAACACTGTCCCACTGACAGTACAGCAACTACCAACATGCATCAAAGACCTTGCTATGTATACAAGTAGAGACCTTTCAATAAATAAAATCTGCAGATTACTACAATACTCCATAAGTTTCAAAACACTGTCATGGACAGGGAGAGTGTTTTGATGCACTCACTGTACTTTTACTTTGACTACAATAATTTGATGGGACAGTCTCTGTCCTTCTGTGTTACAACTTGTTTGTGCAGACTGTTTAATCATGTTCATTTAAAAAAAAAAAAAAAAAAGCTGCTGATGCATTATCCAACATTAAACGTAGCTACAGCTACACTAAACAGGAAAGGCCTCCAGTCAGTTTAACGTGTTTAGTATTGTAGTATTACTGAGTTACTGACCACATTAATCTCTGTTGTATCTGCAGGGATTGAGCATGCAGACTAACATTATTGAGTGGGACAGATTATTCATTATATTGGCGAGGCATAAATGTCTGAAAGTTTTCCCAATGTTGAAGTCAGTACATTTTCCTCCTTCCTCCCTACATTTCTCCCTCTGCTGAGGACAGCTGCCCCTGAGCCAACACATGATTACTGAAGCCTTGCGCTGGAATACCACGCTCTCCCATGACGCCGGGCCTGTAACAGGCCTAACCGTTGTGTCTCCGAGCTCCGTGTCTTTATGAGGAATGGGTGTCTGCATCGTGTTTGCAAGCAAAAAGCTCCGTCCCTCTCTGCGCAGATCAAAGGGCCGATGAAGCACAGCAGTCTGATTTCTTGCAGACCTCCCATGTTCTGGAGAAAGACAACAGATTGGTGCCAGGACCCTCACAAAGTACTTCCAATCCGTTGAGTCTATTTGGGCAGAGATGTGTCTGCAAACGAGATACACCGTCTAGCTCGTTATACTGAGGGTGTGGACTGTGTGGGGAAATGGACACATCTGGTGTGAGGAGTGGGAACAGATTTCAGAGTTTACATCTTACTAAAGACATGCTAGACATTAACTTGGCTGGCTGGCACCAATGTGAAATGTGGGATTTGATCTTGTGGGAAGTCCACTATAAATTCCAGATGACATGGGCGGAAAATACCATTTGTTTTCATAGCTGCCCGAACCAATATCTTAACCTGATTAGGACGGATGTGTTAGTCTTTTCTTAAGCGTCCATTGCTTAGGTTTTGTGGTAAAACAACATCTTGAAGTACATCTTCAAAAACTGCAGCTTTATACAAAAAGAAACGGCACCATTAATTTACTACTTCGATAGTCAGATGTGTCTCACTCAGAATAAACTCGGAGAGTAATTAATGAGTTGACAGTGTTAAGTTTTACAGCGCACTGTAAAATGCTTTGCTTCATTCAGACCTCAACACTGTGAGAGACAATAAATCAGTCTGCTAGTTACATTAGTTCTGATGCACACCACTGATATTCATTACAGACATGGATATCATGTCCGCCTATTTTCGCCCTCTTTCGTCCAAGGTGACTTGGAAGCACTCAAAGTGCCTCAATTCCTGTCCCTCTCATTGAGGTGCTGCCAGAGTCCCACCGTTAACTTGTATTTCTCCGACTCAGCAGGTGTAGAGAAACAGGTCCCAGCTATAATCAGCCACAGCCATCCAGTGTTTGATGCAGCCTGCTAGGAAACTGACTAAACAAGCTGTATTAATAGCTCATGCTGCAGCCATGACTCTGGAATCTGAGGCTTGAATTGCCAGAGGGTAGGGGAGACCCCACAAAAAGAAAAAAAGAAAAAGAGAAAGAAAGAAAAGGAGAAAGACGGAAAGAGATGCAGTGAGGAATTGGTCAAGTGAAGGATCATGGGTATTTGCTGGACCACAGGTGAGGTCTTCCAAATGAAGGCTATGAGCTTTAGAGTCCAGAGATCTAGACTGTCGCTGGGTGTGTTCAACAGCCGATATGTATTTATGTAAGCAAAGTGAACATGAGATTTGGTAAATGGAACAAATGAAATCCTATATCCATGTCTGCATAACTAACAAGGCCTAAAAGCTAAATCCATGCCAAGCCAGCAGACAATGCAGGACAATACAGGATGGACCCAAGGCAGTTTTCTAAAATTAAATCAGAAAAGCTGCGCTGATCTGATTCCTGGTCGGCAAACTTTAAAAAGCACTTGCCGCGAGGTTTTGATTCTGTAAATACAAGTTACAAACAAGATTGTGGCACATGATGTTTTCATCTAAAGTAGAGACTGTACAGAATCAGTTAATAAAGATTTTACTAAATCACTTGCACATAACACTTCAATTACAAAATACTTTAGGTCAAATATTGTGTTAACAAGCCATTACTTACAAACTTAAGGGCATAAATACAAATAAACATACGCTAGCATGTTATGTATGTGTATATCTATGTGTGTGTGTGCATGTGTGTGTTTTGCCAACATATTATCATGTATCTAGTGTTTCTGAGAATAGGGTCAATATGTTTTCTGTGCAGTTTTCTCTGGTGTAAACGCTTTTCTATGTGATGGAATGAGGTACAACTCTGCCAAAAACATGACCTACATTCCTAATGAAGGTGTTGACATGCATGGGGATGCGGATCCCGGGGCGTTCAGCAGCTCAAATTGCAATACTATGGATATCATCATTACTTTGAGACTTTGACTTCTTTTGAGACTCTTCCTGCAGACTCATATTATCATCGCATAAAACTACACCGCCAAAAATACAAACAAATATTTCCCCCCGGGCTTTCGAGGTATGTTCAAGAGCCCAATGTCAAACATTACTCCCAAAAGTCCTGCAAACTTCAGTTCCTTCTTCCAGACAACGCTGGCTGGCTTAAAAAAGTTTGTCTTTCTTAGCCTCCATTACCTTCTTGGCTACGTATGTAGCCCTGCCTTTTCCCGTAACAAGACCGCCTTTTCTTCTCGGTAATTGGCTCTAAGCACGTCAGTCATCGACATCTAAAGCATGCAAAGCTCTTGGACCTGTCAGTAAAGTCGACTGGCTCATTCTTATTGGTTAAAAACCTGAAATCAACTTTTTTTTGTATCCACGCAAAACTAATGGCTAGCTGGCGTGGCTAGCGTTAACAACAGGCCGAAACGCACATTTAAATGAGTAATAACAGCGCTACTACTAATCTGTGCGATGACAGCAAACACACTTTAACACTAATTTAAATATACCCGAAGTGAACTGGTTTATTTTAAACCAATTGCGGACAGTCCCAATCACAAAAAGGAAGAGGAAAAAAACTAGCAGTTGGTTGGTTAGCGGACTGACACTTGAGTGCAAAGCGAGACAGTGGATCCGAATGAAGCGTTGTAGCTGCCACAACAGTTCTGACAATTAAACAGACGTGCAGTTTTAGCAACAACAAACACTGAAAACTTTCACACCGGATGCTACTTTCTCATAGTTTAGAGTAGTTGACAAATCTATGGAAAATTTAAAGGGTAATAAAGTGTTTACAAACTCACCCTTGCGCCCCTCTCTCAGGCTCCCCTCTCCTCTCCTCTCCTCTCTCTTGGAATTTGACACTCCCCTCGTCGACGTCGAAATATCGCGAGAATTCGTGTCAGTTATCGCAGAAGGGAGTTTTTAAAAAGTGTTAAAACTCAGAACAGGGGAGTGAAATAGTCTTACTTTATTTCTTCCACTGTTTTAATTAGATGTACAGGTACAGGTAATATCATTGTAGATGCAGACACAGGACAAACACATAATATACTAATAATAATATTGATATACTATAAGAAATTATTCAGTGCTCTTTCTATTGAAACTATAAAAGTCTATCTTAGTGGCTTATAACAAAAAAATGTGGTCCCTACACGTATTTACCTGTCAGTGTGTTCCCTTCCCCTCAGTGTCATACCTGCACAAACGCATACGTCTGTAGTGGTTAATAAAGTCATGAGTAATAGTGTATAACATACAAAAAAAGTTCTGTGTGAACGTTTAACAATACATTCAACACATGTTCACTTTCTTGTATGTGTGATTGCAGAGAAATTTGTGTGACTGCTTTATCAAGAATAAAGTTCTTCTTTTTCTTTTAGCTCTGTTTTTTTCGGTTGTTGAGAAATAAGAAACTCTCTTAACTGTCCCACAGACTCTAATTTCACTCTGAAACAAATCTTCAAAACTAGACACTTAAAATTGCCACTTATCAGTCACCTTACCACTTTATCTACACAATATGACTCATTAGGTCTTCAACAAAGTCTCTCACCATTCTGTTTGAAGTCATATTAGCAAAACTATATCTAACATTAACTGCAGATGGGCCCATACAGCTGTTTCAGATCAGCTGATTAAACTGTCCAGACACACACAATCTGACACACAGAAGAACAGTAACAGAAGTACATATACAAAGAAACACCCTTACACAGCCACATGAGCAACCTTTACTGGAAGAGCAACAGCCCAGAGCAGAAGTCATCCAGTGATCATTGTAGTTTACCTCATGGCAACATGTAACAACACAGTGTATTTCCCATGGAAGTGAAGTGAAGTCTCTTTCTATGAATACTTACAGAAATTTCAGTCAAACTTCTCTCTGCTCTCCCAAAATGAAACAAATCTCACTTTAGCTCAACTGTACACAAACCAGAAACCCCCTACCAAAAGGTGTGTGCAGTTGAG
The DNA here is from genome assembly GCA_016801845.1 of Polydactylus sextarius. NCBI lineage: Eukaryota > Metazoa > Chordata > Actinopteri > Polynemidae > Polydactylus > Polydactylus sextarius. The sequence goes on from CM028909.1 coordinate 15,949,811, forward strand.
ATTTAAATATTGTAACCATATATCGATCTTTATCTTCAGAAGTTTGTCAGAAGCCTAAGTTGTTAGTTCAATCATCTTGAAACCAGCAGTAACAGTAACAGTTATCAGACCTTTATGAGTCATAACAAATCACTTAGGATGCTTTATATTAGTTAAAGTTATTTCCATTATATGCGTGAGTTTTTTCCCCAGCCCACAATAAATGGTTAAAACCATATTTATTTTCTTTCCTCTTCCTTAGTTTCATTCAGTGTCTCAGTTCACACAATAAAAGCAGACTATTGAAACTATTATAAGAACGTATGAACATAGAAAATAAAGGCAGCGTCTTCCCCTCATGCTTTGGTTTCCTTCCTGATATTCTCACCCTATTCCCTCTCATTAGAAGTGAACGTCCTGACTGTGAAAGTACAGGGCAGCATCGTGTACAAACCTAAAACAATGGGTCAAATTGTAAGAAATTAATACAAAACCAAAAGAAAATAGAAAATGCCAAAGTTTTTAACTGTGAGATGGGACTATTTCAACATGTGCTTTATGTTTGAAAATGCATACATTATTGAAGATTAGCCTGATGATGTGATACACAGCAGTTGTTACTATAATTTCCTACAAATATATAAGTTCAGCTGATTCCGCTGTACAAACCCATGAATATAAGACCAGACACAAGGCTAGAGAGACCCCCAATGGATATTTTGAGAACTGAACATGCCTCAGTTATCGTTGGTAGACCAGACAGAAGTTTATCTCTAGAAGATCCAGTTCACCCGTTACTTCGAAGTAAATACATGTTCACAGTCTCAAAATAAACCTAAATTTCCTTTTGCAGTTGTTATATTTATACATTGTCCCTTCTTGTATCAAATTTAGAGGCCCTGGGTAGTTTTTGTGTCCCAGAATTTCAAAATTGCCTGTAAACAGGTCTAAGTAACAGTTCCGACTGAACATCCATTATGTGGTTCCTTATATTTTATTTCCTCTGGGCTTCTCATTGTAATGACTGTGATTCAGTCTAATGAGTGCAGTAAAGCTGTAATTACACCGGCACTAAGAAATCACGGCTGCATTCAGTCTTCACCACTAATGAAGAGAGGCTTTCATACAGTTAAACTGGAGTCTTGCCTTTTCTTCACTGATTTAATATTCACGCTGTTGTACATATTTTTGATTAGCAGATGATGCTTCGTATCGAATCGTTGCTAAACGTTGATAAGATGCCACATACAGGTGGATGTCAACTCTTAGACTCACACAGTATTTAAACTTTCCTCAAGGACATTTTTTACATTAAAAAAAATTTTAAATAATAAAACGAATGATAGCTAAGCTTAGATGAAGACTTTAATTTTACTTTCGCTTACTATTCTGTTTTTTTCCTACCAGGGATTAAACCTTATTATGAGTCTGGACAGTGATGAGTCATCCGTGAGTGGCTTTAACAGACAAATACAGTTGAGCCGTTCATGTAACAACCTAATAATACTTAATAATAATTTATTAAATTTATAGTAGCTGTCTGTTTAATCAACTTCACGAGGTCACAGACTTTTGGTAAATAACAGAAGAGAGAGAGAATGAGTGTAATATAAAGGCATTTACTTTAAATACATTGACAGAAAAAAGCACTTCTGCAGGTGTCCACATTACACAGTCTAAGGGGTTAATTCTAATCTTTTTTTTTACATCTGCAAAAACAAATAAAATCGAGCACAGAAATGGTCAAAGTTCAGACAGATATCATAACAAACTTAAATACATTTTCAAGCTTATTTAATTAACCTTTCAAAGACAAAAAAAAAACTTAGTAATCATGCCATTCCATGGTTCTAACATTTAAACACTTAATTTAAAATAATTTTTAACATAGTCTGCAGAAAGTTGGACCTGTGAGCACCCTTGAAAACCCAAACTTCTGGAGTTAGAGTTAAGACTGGAAACATACATTGTAGAAAAACATTTTTTTTCCTCCTTGGCAACTGCAATTACACTCTTTATTAAAACGAAGCTCAATTAAATACTAAATTACATATGACAGCAGGCATGTTGACATCACTTTTAACAGCAGTGAACGTTTTCAGAGGGTTAGACGGAGGTGGAATAAGTGCGCCTAGCACATTTTTTTACTAAACCAATAAGTAAATCAAACCTGTGGTTGCCTTTACATGAGAAATAAAAATGTTCTGTTCTGGTCAAAGTGTGCGTGTTTTTTTTTTTTTTCCCCTTAACAGCCACTCCAACTATAATACAAACTACTTGACTGCTTTCTCTAACTGAATTACTGGACAGTCTGCATAATTGGATATTAGCCCTCTTAGCAAACTTTAATTCTTACATGTAGATCAAATCTTACAATGAGCACATTCTCATTTTACAACAAAACTCAAGATTTTTCTTGTACTCTGTGACAAACCATAAAAGTGTGTTATATTTTTCAATAAACTTTAGCTTTAAAATTTAACACTAAAAACTTAGTGCGAACTTTGCCACAAAAGAATGAATAAACCTGTTTTATACACTTTTAAAGATGCACTGACTCTGTAAGTTCAGAAAGACTTTACATCATGTAATTAAGTCCCATGATGAAGCCCAACATCATAGATATTAATCCGATGTTATAGTGGGCTGAAATAGTTTTGTTGTACCGAGATTTCCTTTTAACAGGAAGGTTGTAGCAGAACAACAGAGGCGATGCATTGGCAGAGATGAAACAGAACAAATTGATTAGTCTGTGCTTTAACTGCTCATTTAGATGCTGCACATGAGATAATAATTTCAAAGAAACACAGTGTTTTGCTCATCTCTCTTTGTGCATGAATTTGTATTGGTTTGCAAGAAGGTTTAGCCTAATAAATCAATCTATCCTGTAATTCAGTGGAGACACATCCTAGCCAGTAAATGCAGTGTGATGTGGTGTCTAATGATTCGCCAGTGGTTTCGTCACCTCAGTCTCTCAGTAAAAGATAGTCTTTGATAGTCTCTGGTAAAGGAAGCTCTTTTACAGCAGTGGGGAGGAACTGCACTCCCAGACTCTGCCGGACAGCACAGCGTGCCAGAGAACGCAGCGTGGGAGCCTGAGCCACCATGTTGGTCAGCCTCGCCAGCAGCTGAGGATCTTTACTCAGCTCCCTGGGAAGGGTGCCGTCTGCTCGTCGGATCTCGAACCGCCCTGCTGCCCGCCACAACAGCTCAAGGCACTCTTCTTCCTGTTCAGTGCCCAGGCCTCGGGCCAACAGGGCCACCAGTCGGGAGATGGGGGTCTGGCCCTTCAGGTTGGTCACGTGGACCTGGGCTCCATAGTCTAAGAGCACTTTGACACTCTCCAGGTTGCCTTTCATCGCTGCCCAGCTCAAAGGAGTGTCATTGTTGTAGTCCCGGGCGTTGGGACAGGCCCCGCTCTCTAACAGGGCCCTCACACACTCTGGGTTATCCTTAAAGGCAGCCCAGTGAAGTGGAGTGTCCTTGTTGCCATCCAGGGCATTTGGCTGGGCCCCATACTCCAACAGCAGCTCCACACAGCTCTCATCTTTTTCTGCTGCATAGTGCAGTGCTGTGCGGTTATATCCATCCAATGCATTAACCTAATAAAGTAAATTCAATAAAATTATCAGGCTTATTTTAGATAGTTGTACAACAGTTGTACAAATGCAGTGACTAGTGCTGACTGGTTGGTACTGGGTGTCTGATGCGATGTGTGATCAGGTCTTGCTTGTGGTCCATATCTTGAATGTGCAATTGTATGAAGCACAACAGGGTTTGTTGAAGTATTACATAGATCTGAAGCAGAGGTTAACTGACATCAAGATACAGACTCACCACACCAGTTTTCAAGTGAGATATTCCAAACTGTTGCTTACACCGACATGATCCCTTATAGCTGAATTACAAATAAAATCTTCATAGGAACTACTTTCTACCAATGTTAATTTTAAAAAATGTCCACAGTAATTATCATATGTAGAAGAGGAAATTATTCAGTAAACATTTGTAGAATCTGAATGGAAATTGAAATCTCAGATTTATGAAATCTCATCTGCAGGTGAGTGTATAATGATGGTAAAAGCGGCAACTGATATTTTTCTAATTCAAATGAATCAAATCTTTATAAAGGACCATACCAGTAGCTTTGTAAATGTTCAACCAACAGCTACAAAAACATATTCTATATTACTGCTAATATTTATTGATTAATTAAATTTACCATTATTTCAGACAGACAGAGATGACGGATTACAAATATCAGACTCAGATTCACTTTTATCAAAGTTGTACAATCATCACATGTTGTACCATGAACAAATGCACGGTTTAAATTTCAAAACACAACTTATCTAGTGTGTTGAGGTGATTTACTGGAAATATCAACATCTAACACTTGAGAGTCCGATTTCAAAAGGAATCATTTTAATATCAAAACTGTGAGACTGTGATATTGTAATTGACTTTTAATTCCAATTCTGTGTTTGATTTTCTTACTAAACAGCTTTTGATTCAACATTTCTAGATTCAGATGTCATGTCAACTACCCCCTGTGGAGATAACACATCGCATCTTATGAAGCTGGGGATCATGTTCAAAGTGATGTATTAACTACAGTATCATAATCAAGGTTCATCTCTACAGGCTGTCTTTCATGACATATATTTGCTGTCTAGAAAGAGCAGATTAATATAATATCTTGTGGTTTATGGTGTGGAAATCATCTGTGACATACCTCTGCCCCCTTCTCCAGTAGCAGCTCCACACAGTCGGCATCAGCGACCATACATGCACAGTGCAGGGGCTTCAGTGTGCCATGCATTCGGTTCACATCAGCTCCCTGTGGCATAAGAAGAAATGACTAAGTTAATATAACTGATGACACAGATATTATTCATTTTAAGTCAAAGTGAAAGATGAGCAGGTTCCTACCTTACGAATGAGATCCTCCACGTTGTCATGTGGGAATGAGCGGATGGCTGCGATGGTGCGGATGAGCCGCTCAGACAAGGAATATTTACTTTGAATGCTTTGCATGATGTACCACATAGTAGAGCTCATGTGTAACACAGGACCATGGCACCCGGGCAGGGGTGACACTACGGCACACTGAAACACATTGTTCAAGAGGCAGGAGTTATAAACTGTGAGACACAAAGGAGGTGCAAGAATAAAATGAATAACAAAGCACACTCAGAGGCCCTCTCCTCTTGAGATGTGTTATTATCATCATCGTCATCAGTATGGTGGCAACCACAAATTACTTTTTGATTAGACCAAATAAACCTCAATCTAAGGCTTTGATCATACTCATTGTTGGTTAAGGAAATGCAGTCATGAGTCCGACTATGCTGTCTTCATAGTTCATGCTTGTCCTGTTTTTGATTTTTTTATCTGAGCTCTAACGTTGTTTTCTTCCTATAAATGTCTACAGGTAAACAAATGACTGACACTGACAGCTAGCGTTAGCTTAGCAAAGAGCACGCTCCGTAACAAAAGAAAACAAAAGACAGTCTGTAGCAAACACACTCGTTTAATGCTAAGTGACGGTTTTTAAAGCATTAAAACGAGATTAACGTTGATGTGCAAATCAAAAGAGCCACTTGATGAACAAACAGACCCTGACGAGCTGGTTTAGAGGAGAAAAAACCCTCCCGACTTCATTTTCACCAGCTGCTAGTACCAGTTTAGCTAGCGAGCGAGCTAACGTATGCGGAGATGCTCACTCGACACTCGTAGACGGTTAAAACTCAGATGACATTTATTCTCAGATACTTGTAAACGTTCTTTGAAATACTCTTCGCACGTATCACCGTGGAATGACCGGTGGTAATGAGATAACGTACCGTTTTCGGTCCACGGTTTGAAGGTCTGACGGGTTAGCGTCCCGACTGTTTGCTTCTCCGTTCGACATAAACACAGAACGTCACCGACGCGACCACGCCCTCTTCCTCGAGCCCCGTGTTCTTCGGTATTTAAACCGAGTCAACGTTCGCTTCTGTCCGTTGAAACTCCAACTAACCTGACGTTAGCGTCTTGGCACCGGCTTTTAACAGCGTCCGAGCGGACGGTCGGTGTCTGACAAGTGCGCTAACTTTCCCGATATAGGCATGTAACGTAATGGCAGCACCGCAGACGTGACACATACCGTGGATGCCTTCAGCTCATGTCCATGTTAAGAGCAGGAGGAGCAGGAGGGAGCCCAGCGGAGACAGAGACAGAGACAGACAGAGACAGACAGAGACAGAGACAGAGACAGAGACAGAGACAGAGACAGAGACAGAGACAGAGACAGAGACAGAGACAGAGACAGAGACAGACAGAGACAGAGACAGAGACAGACAGAGACAGAGATAGAGACAGACAGAGACGGACAGAGACAGACAGAGACAGAGACAGAGACAGAGATAGAGACAGACAGAGACGGACAGAGACAGACAGAGACAGAGACAGAGACAGAGACAGAGACAGAGACAGAGACAGAGACAGAGACAGACAGAGACAGAGACAGAGACAGAGATAGAGACAGACAGAGACGGACAGAGACAGACAGAGACAGAGACAGACAGAGACAGAGACAGAGACAGAAACAGCCTCTGGTCGGACCCAAGACAGACGAGACAAACAGTAAAACACAATTAACAGCGTTTTTCACCATAACTCACTGATCCGCCTGGAGCTTTTACTTTGACATTGTGCAGTGAGTGAGTGAGCTCCACATCACTGAATGACTTTATAAAATATAAATAAACAACAAAAACATCATTTCTGAAGTGCATAAATAGATGCACATATACATGCATACATACAGACCTCTATCTTATCAACGTGATCAACATGTTTGAAATAAAAAATGAAAAAAAAAATATATAAAAGATGAATTAAAAGATAACAAGAAAATCACACATTAAATGTGAATATAAAAAAAATAAAAATAAACATGTAAATAAATAAAAAAGTAAATAAATCAAAATAAAATCTGTTGGAATGTTTAATAAACGTCTCAGATAAAAAAAATATATATATAATTTTCTGGCAATTATTTGGTGTATCAGGCTTTTAAGTGTTAAACTATGTTTGTATGCATGTCTTTGTTTTTCTTTATTACACACACACACATATATATTCACATTCACATATATTAACATTCACACACACATATATATATATATATATATATATATATATATATATATATATATATATATATTTCTTATAAATTCATAAATGTGGAAATGCAAAATAAATGTATAATTTAATTAATTATCCTTTTTCATGAACAACACACATTTCAGGATGTATTTTTTGCATTTATTTAATTATTTATTTACTCGCTGTAATGGGATTTCAATTTATTTATTCATTCATTCATTTGCCCTCTTCAGTTTTCAGGCTTGTGAAAGCCTGTGATCACTTATCATATTTGTCAAGTCGTGTGGGTCAAAAGTCAAACTAAGTGGGTTGTAATCAACATTTCACGATATAGGATTTACATAGAACTTGAAGTTTTGCAGGCTGTTTTATCTGCTAAAAAGCCAGGTTACTGTGTGTAGACTTAGTTCTTTTTTTAACACTCATGAAATAAACAGTAGCAACACATTAAAATTTGAACAAAGGCTCATTTTTATTGTCTGTTTGCTGCAGGGGTAATATTTACTTATTTTAGCTTCAGGAATCAATGGTGTGTCATTTTGTCCTGGTGCCAAAACCTTGACAATACAACTGTACACAGAGAAAACATGGTTGCAATGAAGTTATTTTTTTACCGTGAATGTAAGACAAGTGATGCAAGTCATTATTGTTTTTTTTGTTTTTTTTTTTGGGATCAGCTACGTTTTAAAATGACTTTACTGATAAACAAAACGTCAGACAAAATTGACCAACACATGTTCCTGTTGTCTGAGGTCACATCATCAAATCGATTGATTTGTAACCGAGACTCCAAAGACATTAAACATACAGAAAAAAAAAAAAAAACATAACATAGACGAGAGCAGCAACATGTCACATTTGAGTAGCAGAAGCTGGAACAAGTTCATTTCCTTGATAAATTGTCAAAACATATTGAGGATTAATTTACTGTCAACCACTTTATTTATCCATTATCCCAATTTTAGCAAATATTAGTTATCTATTGTATTGCAATCGTCGAAGCAAAAAACACAAAACTGCCCCCTGGCTCCAGACTTGTGATGATATAACAGTGATCATGATGAGTGTTGGTCAAACCAAAAACACACAAACAAAAATCCAATCTGAAGACACAGAATGGGGTCTTATTTTGATTTTAACGGTCATTTTCTCTGTATTTTCTAGGTCAAATGATAAAAACGATTTCAAGAAAATAAGAAAATCAAATCTAAGCAGTGTCGTCAAATCAAAGCTCCATTTCGTTTCATCGCTGACCTTAAAAACAAGACACTTCTTGTTCGACAGTTTTGGTTTAGTCAGAAATTTCTTTGTTACATTCAGAACAACAGACAATGAGGATCCAAACTCAATCTGCCGCACACATTCACACACTGATGCCATGTCATGTCACGTATACACGAAAACACAGGATAGCAGAAAGGAATGTGACACCAGAAGGCCAAATCAAAATAATTTATTTTTGGTGACATTTCATACAGTTCTAGGATTGTGTCTCAAACACTTGGTTGATCCATTACTATATTTCCTTTTGCCACCCCAACTCAAATTAACAGAAAATAACCCAAACATATGGAGGAGGAGGGGGGTGGAGAGGGGAGCATTTCCTGTACGTATTAGCAAGCCTGTCAACATCAACCATATGCTTCTAAAATGATTTTACCTTACTCATGAGTAAGATTCTTTTTAAAAACAAGTTAGTGCATTTATTTAATTATACTAAATCACTAGCTGCTCATACTCATTAATGAAAAAGAAATAACAGCCCCAGTGATTGGTTACTCGTTTACTGCATTACTAAAACCAAAGTCAATGCATCAAGTATTTTTCTCTCAGCTGACATCTCGAACAGTATATAAATGTCATATGCGTGATTTTATTTTATTTTGCCAATGCGATTTCACACAACTTTGGGGAATCCAGCCTACCAAGATTGGGAGAAAAGCGTTGCACATCAGAATTAAAATAAATAAATTTTAAAAAGCAATACATACAGTGAGTCAAACTTCAAATTCTAAGTCAACCTGTTTGTTTTTCAAAAAAAAAAAAAAAAAAATAAAAAAAAAAGGAAAGAAAGGGGGGGAAAAAAATAATAAAATAACGGAAAAACAAACAAACAAACAAAAAAAAAAAAAAAAAAAACAGCCAACTCGCCCTAAAAGCACAAAAACAATCTGGTGGATGACTGTTGTCAAAAAGCCTCCGTCTGTAAATTCAGAACTAGAACAATTACATTCTCCCACACACATTTCTAGTGAAGGTTTATTACAATATAGCATAGGCAACTATTCCTCTACAGCTTCTTCAATATCCAGTTTCACTGGGCCAAAGGTTTCCCCAAGACTACATTATTTAGCAGACCTCATCAATAAAAATCAAAACTTTATCCTAGCACACTATGATCTTAGGCAGCTGGCACATAGCACGTGAAAAGTGTTCCAATTCTCTTTATATCCACAGATCGGCTGCCAAATATGTAGCTATCATTCTTAGCTAACAGCACTCCTGTCTATTTTTTATTTATTTTTTTGACACTATGCCATTGTTAAGAACAATTCACAGATATAAGCTTAACCTGGATATCCTGTGATGATGTAGAAAAGCCAAACTTTTACCTAAACCATCAGGTGCACTGAACAGTCGAATCTTATCTTTTATCTGTTCTTTTTTTTTTTTCTCTCTCTTGCTCACTCTCTTCCTCAAGAAATACATCACCCTACAACCCAAACAAACATGTAAACAGAGAACCTGACTGATTATCAACATGACAATAATCTGAATTAATAGGAGTGGGTTCACTCAAAACATTTCAGATAGATAGCAAAGATAAAACTTAACATTAAAAACTTTGGACCGGGCTAGCGGATTTACCGTGGCTAACAGGCCAGCGAGCACCCCAAAGTGGATTTCGGCTTCAAACAAAACCACACATCTGACTGAGGCGTACGTCAACAGTTTCTGATATCCGACTGTTATAGTTGAAGCCAATCATGAACCAGGATCAAAATACCACCATAGAACACATTTCATTAATATACATTAGAAGACTACACTGTCCAGTCTGGGGACAATGATTCTTAATCTCTGATGTAAAAATCAAAATCATCTATTTCATTACATCAGTGCAACAGCACACTGTAGCACTTCAATCATTTTGTTTAACAATCAATGCATACACAGACATCAGTCAACCCTTCAGTCATACTTGCAACCCTAAGCACACGAGAAAAAAAACAAAAACAAACTGATGTCTCATTGCGTGTTAGTGATATCTTTGTATATGTACATGACAAATATGCATGTTCTTTTCTTCTTAGTGCATATTGTTCTTGCAGACCAACATCTATTCTTTAAAATCAAAACAAAAAAAGGTAGAGGGCCACTGACATGGCCCAGCATCCCACCTCTCCCTAGCAGAGCATTAATGAGACGACCTCCAAATAAATCGCACTTAAAATCTTTTAAGCATAATGCTGGAGGCCAAAACAAGATTTTTGTTTCCTTTTCAAATCACTCATCAAAGTTCTTCAGGTGTCATTTTGCCCATTAGTCCTGGATGTCCCAGTCTTATTGTCATTTTAAAGGCTTTTCTTTGGACAAGTTCCAGGGGGAGGTGGCTACCATAATGTTGTTGCTTTTATGTTATTCATTTTTATATAATTATATATATCCATGTATATATTCATACATCTTTTTTCTATTCATATCAAGTTTTTACTTTGGCGATACAGGTGGGATATTCTGCTCTTTGCCAGTGTGCCTGTAGCCTCCCTGAGGAGAGCTGCGTCGGGCCGGTGGCGGGCGCCTCTGGTCGCGAAACTTGAGGCCTGATGGGCCTCTGGGGCCGTTGCTGCGGTAGTAGCCTTGAGAGTCACGTTCACGCGGCGGCCGGCTCTCCTTGCATTCCCATCCCCCCTCCCTGTCGTGGCCTTTCTCTAGCTTGTCTCCAGGACCGCTGCTGGGGCCCGGCTCCTCAGCCTTATTCACACGCAACTCGCGTAGCGGCTGGCCCGACGCGGTGCCGGAGGAAGCGGGGGCGGGCGCCGCAGGGGGAGGGTCCTTGGGTGGCCGTTGGCACACCTCTGCGTAGCTGAGTTTACGTGGTTCCTGAACAAAGACGAGACAAAGGGTATAGTTATAATATAAGCAGCACACAATCTCAAAACACATTAGTCTTTGTGGTTTCTCTGGTGAAGCCCTCAGATCTCATAATCTTAACGCTCATTGGGGCAGGAGTTGAACGTTCTGGTCTTGTGGTGGGAAGGGGGAGGAGAGGGGGACAAAAAGACAGAAAAACTGAGAGGGAGTGACAGATAGAAAATGAGAGAACCAAAGCCAGTCAGTCCACTACCTCATTCCCCTCTATGCGCATAAGTTCTCATCATCGGGACAGCAATTACGCTCAAGTGTTGGTTGTCATTGCAAAGGCGAAAAAAAGAAACAGATGTGCACCTGTGCAGGGGTGGGAATAGTAGCTGTAGCAGGAGCTGGCGTGCTGGGAGTCGCTGGCGTGGAGGTGGCAGACGGCTGAGGCCTGGGGCTAGATACGGGCTGTGCGGAGGAGGGGGGGTTAACAGTAGTTTGAACAGGTGTGTGTGGGGTCGTTTTCGGAGCCGCGATCTCTGCCCGTTCGACCCTCTTCTCCTGACGAGTGACGCTGAAAATGAACAGTTTCAGACATTGGAGTTAATATTTCAAATTTCATACAGCCGTCTGAGTCATAAATACTCCACATTCAATTCCAAATATAGAGAAAATTGTACCCAGGGGCCGAGGGTCCGAGTGGTTGTGTAGCAGGTTTTGCTGTGGGCAGGGCAGGACTTGAAACAGCAGCAGCCTCCTCTGTGACCGACCCTTGGCCTGAACCTGGACTCACAGTGGCTTCTTTATTAGCTTGTTCTGTCTGTAAAAAGCACAAAACAATGCACATTACATTCCGTCTGAAGTCCATTCAGCAATCCTTTCAATGCAGTGTATCCAAAAGATTTAAAAACTGTCGCTCTTACCTTGTCCCTGTACAAACCGCGAACAACATCTGACATTCGGTTTTCTAGCACTGGCTCTCCCTGCGTACTGACCACGCAGCCAGGAAGAGGTGGGAAATTAGTGGCAGCCAAGTCGAACTTGGGTGGAGAAACTTTGACTTCTGCTAACGGTACAGGCCTCTGATAATGGAAATTGGAAAAAGGAGCCAACAGACAGAAAGATCATGAAATTGTGGACGTTTAAAACACAACACCAAGGTTTTATGACCACGAGAAAGTGCTATTTACCGTAATCCGCTCATCCTCTCGCCTCCTCCGTGTTCCTCTGTAGGTTGTGCTCCGTCTGAAAAGCAATTAAGTCACCTGTCAACAACAGTGACTCAAATAACAGCCTGCAGGCAGCAGCCATTACAGTCAGGCACAAATGAGTAACTCAGACAGACAAGACAGGTTTACCTTCCACGTCCAGACATGCCGCTGTCATCGCTGGGGTCCAAAGAGGAGGAAGAGGAAGAAAGATGCGAGAACGCCATGCTCAGGTCAGAGGTTGTTTGGACCGGGTTGGTGGTGGCGGCGGCAACAGGAGCAGGAGGCTGAGGGCTGCGCAGTCCAGTCAGACTCTCCAAGGCGACGGGAGTTATGGACGCTGTGGTCACCTCACTTGTCCTCACCTGGGGTTTCACATGGTTTCTGTTGCAGTGGAGAACAGATGAAGATGAGCAAAGCTGATATCCAGGAAACAACACTTAAGACAAACTAGCAACCAGTGTTTTCTGGACAGATTTTTGCTTGCGAGGATAATTTAGGCCTCGAGGACTTTTAACAAATTTAACTTCACATGGAGCTACACTGACCATACTGGTGGTTTTTTACATGCAAGCCCAGTTATGAATATCATATTATTGCTGTTCAAACTTGGTGCTACTGAGCTTCTCAGAATTATACAGTGAGGTGTTTGTTATTCAGAGACACTAATTTGACTCAACACCTCTTCACAACACAAACTAAACAGTGTAAATGGCATTAAGATGTGTTTTATTGGAGCATCATTAAACTGAGTTAGTTTTACTCAGATGTATCTAATGCCAACTGAGTGGAGTTTGCCAAAGTTAGTTATTGTCAGGCGATAATACATAATTTAGATACTTTCCTAAATTTCCTCAGTATTATAAATGTATGTGAATTATCTTAACATCTTTTCCAACTGTTCATTAGCTACTACAGTTATGTGAGTCGAGTTTAATGGGCTACAACATGTTAAACCACTGTATTGTCCTGTAGCTGGAGCTTCTGTTTGCACTGTGATCACAGTGGTTATGTGATGAGAAGTGGAACAGACTGTAATAAGTAAGGCTGTAATCAACCAAAGAAATTCTTGGTCGACTGAAGCCCTGAAATTTCGGCAAAAAAAAAAAAAAAAAAAAATGGACTAATCGCGATCGACTCCGTGCATGTCCTCGCACAGACCAAGACCGAACATTATAACTGCAGGTGCACCTGCAAGAGTTTGTTTCCTGACCACTGGTCCTTGACACACGCTGGTCTCTGGCACATTCGTATTGAAATTAAATGAAATTGACACGGCCAAAAAAAAAACCACAACCAATCAGAATTTTGGTCGAACCAGAGCGTATCCACCAATAAATCGACCAGTCGACTGGGAGATTACAGCCCTAGTAATAAGCCTGAATGAAAAAACTCTAATTGCTATATTTTGGGAGTCCCTCAACAATTTGTAGATAAGAGGCTGAAACAGCTAAATGAGTTCAAAGGAAACACTGGTGGCACCGAATGAAACGTGACAGTTTGCTGGAGGAATGAGACAACATGCTGTGTCCTCAAAGAAGATGCGTAGACATGCAGGACTACATCCATGCTCATGATTGGTTGAAGCATTAAAGACTTTACGACAAATCTACAACACGTTTCACAACCTGCAACCAATCATAAACTCATTGAGTGCAGCTGACAACACCAATGTAAAATCTACGTAGGCTATTGATATCTTAATGAACCAGAATGATTTGTAGCAGATGTTTTTTTTGTAATAAGTTACATAGGTTGATCTTCTTCTGAGACTTTGACCCTCAGATCTCATAATCTGAACGCTCATTGGGAGGGAGTGAAGCACTGACTTTGGAAGAGAAGAATAGAGAGATCAAAGTAAAAGTAGAAGATGAAGATGAAGAGGAGAAAAGATAGAACCAAAGCCAAATACTCTGCTCCCTGGTTTCCCTCTATGCGCATCATGAGCTCATCACCGGGTCTGGAATCTTTTTTTTTTTTTTTTGCAAAGTTGTATCCCTTTGCCAAAGATTTAAAGCATACAGATAGAAGTTTGACAGCTGACCTAGATTCAGCTGCAAACCGTCAGCAGTTCTTTGTTATGACATATGGTAATACAATCACAGACAAAGAAAGCAGCAGTCAAAGGAAAAACAACAACAAACAAATAAAACCGATGGTTAGTTGTGATGGAAGGATAATTGTTACATGTAATAAAGGAAATGTGAGGGAGATGTTTTGAAGCCAAGGGGACGATAACTGGAAAAAGCCAGTTGGTCAGAATCAGATAGCAGCTGCTGCCATTTAGTAGGAAAGCCTACATTTATCAAATGACATGACAAATCCAGGATGTCCACTACCTGGAAACAAACATTTATCACAGTGATGAAAAGGATTATGGCTATAAAAGTCCAACTGGCAGAAGGCATGGCCCCTGTTATGGATTTAGTCATTTGCTGCTGCAGTATGGTAAAAGATGAGGGTAGCGATGAAGCTTATTGTACAGTGTAATCGTGGTACCTGAAGGCATTTATTACATTCTTTCTTGAATAGAGGGGGACACTGTGGGGACAGTAAGAAGACAGGGAGTGAAGCACAGTTCCCCGTTACATTATCTTTACACAAAACTTCATTGCAGATGATCTGATGTTCCCTGTTTAACCTCATGCAAACAATGACACAAGTGGTAAAAACATTTTAATTACAATATGTTTCATGCAAATAGCAGAATTCAGATTTAGGCCCAAGCTAAAAAAACAAAAAGAGAGAGATAAATTAACAAATGGAATATGAAAAAGTGTCCTTACCGGTTCCTGTTGAATGGGCGAGTGATATTTAGGGAACTAGACCCAGTTTTGTAGTGTCCAGCAGAGCCAAATCCATTCACAAAGCTACTGTTGGGAAACGGTGCCTACACAAGAGAAAAGGCAGCATTTTAAAAAAAAAAACAAAAAAAAAAAACAAAAAAAAAAAAAAACAACCTGAACAGTCATTTACTCAGTAATTACCACATGGACCTGAAAATGCATGTTTGCTCTGGATGTGCATCTGCTTTAAAACTGTAAAAGGGTCAAATCATTTAAATTCACTCAACACGTCGCTCTACAGATATTTCCAGAAACAAAGCGGTGATGAACGACAGGTGATTTTTAATGAGGTGAGACTTTTAACTACTGCTGACGAACTGGCATTGTGTGTGGCATTTAAAGTTAATTTCTACATTAGCAACAGACCAACAGCCAAACACTGGAGACATAAAAACAGCAGTGCTCAAGAAATATCTACAGCAACTCCTCACCTGAAACTTTGGGAATGTCCTAAGGTGCACGTTAAGACATTATTACATTTACATGAGCTAGATAAAGAAAGGCTCTAATGATGCTAAACAGGTTGAACTGAAGGTAAAATTACATCCCTGCACTCAACGATCCTAAACAATCTCAACTCAACTTGTAGAGACTTCAGTGTCATGGTGTCTGATAAATAATGCTTAAAAAATATGTTTCAGGAATGTAGATGTTCCAAAAATCCAAGACTCGCAGAGTCTCTAAATTACAGAAAAATAGTTGAAGTGACAGAGTTGATGGCTCAGGAACCACAGGAGGCTACTGAGGAATGAGAGATAAAGTAGTGATGGTGATCTCACTATTCAGGAACAATAAAAGCCTTGTTATGAAAAGCATACCATTAAGCATTAGAGTCAAACGACTGTGGCTTAGACAGAGATAATGCATAAAGACCCCACTGAGCACCAGTCCTTTAGACCGATGTGAATGCTGAACAGGAATCTGTTTGTATCTCAGCCAGACGAGTTGATCACATAAAAACACTCTAATTGTTTTTCAGAAGTTACAGAAGTCACTATGGGAATAATTGACCACATCCTTTATCCGTATTTAACCAACAACACAGTTAAAAATGAGAATAACTACAACATTAAACATAGATCATGGATATTTGATCCATGATCTAGTGACTGGCCTGTGTCATTGTGCTGTTCACTATTTAATAATGATACATAATGAATTGTAACAATTAAGAGAGAGTATAAACACCTTCCTCATACAGATGAGATTATTATATTTGATAAAAATCTATTACAATAGAAGCTTATTTCTGAATATGGGTGTTATTACAGTGCAAAAAGGCACAAAGAACAGAACTTGAACTGAAGAGTGGTAAGTATCTAAATGTGTATTGTATCACACCATTTACTGCATCTCATATCCATCTTGCACTACAGTCTATAAACGCATATTTACCCATTTATTGCATTCTAATTTATATTGCTTATGGCTATGCTGTGCTTCCTCTTTCTTTATCGTGTTGTTATTGTCTCTGTCATGCTGCTGCTACATTGTAATTTCCCAGCTTGGGATCAATAAAGTACATACATCCATATAAATAGATTTACACCAAAGAGTTTCCTGATTTAAAAATATAAAACAGCCTCGAGCCCTTACATGGATGAAACCAGACTTTCCCCACATATAATACACGGATTCAAAAGTATGGGACCTTTATAAAATGCAACCAATTACATTCTCCAAACATTTTTTTTTCCAAAAGTCAACCTTAACTACCAAAACAAGCAGATCCAACATTAGGTTTTTGCAGCTGCACAGCAATATGAAGTACAGTGTGTCTCACCAGAGGAGTTTCAAAATACGGTGTGGGCGAAGGCGTCCAGGTGGGAGGTACAATGCCGTAGACTGGGTACTGCTGCTGGGGGTAAACATGCTGCATGTAGAGTGGAGAACTGTACTGCGACTGGCTCTGGGACTGCTGAGCGTACAGGCTGCTGTCCATGCTACGGTAGCCATTCTTTGCAAAGAATGTGTTGATGGCCTTTATCCTAGCCTGTCAGCACAAAGACGGAAAAAGTGCAAATTGACAAATTACTCCACAAATACGTATTTCCACAATGACTAGGGACTTTTTTTTTTTTTTTTTAAATTTGTCTCACCATGATGGGTTTTCCCTGAAATGTTTTAACTTCCTCTCTCAAATACTTGTACGCCTAAGGGAACATAAGGGAGACTTGTTAGTTACAGCACGGTGCCACATTTCACCAGAACCCTCCAAACAGTCAATGAAAAGTGATATTTAACCAGAAATACCTGCTGAGCATCCGTGTCTGATTGGAATGTGATGTACCAGTTGTTGTTGTGTGCAAATTCAACACTTATCACCTTTGGACAGTTGTCATTTTTGAACAGTGACTCCACTTCCTGTGAATGAGTTAACAAACAATGGTCACATGCTTGAGCTAAAAATTAACAACAGTATTATTCAAACTTGTGTTTTTTTTTTTTTTTATGCCCTTACCTCAACAGGTGTTGTCTCAGGAACCTCCCTCAGGATGATAATGCACCGTTTGTGATTAGGACGCACCTTCTCCCCTTTCTCATCCACTTGTACCATAGGAGAGGCTAAGAGAGAAACACACGATTAGATTTGAACACAGCACAGATGTATGTAAACAGATTTTACCATACACCATCCCAAACCTGTCCCTTACATCTCAACACATCAAGGATGAGATCCATGTCAGTGGTGAGGACCTTGATGCCCTCCATGCTGGCTATAGTCCAAATAGGGACAAACTGGTCACTGTCCATCTGGGACATCAGGTACAAATCCTTAGAAAGGTTTTCCCTTAAAAAAACAAAAACCATTGATTAGACCAACTAGACAAGCCCACACTGTGCTGTTTTTATGGTTCTCTGCGCGGCTGTATCTCACCTAGAGAAATAAAACTCCAGCTCTTTCTTCAGAGACTCTCGCAAATTCTCAGAGGAGACCGTCGGTTCTTCAGCTTTGGGATCCACTGAGAACCAAGAACAAAATGCCACGTGAGAAAAGTTCATTATATTCACGACGAGACAAGAGAAAAACACAACATTTTGCCAGAAAGGGAAGTTCTAATGAAAGATGCAATCAAGTTGCATTAGGACTAAAGTATTTTTTGGGATTTTGACCCTTTTAAGTAAATAGTTTTTTGTAAGATGTTACAATTGTGAGCATTTTAAGTGTTCAGCTACGACAAATACATCAAATTTCTATTGAGGGTCATATAGTGAAGATGAACACTGCGCCATGGAGAGACACCAGTTTGCAGGTTTTCACTCAGTTCAATCAAAGACACTTCCCAGAGTAACACCCTGTGAAAGCACCTGCTGAGGTGATCAGTTGATATGAAAACCTACATACTGGTGATGAACAGCTATGCAAAGCAGATCTGTGGTTTAATACTTGCACAGCAGAACTGTATTTAAGCTGTAAAGACAGTTTATGGTGTAACTGAAAACCATCATTTGACTCGGTACACATGAAGTTTTATATTCCATTAAAACTTTGCCATCAATATTTTTTCTTTTTATTTAATGCCAAATGTGTTGAAAGTCATTAGTTGCAGTCATAGTTGGTGTGAGGAGACAACTGCTTGTGATGTGACGTGACTGACCTGAGGTCCCTGTGGTGGACTCAGCGGGGGAAAAGCCCAGCTCTGGAGGGTCCATTCCATTTACTGCTATCTCAGCTGTTGCTGTGGAGCTGCTGTCATCCAGGGCCGTGAATCCCGCAGTGTACTGCTTGCACCCAGCAGACGAAGGCTCAGAATAACCTGCGAACAAGGTAACGTGTTTCATTCAGAACCAACAGCAGCCATTTTTAGACCTGATTCGGGAAGGCAACGTTTTTTCTTCTTATACCTTGCATGTATATTAACAAGCATCTAAGCATTTTTAGATGTGTGAGAACTTGAGGCGAAATTTAGCTTAGACGTGAAAATAACTAATGTAGCAGGTGCTGACAACAAAAGAAGTATTTCTATCATTAGACATGGAAGTGATGAAATAATACTTCCTTTTTACAATTCAAAGCTTTTTAAATTGTCATGGAAAAAAACACTTCATCATGGATGTATAGTGGATGTTTAATTGTACTCACCCTCATTCATATCTGAGTGGGGCCAATGAGGACTGTTGGTAACGGCCTCGCTGGGGGCCACAGGCATCTCCTGCCACACCTTGGCATTTGGGTTCAAACCGGCGCCCTTAGAGGTGACCTTCAAAGCAGAAACAGCAGGATCAGTTGAGTGTGCATTTCATGTCAACATTTAAAGCAGAACTGTGTTTGTATTTTATCTCAATCAAACATGCAGTGACCAAAAAAAAAAATCGTAGCCAAAATTGTGGCTGTAAAGTCGGCCGCTATCTGATCAAACTGCTGCAGTTTGGCGGTTTATGCATGACCGAAAGTGACTTCTCCAAGTTGAGTATCATATATTTAGTTTTCTCGCTGATTCACCTCAGATTTGCTTCATCATCTCCACTTGGCACTTACCAATTCCCAGAACACTGTCAAGAGTGATTGAGGATTTTGAAAATACCTTAGCTGTTCAAAGAAATTAGTTGATGACTGAATAGATTTTAAAAACACTTAAATCTAGCTCACTTTTGTTAATTCACACAAACACACGGACTTAATTTCCAGCAGGTAAACACCAAGAGTCTTCAATGCATTGAATCATCAAATGGCCACTATGTGAAATCCAATAGCTTTAGAGTAACTATGGTCATCAAGGTACAAAGCCACTTAAGAGCAACATGATAACTTCGTAATTATAACAATGGACCGGGAAAAATAAATAAACAATGAAACATCGATTAGTTGGTTTAACCTCACTATGAAACTGTACTGATAACCATTTTTTCTGAACTTACTACACTTATTTCAACTGGCTCAAAAACGAATCCATCTCGCTCTCGGGTGCTGAGTTTACTAGACAGAGCTACTTCTGCCGTTTGTTTTTTACATAAACATTTCATCTGTCCTGCGTGTGCAACGACACATCCACTATCGTCAAATCAGCAGCATATATACAAACACAACACAGTCTCACAACGTATTAACCTACAGTCTCCCAACAACACAACAGCAAGGGCAGAGCACACAGGTTACACCCGACTATCACTACACCTGCTGCTTTCACTAATTACTATAACTTTGTCTTACTAATTGAAATCACCTGGTGTAATGTTGGGGCAGCAGGAACACCTGCATACCACTGGGTTTCCATGGTATATAATAAGAAACCGGAGACGCACAATTTAATGTTTCCACATATGGGGCCATCACCACCTCTGAACAAGTACCATTAGTAATAAGACTGTGCCTGTTGTAAAAATGTGAAAATAACCGAGTAAAACAACAAACTAACAACAACAAAAATCAAGGAGTATTTTGTATTACTATTACTGGCACTAATATTTGGATATTTTAATCAGAGATTATTAAAGGATCAGCTCTGACTCTTCATATCAAAGTGACTGTGGACTGGCAGTAGAAATCCTGACCCTGCAAAGATCTGTAGCCAAGAATAGATCTCATACAGGACATATTAAGGCACACAGATAGTGATGTGAACTAACTTTAATTTAAGCTTTTATCCAAAGAGGAGTAGAGAACACCCAAACGGTCACAAATTGACCAGCTCCTCCTTTTGACATTGTCACTCTGCACCTGACAATAGATCCACTCCCTTTTATTTCGCAAAAGCACCAGGCCTGACAAGAACAGCTGCCACTCACAATATGCCTCAAGACACTTCTCTATCCACCACACACACAGGCATGGAGGTGACAAACGGTCTGGGCTCAGTGTTGTTTAGAAGAGCACTAACATTTATGTGCCATGCAACTTGACACATGATTACAATGCATGCTTCTGTGTCACAGGCCGTAGCAAGCCAAGTAATGTCAGCTGACTGCGCTGCGCAGCGCAGGCCAGGTATTTGCAACGCATGTCACTGCGCTAGCTAAGTTAGCTAGTAGCGCGATTAGCTAACCGATAACATTAGGCTGAATGAACGTTCATTCTTCGCCCAACAATTCAAGCATCAATCGCTTGTAAAATTAAAAATAATTTAATTTGTACTTGTCTACTCAAAAGAGTACTGCCGTTCTTATACGGCTGTGAAATAACTTAACTTATAAGCTAATGATTACTCAGCAAACTACTTAATGAGCTCGCTGGTTACAGAGGCTAAGCTAGCATTAGCCGTGTCTCTGGAGGAGGTGCAGGGAGATCCGGCTGATGGTGAACCAGTAAAATCACCTGCCTGCAGCAATTATTGGCTCAACTTAGTAGTCGTGCAAGTGCTGCCATATGTGCCCTGTTTTTGTTTGATAATCATCATCACCTGGTATTTTAACATATTCAGAGTGATCACACATGTATTCAAAGTCAAAGTCGAGCTGAAACTTAGTATCTACCATCGTGTCTTCTTTGAGTTAATTTTAGCTGCTGTCTGATAAATGTCGTCCCTCATGTTTGGGAGGAGGAGGGGGGCGTACTGTGCTAACAGGTCTCCACTTAGCAGCAGTCGGTTAGCTAGTTAGCGTTAGCTCAGTAGCTAAAGAAGGCCTCACTCACCATGCCGCCTGACCCTCCCTCGCTCCCCAGCGGAGCCTCGTCCTTCCCACCGGTCTTCGGTCCCGGATCAGCCTCCTCCTGCAGCAGCGGCGGCTCTCCGCTCTGGTCTGAACTCATCAGCCGCTCCTGACTCACTTCCACCCCGTCGCGTTCTCCCGGCCCCCCGCCTGCCACCACCACCACCACCTCCTCCTCCTCCACCACCTTCTCTTCTTTCGGATACACCAGCTGGGTTCAGCAGTCAGTCTGGTTCTCTCCTGTAGGACTGGGTCGGCCAGCAGCGCACTCGAACTAGCTACTAGCTAGCTAGCTAACCGGCTAGCAGGGACGCTCCAGGCGGAGGCTAACGAGCTAGCTCGCTATGAATCAACGAAGCGGGCTAACGACAGCTAGCTCAATGAATCAAACCTGCACACTGAGACACTGACGGTACAAACGATGCTAAACCATGACTCGTCTCACACCGCAGTCCCCGCTGGCCTTCCACCGAATATTACACCGCACACCGGGTTCGTGAGGCGCATTCCTAACCGGGCGACCGGAGCGGACACTGGGGACACGCACCTCTCCTCAGCGCAGGCACACAGTCCGCCGATGTCCCGGCTGCCACCGCGAGTTCTCGGTGACCTCTGCTAAAACCATTTCCTTTTCCTTTTCCGGACCCGCACTGTAGTTTTCTGCTCCGTTTTAGTTGTAGTGATATAAGTGATATTCTGCAGTCACATGCTGAGGATTACCTCAGTCTGTTTTAACGACAATAATACATTAATGCAGATTAGTCCACGTATGTGTAATTGTTGTAATTAGTTAATCTACTTTTATTCTAATACAGGATTAAACAGATTATTTTAAGTCATTCTTATGACATGAACAAATAAAAATCCTTCAATGTAGGCCTAAAAATTAATAATAACAATAATGATATAATTATAAATTAAAAATAATTATCTCCAGTTTTCTCCATTTGATATGTAATTTGTTTTGGCAAAAAACCCGAATCTATATATTTCAGTACAATCTCTTATTGTATGCTTAGTAGTAGCAGTAGTATATATGTTTTTATGTTTTATGTGTAGGTTTTTCCTCATCTGTTTGACTTCATATATTGATACCATGTTTCTGATCATGTGCTGTGTTTGATGACTAGCAGCAGGTTTAATGAATGTGTAGCATCATGAGAAAGGCAGAGCTCTGATGTAATCACTATTTGTCTTGCTTTGCGATTCAATCATTAAGATGTGATAAGCCATTGAAAACACTTCAGTTTACTGAAAAAGGTTGGTCAAAGATAGATCATATGCTTCACACTAAAGCCAAATAACAACAAAACAAAAAAACAACCAACAAAAGAAATGAAAGCAAGTCTAAAGTAATGCTTTTTAATCAGTGTAATAGACAGGGTGGCTCCACAGATAATCTTTACCCATTTGTAGATGGAGAAAATAATGACTTTCTTCCTGAAATGTTTGATCTAGTTTCCTTTGACTGATAGATGACCACATCAAACACGGGTTTTATGTGTAATTTGGTTTAACAGGCTCTCGACTAAAAACACCCTAAGGTTGGTTTGAGTCAAACTGAGCAATAATAATATTAAATCAAGCTGCAGTGTAACTCATAACATTTACTTGGGTTTACAACATGTAGGTAATATGTAGCAGTATATCTGTACAAAAGGGAAGCTGCATAGATTCATAGCTGCCCTCGATTCATGAACACATAATATGTAGAAACAGAGATATGGATGAAGGGTTGACGACTTTTGTTGCCTCAAAGTTTTCCTGAATATCCAAAAAAATTATAGATATCTCTTAAAATTGTGCTGTATTTTTTTTAAAGATGTTTTGAAATAACATTATTTCTAGATAGTTAGACGGGCAATCATTTCTCAGGACTACTCACATTCCTTTCAGTGTCAATACATTTCAGATAAATCACCAACAATGCAACATATTTTTTTTTGAAGATATCTTTAATCTGTATTTGAAAATCGCTCAGAAATACGTAGCTCTATATCAAGGTGTGTGGACAGGTAGTTGGACGAGGGAAAAAAAAATGTAACGGAACAGAAAAATTAAATTGCCTTGCTCCATCCCTTGTGCTCCTTCAGAGAAGATTGAGTCTACTTCCCAAGAGGACTCCTCTTCTTGATCACGTGCTCCATATCAGCGTGTTCGGACGTGTCTAGTTTGATGTTGTACTTGGCGAGGATCTTCATGATGGGCCTGATCTTCAGCCACCACTGTGACTTTGGGATGCGGTGCCTGCAGGAGACAGAGTTGGAGGGAGGGAGGGTTGGTCAGTCAAAGTCACCAGTCACCATTTTACTTGTTTCTTGTTAAACAGAAGATCTTGTGGAAAATATGGATCTTACTCAAAATCTGTGTCTGCCTTCAGGTCGGCCAGTGGCTGGAAGGTGAGCGACCTCTTCTTCATACCCAGAACACAGGCAGAGTCTGGTGTGTTGGCAAAGATACGACCTAAAGGAAGTGAAAGGTCAGTCACCTCAGTCAACAACCCACACTACTACCAGCCACTAAGGCCACAGAGTTTCAGTTATTCCTGTTTTGCAATAGTGGACTGAGTTTATTTATTTGAGAAGCAGCATGCCATTATTCATATACTAGTATGTATTTTGATGCAATAAGGCTCTTTTTTTGAGTTGATCACATGTTGTGCACATCAAATCTTTTTAATAGTGCAGCTGCCAGATGAATGTTGTAAAATATTTGTATTTCAGTAAATGTAGCAGCACCATTTTTTTGTTGTTGTTATTATTCCCACATACCGTGTCTATAACACTCCTTGAGTTTCTCAGTCAGCCACAAAACAGACTTGGCGCCCATTTTCGTGCCAAAATTTCTGTCAAAGGGCGTCGGGGTGCCACCCTGCGGATGATCAGCAGTCAAGTTGTGATTTAAAAAACAACAAGGGGAAAATTACTTGCTGTTGCTTTACATTTTGAGCTGTTTCTATGCTTCATCATGTGAAACTGACCTGCTGCATGTGTCCAAGAACATTTTTACGACAGTCGAAGACGCCTTTGCCTTCCTCCGAGTACAGGTTGAAGATGAAGTCGGTGGTGTAGTTTGCATTACAGCTCTCATTCCTGTTGCAGAAAGAATAGTAGCAGATTATTGTTTTATTATATGGAAAAATATATATGAAGTCATAGCAGACATAGCTGATATGCTTCTAGAGTAACAGTAAGTCATTATAACATTAGTAACCACCATTAATTTGATAACTCGTGTACGTATGGTGCTTTTTAGTGAAAAAGGCACATTGAAAAGGGATAATTGTGTCTTGTTGGCACAGAATCTGTTCATACTATTGTCAAGAGGGTAAGAACTCAAGTTTGTCAATCCTACATTGGTTAACAAGGGTCTGCTAAATGCAGCAGTAATTAAATGTAACACTGTCCACTAAGATGTGAATATTTACCCAGATGATTTACCCTGCTTTACTAAGTCGCAGAGAGAAAAAAGGTTTAGACTATTGAAGGCTTGTATCTTATTGTTATTGATTACTGTCACAGACCCCATATAAAATCTGCATTAGAAACGGATTGTTTTGTTCTTTTTTGTTAAAGCTAAAGCTCAGATAACTAGGCTAATTAGTCCTCAGGATGACTAGTTTCCTGGGTTTTCCGCTCTATCTCCATCATGATATATTTATTGTGTTATATGGTAGAAAAAAAATTGCTACGATCTCCAAGCCTTAAATCAATCAATTATTGATTGTTCAATTCCAAGAAACAGGAAAAAAAAACTCACCAATTTGTCTTAACTAGTCTTCTCTTATTTACACCTCTTATTTACCATAATATAGTGGTGCAATTTATATGTTGAAAACTCAAATTTTATTCTTAATTTAACTTTGATATGTTATGTATTTAACTTGTTATATGTTGCTGTTAAAGTGCAGCTCAACCTCTGGGAACAAAACTCACCTGAGAATCAAACCTCTCTTCACCGTTGTCTTCATCTTCTCCAAAAGATGCACTACATTCATCTGTAAACCAAACCACAGGTCACACACACACTCACAGCACATCACCACTTAAGACACAGAAACTTTAAAGACTGTGACTTATTAACTAGAGGAGAAAACCAAACAATACACAAAATGATCCACTACCCCTTCAGTGTTTTTTATTTTCCTTTTTTGTAAATATTGCTGGACAAACAGGTCCTGTTTTTTGCACAATTAACTCACCTCCAGGTCTTTAATGCTGAATCTTTCTTCAAAGATGTAGGCAGCGTCGGCTCCAGCAGCCAGACCAGCCATAGTGGCCAAGTAACCGCAGTATCCACCCATGGTCTCAACGATGAACACACGGCGCTTTGTTCCTGCTGCAGACTGTTTGATCCTGTCACAGGTCTGCAGAGAAATGCACCAGAAACCTGTTTAGCCCTGGATATTGGTACATAGATGTGTGTGTTTTTGTGTGTGTCTGCTGTTTCTGTACTGACAGAGGTGATGGTGTTCAGAGCAGTGTCGGCGCCGATGCTGAAGTCGGAGCCCGGGACGTTGTTGGACACGGTGGCGGGGATAACCACCATGGGAATGCACATCTCTTCATATTTCTCTCTGGCCTGAACCAGCTCCAGACCTCCCACATAAGCCTGGATTAGGTGTAGATTCATATTACAATGGAGTACATTCATATCACTGGTGCATTTATTATTGTGGATCAGAGAAAGGTGAGCCCACATTTACTCTAGGCCTCAGGGTTTTAAAGTAGAAGAGTGGAGTGTTGAAGTTGTACCTCAAATCCACCAACGATCACCAAAGCGTGGATGTTGAACTTGGCAATGTTCAGGCTAATTTCCTCCAACATTTTACCAGGGAGAGTTCTTAAACAGAGACAAATAACACAGTGAAAAGCCTTGTGACGTGGCTTCTTTTTACAACAAAACTATGTCAGTGGAAAAAAATAGACTATCAACTAATGTTTTACCTCTTAGTTCCCAACATGGAGCCTCCTTTTCCAGTCCAGCCACTCACTGTGGTCCAGGTGATGGGCTCAATCTGCCATGAAAGAAATAAAAGCAGTCATCTTGTGGTGTTATCGTAGAGTACATTTGTTTGGTCGGTTTTCAGTTTGATATTTAGTGACTCTGGTCAGAGGGTGGGTTAATACTCCACATTTGATCTAATATAATTTAAACTAGGCATAAACAGTTTTTTTTCTCTAGGATTCAACAATAATTTTCACAAATAAATCTTCAGTTACCTGTCCTTGAGCCAGACCATCAAAGCCGTCATAGACAGCCAACATGGTGTGACCCTGGATGATGCCCATCCTCACTGCTGCTCGCACCGCAGCGTTCATACCAGCACAGGGAGCTCCGATGTTCATGATGGCAACATTGATGTTACTCTGGCGTGTAAAAGAAGGACATGAGGAGACTGTCAAGAGATGGTGTAAACATTTAACCCATTTCTTCCTCTTTCATTAAGATTAATCTTTGGTGACAGTGGTTTTAATCTGGTTTAAAAAACAAACAGTCCTCACTTTAACATCTGGTGGATTGATGTGAGCCAGCAGTTTGTACGTGTTCCAGTTGTTCTCAAAACTCCTGTGAATTGTAAACACAAATGAGCGCTGGTTGTTCTAAGCAACACCAACATCCAACATCAGCAAAAGTCGAAAATAACTACAAATAACTACAGAGTGAGAATACTGCTCTGTGTTTTCTTATCTGTAGCCTAAAATGTGTCACTGAAATCTGGTAATAAATCAACTGGTTTTTAAAAAGATCCATCCCGTCATAACCGACGAATTAATGATCAAATGGTTTCGATTTTGTGTTATGGGATAACTTCAGCCCAAGGAGAGCTCTCTAGCATTTAAAGATGAGTGAGCTGTCTAAAAATGAACTGAATTACAACCCACAGAGCAACAGCTAAGATTGGCCTGCCAGGAGTCAGAGCTTTTACTGCTGTTTTGTGGGTTGGATCTAAAAATTCACAGATCCCCTCCAGACATGCTGTGAAATGTATTCTTTTAAAAAAATACTCTGCTTTATACAACCATTTGTATCTTACATCTGAAATATTTGTCACAAAAATTAAATTACCTATTTAAAATGTGTTAAAACTGCACCTACTCCTTCATTGTAAATATATACACCATCTTACTGTCAGCCATTCACAACGAACTGCTAACTGCAGGTTAGTTAACACATTTCAATATGTGACTTTATTACAAACAAACACAGTAAAAGTGTTTAGTTTTATCCCCTGGTAGTCTCCAGGCTCTGTAGTACATCATGCTGCATTCAATTTTGTGGACCAGTCCAGTTGTTTATTGCCATTACACACAATTACCACAATTGAAAAGGAAATGCGTACTTTCCCCTGAGCTTGATAGCATCTTCAAATCTCCCCTCAGCCATTGCCGCAGTCACATCTTTAGTCTGTGAAGGAAAAAGAAGGATTGTATTTTAATGTCAGTGCATATCCTCCAAATATACAAACAGTCAGTCAATGAGAGCAACACACAAAGGAAAGAAAGAAAGTGAGATGTTTTGGGGCTGAAATAACTTACCACTTGCACACACTCCATAAGTGGCAGTCTGACTGCCTGGTTTCCAGACAGGCTGACGACACAGGCGGGAGTGTCTGGTGTGGCCTCCAGCAGCGCCATCACCGCCTCCACACCCATCCTGCTGCCCTGGACACACACACACATTCACACAGTCAGATCATAATGCCTGTGAAGAGAGGGATCTTTATGTCTGGTGTTTTTCTGACCAGGATGGTGTTTTACTCACCAGGATTCTGTCGAAGGCGGAGGGCGTGCCACCTCTCTGTACGTGTCCAAGAACAGTGGCTCGAGTATCAAAGCCGAGCCTTTCAGTCACCAGCTGAAAAAATCACAGCCTGTTAATATGTTATGTAAACTCTCAATGCTACTTGTAGTATTATTCTTCACTGATACAGTGAGGAAATACTTGCCTTTTTGATCTGATCAGATGTGATTGGTTTGCCGTCTCTGGACATGGCACCTTCAGCTACAATGATCACATTCAGACGAGAACCACGAGCTCTTTGCTAAAACAACAAAAAGAAATAAAAAAAAATACATTCATGAATTCTAATTGACACGTGTAAAGAGGTGTTGTTGGATGACATGTCCATCTGCAAATAAAGACGCACATACGTCTGTCAGCCTCCTGCACAGGTGGTTCTCCCAGCCGTCGTCTGGTGGCATCTCGGGAATAAACACCCAGTCTGCACCACAGGCCAGAGCCGTCACCAAGGCCAGATACCTGCAGCCCAGATAAACCTACTGTAAACCTACATCAGCACTGTCTGAAGCACTGACTTTTATTTGATGTACTATATAAACTACTAAATAAAAAATAAACAAATGTGACTAGTAAATACTTTTTCTTGTTATATTTGGAAATAGACAGTAAAGAATGACTGTTTCTCTAACTAAAATTAATAAGAATGTAACTAAATATAATATCTTTATTTGACATATTTTATAATATGTGTACAAAGTGAACACACACACACACACACACACACACACACACACACACACACAGGTACCTACCCACAGTGTCTACCCATCACTTCCAGGATGAACGTCCTCTGGTGGCTGTAGATGAACATAATTAACAAGTTAGAAATGGAGACAAACAGTAATGAGACTTTTCTCATTAATGTGTTTTCTCATTCCTCATTACAGACAAACAGGGCAGTGTTAGTTGTAAATTGTTGTAAGTTGTCTGTTGCACAGTGACCTCTGACCTCTGTGCTGTCGTGGTGATGGCGTCCACCACCTCAATGATGCGGTGCAGGGCGGAGTCGGTGCCGATGGTCATGTCAGTGCCACAGAAGTCGTTGTCGATGGAGCCGACCATACCAACAATGTTTAAGTGGGAAGATTTCTTAGCTTCTTGCTCAGTAATCTTACCTATAGAAAATAAAAACAGAACTCAGATGGTTTATAATGAAAATAAATACACTTTTCAATATGCAGAATAAACATTATATCTGTTTGGGATCAGAAACTTTGTCCAATTTATTCTCTTGCTTTTTTTTAACTTTTTTATTTTGAGGAGGAAATGCACTGGTCATGAGATATGTCTTATGCATCCAATTATGAATGGGGGAATATTTGATGCTTGAATTTTTTTGGAAACAAACTGTGTTTTTGTCTGCAATGATTTATTTGTTGGTGTAAAATGTTCAAAATAATTGCTCTGAGAAATCAAAGTTAAATGACAGTAATTACTTCCACCAGGATTCATTTTTGTAAATCAATATAACATCATCAAAATAACACCAAAAGACTGGGATTTTTTTTTATCGTTTTCACCAAGTCGTCCAAATGAAACAATAAAAATATGTTCTTTGTTCCTTTTGAACAAAGTGTAAAAGCATTTCACATAGTTTGTCTAAGTCTGTTTAAATAAATCATTTACTTGTACTGACATTTATGTTGTGGTTGAGGTTTTGTTAGATTTAGGTCCAAATATAACTTGGCTTTATTTATGGAAACATCATAATTTAGATGATTAATTTAGAAAATGTGTTCATAACCCTTAATGTTGTCATCATGACAACTTACACTCTAAATCTACTTTGATGAACACTTTTGAGTTTTATCCCACGCAAGATTTTTTCATATGATAGATTTCAGAAGATAGACACCACTGAGCAGATAAGGCCGATTTCATCCAGGACTTATTATATTATTTTACTATTTGTCTTTACCAGCTCGGACCAGGTCACCCAGCAGTCCGCTCCACTCTGTCCTGAACTGGTTGGCTCCGGTCAGACTACCATCACCTCCGATCACACACAGGTTGGTGATGCCCAGCTTCACCAGGTTGAGAGCTGCCTTCATACGACCTTCTCTGCCTCTGAAGTCCTGACAGCGGGCGCTACCGATAACAGTACCTCCCTAGGACACAGGAGTTGAATACAGTTACTGATAACTTCGAAATCACCTGTCTGTGATGGGATCCCACAAAGCTTTCCATAACAGATATTTTATATTAAATCGTAAGTATTAATCTCTAAGGAGAAGAACCAGTATGACACAGTGTAATTAAATTCCTTCAGGTGCCTCATGCCTTAAAGTTTCATCAATTAAGGTTGCGTCATCTTAAGTAAATAGGGCAGTGACTTCAAAGATGAAATCCTCGCCACGACTCATGCCTTCTCCATTACTCACTTTCACACACTTCATAAATCTTAGTGTGTCATGTCTGCTCTTTATTTAGACAACGCAAATGATAGACAGAAATGTGAATCACGAGTTTCATGGTATTATTGCCTTTCCATCATCCTTCAGTCACAGTGTCACATAAGCCATTTAATATTGTCACTCAAAAAATAGTTTCTTATGTTGTCAGAGCTTGTGAGGCCTGTCAAAGGTAAAAGATCAGTTTATTCAAATTGTAGGAAAATAGACGATTTCACCCACCTCTTGCTATGTCCAGACGTACAAATGATTTTCACTTTAATATGTTTTACAGGTTGTGAGAGATTTCTGCTGCCAAACCCATTTAAGTTGGACAGACTTTTGTTTATGGCCGTCAGATAACTGAAAAACTACCGAAACAGTACATCAGCAGTACTGATGACATGATGTTGCTTTGATCTGTGGTTAAATAAGTGAATAATCTTTGAATAAAGTGGATAATACATTTTAATTGTACAAACAAGCAACTAACACTGTATTGGTCTTGCAACAAAACTCTCAATAATTAGATGATTTCTAGTAAAACTATGAGGTGATAGCAATCTCTGAGGACTTCTCATTATGCTTTTATTATAACAGTAACACTATGCCAGGCAGTTGGGTTGGGTCTTAGTGATGTCTGTTACATCTGTATTACTCAGTTTTTATCTACATGTAGCTAAACACCAAACGTCTGCTGAAAAACCTGTTGTTTTGTTTTTTGTGCACTGACCCTTTAGTAACAAAATGGAGCATCACACATCTGTCATATTTGAACCTTCATAGCTGTCACTGACTGTTAATGTGATTTGATTTACTCACCAGCTGAAGCATCATGGACACACTCTCCCATGTGGCAGGACGAATGTTATCCCCTCCATCCACCAGGCCCTGGTAGCCCTGTAACACATGATGACATAGACTGTGACTGAATACAGATACAGCTGTGTCACTACTACAAAACACATAAGTGATTATGTGCCAGCTAAGAGTGATGAGAGTTTGAGAGAGTGTGCAGCCCAAACCTCATGAACAA
Source organism: Polydactylus sextarius (assembly GCA_016801845.1). Lineage (NCBI taxonomy): Eukaryota > Metazoa > Chordata > Actinopteri > Polynemidae > Polydactylus > Polydactylus sextarius. Next base: position 15,981,894 of record CM028909.1, read on the forward strand.
AGTAGACTTTGGCTCCAGTGTAAAGACCAACTCTGACTGTGGCTCTGACGGCAGCGTTCATACCTGAAACACACAGATCACATGCTCTGCGATTACAAGAATTAAAAAACAAAATATCAGTTTCAGATCCTATATTATACAAACTGTCAGAAGATTTTTTGGACACATCTTAACCTTTAAGTAACCTAACCTGTACAGTAGCAACAGAGCAGACAAAAATACCCATAGGGAAAGATCTGGAGTTAGGGCTATAGGCCAGCATGTCTTGTATACCATCTTGCCCTTGGATGTCCGTTACGCTAAAGGCCATGGTGTAAGTTTGTGTTGTAGTCGGCTGGCAGCTTCAGCAGCTCTTGTTTCACCAGACAGCAGCTGTGGATGTGGGGGCGTTTCTCTTGTCCATACCACAAAAAGGTCACTGGCACTAAAATTAGCCCCCAAAGATGTAAAATAAGGAAACACACGATGGGGGACAAGAAGCATACAAAGCCTCTGCACAAAGGGTAAGAGTCACACAGGAAAATGAGATGAAAATGAGACGTCACCGCGTTGTACTTCATTTAGAACTGATGGAGTAACTGCCAGCAGTCTGACAATGGAAAACAACTCATGTGAATAATAACTTCAACTGATTTTGAATCCTGAAGTTATTCAGCATGTGACACAGCCGGAGCATTAACACAATACTTTACTGATCCTGAGACAGCAGAGCCTCTACAGCTGGGTGGGATTCAGTGACACATCAGTCAGGAGTCATCCTGCCTGACTGCATTTCCCTGTTTGCAGATACTCATTTTAATAGCAAAAACATTAAAGTACTCATTTAAATAGTGGCACCTGATCCTCGCTTACCTTGGGCATCTCCTCCCGATGTCAGCACAGCAATAGACCGTCCGATTCCCATCTTTGTGGGGTCCATGGTTAAATGGAGATAGTTGGAGTCAGACAGGTGGGGAAAGGGAAGGAGAAGGAACAAGAAGGAGGAGTGTAACTGCTCTTCCTCTATTTCTCAGAGGAGGAATGAGTGAAGGCACTGGCTTTATAGACCACCGCTCCTGACCCTGCCCCAGGCCCCCTCCCACTGAGGCCCGGTGTCCCTCGCTCTCTCCCTCAACTCTACTAAATATACATCAGGTCCTGTAACCACCTGCAGCGGACAGTTAGAGGCAGAGAAACACAATGCACATGGCTCCAGCGTGGCAGGATAATCCACTTCAGATTAGTTATTTAATACAAACAAATAAACAAAATAATGGAAAATATCTTTAAGGAGTTTTAGAAAAATATTCACTTTGCGGTTCATTTTCTAAAAAAAACTTTTACACATGCACAGCATCCAGTTAAATGTTTCTGAAGAAAAAAAAATGAAGAAAGCTGAACTTAAATCATTTGTCAATTAACTGATCATTTTAACTAATGAATCATTTCATATTACAAATCACAGCTTCTCTTCCTTTCATGTCATTGTAAAATGAATAGATTTGAATTTTGTATTAACACTTTGTCATTCAATAAGTTTACTGTTTTTATATCCGTGGTTTCATCTAAATGCAAATGTAATATACAATATATTTGACCTTCAATACAGGGAAAGAAATATATGTGCAGCTGTATAATGTCAAACCTATGAAATTAAAAGTTGAAACAATTTCATAGAGGCATGTGTGTCAAATTAGTACATTTATATGTAATCGACAGAATTATTTACACATACTAAATATGTAGTTGTAAACTATATAAGTTTCACATACAGTATGTGTGTCATTTAAGTTTAACAGTGATTTTATGTCTTTGTGACTGCTGAAAGAATTTTACACTACAGGTCACACCCATCTATATATTCAGCCTCTACAACCTCCACATCATCATACACAGACTGATGCAGCAGTAACACATCTGATAATGTAGCTCCTTATATGTGACATACGGTAACATCGCTCATGGTTTTAATGGCAGGAAGTTGCTGGAAGAAGAGGAAAAAACAATAAGATGAGGAACAAAATACAACCTGTAATATCTCATGGCCTGGAGCATATAGAGGTGAGGTGGAGGGCAGCATACAAGAGATGAAGAATTAAAAATTAATATGCAATAAAGAGATGTAGAAATATCCTCTTCCTCCTTGTGATATAGAATGTGTATATCGATGTGATCGTTATTAGATTGATAATAGTGTCGAGTATGAGTAATAGCAATAAAATAAATAAATAAAAAAACTCATAGATGGCTTTTCAGTAACATATAAACATTTATTATAAACACTGTACATTATGAACTTCAGTCTTTTTCAAGTGAAACACACAACAAAGTTCTGGCTCATTTAAAATTGCAAAAAGTAAATAACATTCGGAGCCGTCCTAATCTACACGTCTGCCATTAGTGAACAGTGACGAAGTTCGATATCTTTACTGACCTTTTACATTTATTTTTTTTCCAACACTTAGTTTTAGATTCATGTCATGAATAATCTAATACGTGTGCAGCTATATCACTGACGAGAGTGCCTCATTTAGTATAAAAGATGCCTTTAATTCGTACAACCGCTATTTCTATTGAAAACCATCTACTGAAATCAGAAACACTTACATACAAGAAAAGATTTTATGATTTAAAGAAAAAATACCTGTAGCGTTCTTTGGACCTTTATTAAGGCTGGCAACAACAGTGTTGGACAAACATCACCTCCATTAAGGAAAGTCTCATCAGGACACCGGAGTAAGCTTATCTACTCTGGATCTTCACAATGAAAACAAATACTGTACTTGTAGTGCAAATTATCTCTCCTGCAGCGGAGAGCTGAGTGGAGAAGGAGGAGCAGAGGAGAGATCAAAGGTAATAGGAACAAATCTCTGGAAGACAAAAAAAAATGTATTAATTTATGTGGTGTACACACACAGACACACGTTACATGTGGTACATATATTTACTGATTAATACTATTTACATTGATTGATATCTATTTCCCAAAATGAACATTAAAATTACTAAACAATTAATCATGAACTTTTATTCAAAACTTAATTGTTACCTACAGATGAGTAATTTAATTATAGTGATTATTAAGGTTGTTGATTCAAAGTGTTACTGTTATTAGCGCAGCTTTAGCCTCATACTCACTGAGGACTCTTCGAAGTGCAGGGTGGAGGCCAGCGGGTTTCCACATCGAGGCCGACAGGGGAGGAACGCGGAGGCAGCGGGGACAGACATGGAGGTGTAGGTGGCAACCTCCTCATCCATACGCAGCTCCTCCAGAGGAGGAAGACGCTTCCGCAGCAACGCCACTGCAGGACTCAGACCACAAGTCTTGTGACTGACGATGTCTGTGATGGAAAAAGGTCACACTTTTATTGGCAATCCAAAGGTAATGTTCATAAAAAACGCATGTGAAACATCATACTCTCTTATTTCAACAAAATTAGATAAATGAAAAGCTGAATGTTTTCTTGGTCCAAATACAAGACAATCATGATCATAAGATTTTAAAACAGTGATTTAACAACATTTGGGATTTTTTTTTTTTTATTTTGCATAACTCTAAAATAAGTCTTAATAAGTCTTAATCCATAAAGCATAATGTGAATCCAACGGTTGTGCACCTAAACTCAACTGGGATCATTGCCATCATTGTTAAACAACTTGGACAAACTCGCTAATTTAGCAACATTAGAGCTGGGAGCCAGTAAAGTCTCCATTTAGACTGAAAATCTAATAATAATGTGTACTTTACTACACCTTTTCAAGTCTAACTTCATTGGCTTCTTAAGAAAAAAAACAATATCATAAAGATCATGAGGATTGTTTCTTAACAGCTGCACTCAAAGACTGAACTAGAGACAGTAATTATCTTAGTAATGTGAGACGTGAACGTTACCTCTGTGCAGACTCTGAACGGAGGGGTTGACCTGACAGGTCGGCTCAGACACAGATGACATCTGTTCGTGCACTGGCAGCATCTTCGGACCACGTTGATCCTGATCTGATGAGTTCTCCTGCTTCTCAACTCGTGGAGCTCTGATCAGCTTTTTGCCCGTTGAGAAGAAAATGACCGACTCTCTGTGTGGCACTTGGAAGAACGGCCGTCCTCCCTCAACCGCCTGCTCCTGCTCCTCATCCTCATCCTCGCTGGTGTTGGACCTGCTCCTCTCTACCTTTTCTTCACAGTGGGTTTTAGTCTGGACAAGTGGAGGAGAAACCAGAACAGTGTATAGTAATTCATAAAATAAACATGAACAGTATAACTTAATCCAACTTGGATTCATGTGGTTGTGCAATTTGGGATTCTTACATTAGAGGTTTGATCTAGAAGCTGCTTTACTTGTCCCTCAGGATCTTTGTCTGTCACATCTGTGCTCTGCTCGTCCTCTTGATCATCAAATAATCTCTGAACAACCTCCTGCTAACAAAAACACAAAAAACACATTAGTCACATTTAGCACAATATGTTGTAACTACTGGTTCAAATATATGCTGAGATGTTTTCTCCAGTGAAACAGCGATGTAGCAAAAATCACCATCAACTTTTAAAATTGAAATCTGTTCTTTATATGCTGATTTTAGTGCAAGGAAACAGAAATGGACATCGTTTGCATCTAAAACCGTGGCTCAATTAGAAGGACACAAGGCTTCCTCAAATATTTTACAACTATCTACAACCTTTTAAAAAGGTTTTGGCTTTGATTATTTGTTCATGTATCATGTTTGTAACAGCCCATATCTACATCTGTGTGTTGTGTGTTTCTGAGATGAAAGCCGATTGTAATGGCAGCCAGAAGGACGTCACACCATCCACGTGCATCTGTATGAACATGCATGACATCACCGACTAGAACACACTGCATTTTTTTCCCGGCAATTTATTCCTCTGTTGCGATAAATGACTTGATTTTCTAGCATTTATTTTTACATCCTTTATGATCTTTTGGTCATGGTCTATGAGCCACATTATGACATTTTTCATTTCGTTTCCTTTTTCACAGGTTTCTGTTAAAAAAAAAAAAAAAAGAAAAAAAAGAAAAAAAAGATTCTCCCTGTACACATTATAAAACTGATATAATTTCCTGTTCTCACCTCCTGGTGCAGCTGGGGGTTGGTTTTGCAGCTCTTCAGCCCAGGAGTGCCGGCGTACGGTGTCTGTGCCGACAGATGCCATTTCTGAAAGAAAAGAAAAAAAAAACAGAATTGTAATAATAAGGAAGTGATTCTAGAAAATATTAAGTCAAAACAGAAGAAGAACAGAATATGCACACACAGCATGTGTATACAGACCATAGCAGACATGGGCTGATGTCTGGTGTCGCGGACTCTCTGTGGAGTCCATTTCTTCTGCAGAGTGTCTTTGCGCTCTACTGCTAAAGATAAAGCAGCAGAGTCACATCAGGATAAAAGGACAGATAAGGATGCATCAGGTTTTACAAGATAAGAACTACACTGCTGCATCTTACCCACTGGACCGCCGAGTGCCTCTGCATGATTCTTCCTAACTGGCACTCTCTGAGCCTGAGAAGAGAAGCAACACAGAAAATTAAACTGTGTGTTTCAAAGGTAGCGCATCTATAAAGACAAAAAAACAAAACAAAACAAAAAAAAAAAAAAAAAAAAAAATTACAAGGGGGAGAAAGAAGCGTCAAAGTGAAATGTGAACATACTGTGTAGATTGAAGTGCCTCTGCCCGATGGACAGACAGAGTTCCGGGGTGTGGCACATACAGGCCCTCCAGCCTTCACCCCCTCGTTCTGGAGGATACTTTGCAGCGCAGCTGTGTCTGGAGAAAACTGCACCAACATTACTGATCCTGTGAGAAGAAGTTCAGAAGAAGTTCACTGAATTTATGAGGGTCAAATTAATCATTATTGCATTGTTTACTACTGAACTTTATCACTAAATATTCTTCAGTTCTACTAAAATACTAATTTTCCTTTGTTTCGTATCATTTCAAATTGAAATAAAATATCTGAAAATGTCACTTGATGCTTGTTTAACTTGAAGTTGTTGATCTCCTAAAGACAATGAAGCAAAGAACTAAACTCACTTAATTTAAAGCAGTTAAATGTTTAACAGTTCCTCGTCATAGGGAAATATTTATTCATGTTCTTACTGAGAATTAAACAAGAAAACTATGACTATATCTGTATGGTAAAATAAGCAAATGCAGCCAGCAGTTTCTGTTAGCTTTGCATTAAGTTTAAAATAAGCGATCAGAGATCTAGTAAGAGAGGAAACCGTTAATGGCCTGGTTCCGTGTAAAGGCCACATCAGCCTATCAACCCTCTAAAGCTCACTACTTAATATATATATGGTTTGTTTAATCAGAAACTTTTTCTCACCTCAGGACATAACAAAGATAGTTGTTGCTACTTTATGTTATACAACGCTAAGCTAAGTGGTCACAGGCTCTAGTCACACATTTACCATACTGACACGAGTGTGGTATCTATCTCCTCAAATAACTCTCACCCAAAAACAGCTGGTAAATTATTTCCCAGAATGTCTAGAAAACTAAAATATGGTCTTTTAATTTAACATATTACTGGGAACCATGCGAGTATATGCATGTACTAAAACACAGAGATGTAATTTTATTGTATTGTATTGTATTGTGGCCAATCTGACACAAACAGAGTAAGTTGGAAATGAGAAGATTGCAGCTCTCTAACATCCCTCTGTTGCTGTGGTTGGTTTCTAACAACAATTACTTACTACATATTAACAAATTACATCCTCAGTCTCATACTAACCTGTGGTGGAGGCGGCTTTTTGTCGACTCTTCATGACAGACACTCGCTGGGGCTGCAGACAAGAGAATCACCAATAAAAACTCAAGTTATTATTGGACTAAAGATAAAAAAAAGTCTGAAACAAACATTAAAAATGTCCAGTTTGTATGATTTAGGTAACAGAAACTAAACATTACTGAAAACGAAGGGTGAGGTGAGGGGTTTTTAATTCAGTTCCTGTTCCTGGTGTCACGTAATTCTTCACAGAAAACTTTCAAAACCAGCACCTCAATAACAATCCCATCAATGAAAGCGTAGGGAGCAAAGCGCATTAATAAAACACGGCAATAAAAATCTATCGTCAAACCAACTCACCAGATAGTTATATGATTTGGAATGTGGAGTTGCAGATCCCAGACCAGTGGCGCTCACTCCCTTGTTCTGGAGGATACTGAGCAAAGCCGCATGGTCAGAGTGGAAAGTTTCCCCTTTGTCTGAAAAACATAAGAAATCAACCTTAGAAACACTGTGGACTACTTCCCGTAAGAGATGTGGTCAACAACCTCAAAAAAAATTACATCATAAATATTTGTGCCTATCAAATTAATAATTAACTACCAGTGTGTTATTGTAGAGACAAGACACGTGTATTTCCCTAATACACTTGACACTTGGTCATTTAGTGTAGGAAAAACAAAGTAAACAGGTTTATAAACCTTAAAGTTAATATATGAGCGATTTACTCATAAGTTAAAACAGATATATTTACACAGCAGGAGACACAGGACAACATATTCAAATCTTTTCAAATCGGAAATGGAAGTTGTCACGTCAACAACACAGTTAATAACTTACCAGTTGAAGCTCCCTGTGTAGTATTAACCTGCGTGGTCTGCTGCGTGTTCTGGCTAACGTTCAATGTCTTAGACAGATCTTTGAGGCTGAGGAGGTTCATGTTCTCCAAACAGGTCTCTGCGTTCAGAGCCGGCTGTGCAGAAGCAGCAGAGCTGCTCTGATGCAGAGTGTTATTAGGAATGGCTGACAGAGGATTGGACAAAGTGACTGAAGTCTTTAAAGTGTTGGAAAGCCCTGACTGCTCTGATGGGTGAGATACGATTTTTGTTGCCTTTCCATTAGACTTATGTGTTGAGTCCACGTGACTGTTCAACACAGCTGGTTGTTTTGAAGATTTTGAATTTATGTTCTGGGTTTTTAGCCGAACACTGTGTACATTATTTTCGGGTTGAGTCTTTAATTGTTGCATCACTACAGGTGGTTGATTTTCACTGGTTGCCCTTGAAGTTTTGGGCTGAGACAGGTTAAAAGGCACAGGCCTGGTGCACGGCTTTTTCTTCTTTGCTTTCCCCTGTGGTGAAATGATAATAGTAAAAATAAAGCAATCATCTGATTGAACAACAGCATTTAAATCTGCATGTTAGAAAGGAGACACTTACAGCCAAAGGCTTCTCCTCCCATTTACAGTGTGACTGACTGAAGTTAGAGGGAGTCTGAAGATGAAGGGATTTTGCAAGCACAGGAAGTCTGCTTACACCTGGTCGCACTGGCGCCTTTCTACCCATCTCTGCGTTTCCTGGATCTTTGTTCTCACTGTCTTGTTTAGAGAAGTAATGTGCAGCCGCAAGCTTTGTGGGCTGTGGGTCCCTTGAGATTTTGTTGTGTTCATTCTTCATTCTGTGTAAAAACAAAAAAAGTCGAGTCAGTTGCAAAATAATAAACGTAACTACACCCACTAAGCACTTTACTGTACACCAATCATATGGCATCGGTGAAATCTCTGCCTGTAGCAAGATTATTGGTGCCTTATTGGTGGTGATTTCTGTTCTAAAATTGCTGATCTGGGTTTTTTTTTTTTTTTTTTTTTTACAAACATATCTAAAGTTTACTCAGATTAGAGCAAAAAAACAAAAAAAAAACAATAACATCCAGTTAAGTGTCAACACTATGGACAAAAACATGGTGCTAATAAATTAGACAACAATGACCAAACTGGTTGGACCTGACAGAAAGACTAGAGTAACTCACATACTTACTCTTTACAACTGTGGTGAGCAGAAAAGCATCTCACAATGCACAACACATCGAACCTTGAAGTGGATTGGTTAGAACAGCAGAAGGCCATGTTGGGTTCACCTCCTGTCAGCCAACAACAGTAATATGAGGCTGTTGTGGAAACAGGAGCACCAAAACTGAAGCTTGGTCTGATAATTTTTATTTCTGTTGAGTCACACAGACAGTTGGGTCTCAGTTTGACTTTATTATTTAATCTACAGACCCAATCTGTCTTGTGTCAAGAGTCCAGTCTGGTGGTGGAGTAAGGATGTGGGATGTGTTTATTTGTTGGGTACAGTTCAGTCCCTTAATACCAACTAATCATGGTGCAAATACCACAATATACCTGAGTATTACTGCTGACCATGTGAATCCCTTTATGTCCATAGTTTACCACCTTCCATTGAGAATGCACCATGTAATAATGCCAATGTTGTATTCATTGGTTTTGGGAAACCTCAGTGATCTCCCCAGTCTGAGTCTAATGGGCAGATTTTGGATGTGATGGAGATTCATAACAAATCTGCACAATGTGATGTGATCAATCATATCAACTCTGATCAGAACGTCAAAAGAAAGGTTTTCAACATCTAACAGGATCCACACCATGGAGAGCCAGACTGTTTTGAGAGCAATGGAGCATCCCGCCCACTATAACTATTGTACTTAAAATAAAGGACTTAATAAGTGTGGAGTTGGGTTATTATTTGATTGTTTTTATACTAGAGCTCATATGATAAATGAGTGCCATTATTTTCTACCTTACTTTGTGAAATATAAACATTGTTCATATGCATCTCATTTTTAATGAAACCAAATGTCTCCAACACAATCATGTGTAGGATTAACAAAAATTTAGATGCCAATCAGAAACAAGCGACCAAAAAACAAGTAAACACTTTTACAAATGTGACAGAAAATTCATTCCCAGTTTTGGTGCTCGACAGTTTTTAATACTTCATACCACAGACACATTTCCATCAGTACCAGATACAGTTTTTAGTATCCAGTGAAAAGGTCAGAGACGAAAACAGAAGAAAAGTGTCTTATACTTTATAAACCGTCTTACCTCATAAAGTCACTGCGGATTTTGTTCTGACTTTGTTGACGAAGGACTGTGGAGGAATCCATACTGATGACAGGAGGACAGAGTGGTGGTGATGGTGTGAAGAACTAGAGGATCAGCAAGAAATGGAGGGGGGAAAATCAAATGAAAGATGGGCAACAAAGCATGAAACACCATGCAGGCTAACAGTAAAGTGAGCACAAAGATGGATAAATAAGCATGCTGCTGCAGAAACAAATAAAAACATCGGGCATCTGCTCCAAACACAGGAAGCAACAAAAACAAGAAAGTCGACGACGCTAGCTTAATGAAGCAAGCCCCAAAAGAAAAGGCAATATGAAAATACTAACTAATCAATATAACACGTAACTAATAGCGATCGTTTTAAAAACTAAAGCACTGACAAGAAATATTACCCAGATAAATTAGCGTTCACTCGACCAGGATACATTTAAAGCCTTTTATCGTTAGCACATGCTACATACGCTTATGAAGCCGTTTACTACAAACAACATACTTTCAAAATACAAAGGAGCAGCTGTCACTTCCTTCTGAGCATCCACGAAAGTCTTTCTGATATAAATAATCCCGAATGTTTTGATTTTCCAATCGTTTTGTGAGGATTTAAAGACCCCTTGTTGCGTCCTTTCATACCGCGGTGGGCTGTCAACTTCCTGGAGTCGCAGCAGTTTGTAAAAAGCGCGTTTCGCCATTGGTCGCACTAAGAAGCCGAAACAGCCAATGGCAGCGCGTATTTTGGTCACGACAACATGGCGGACCAATGAGCGACGCATTTTCGTAAACAGCTCCATGGTAACGGCGCGAGAGTTGTTTAACCATGTGACTGCTTTTTTGCCGCGGCCTCTCCCCACCTGCAAGCGGAATAGAATAGAATAGAATAGAATAGAATAGAATAGAATAGAATAGAATAGAATAGAATAGAATTCCTCCTTAGCTAGCGTCAGGTGGCATGATGGGTAATTTCTAGTAATTTAGAACAAATGAGAAAATAATTGAATCAAAGCAACTCGTAAGTATAAAATACATTATAACATATCAATAGGATATAAACTACCACTCCGTATACGATGTAGCATATAGTCATAAGAGGCAATCACTTACTTTTTTAACCATTTACTTATATAGTATTGATGATGACGATGATGATGATTAGTAGTTACTATGACAACACACATTTAAAACATTTTGTTAAAAATAATTGAATTATACAGTTATAAAACTACTATAAAAACATAAATTATAGGAATATGTTTATGTATATCACAGCTTAACATGACGAAGACACATAAAAGACACATTTGAAAGAAAAAAAAAGCTGAGTGATATTAAACATACAGTGAAATAAAACAGATAAAAGAACCAAATCCCTACTTTCTTAGTTTAGGATATCTTAGTGTTTTTTTTTTTGTTTTTTGTTTTTTTTATGTAAAAATCAAACCATTGGTAATGAATTTGCATCCACTAACCAATGACAATCACTGATCTACTGACTAATAATTTCTGCTGATATAAAAGGAAATTTCGTTTTACTACAGTTTCCACTTCCCTTTGGAGGGTCAGACCACGTAGTAAACAATAAGCCACTCCCATTCTGTCAGAGACTGTGGCCGTCCAGCAGGTGTCGCTGCCAGCAGACTGCTAAAGCACCATGCCTGTCTGACAGCAGCAACACAGTGTGGGTGTCAGCCTGTCACCCAGGGGCCCTGTGACAACAGCAGAGGGAAGAAGAAGAGACGTAGAGGAGGAAACCAGAAAGTAAAGCTGCAGCAGAAATGGACCTGCGGTCTGAGCTGCTCAAATCTATTTGGTACGGCTTCACAGCCCTGGATCTGGAGAAGAGTGGTAAGGTGTCCAAGTCTCAGCTGAAGGTGAGTGGAGAGTTGTGTACCTGGAAGATGGGTTATTAGTTAAGTTTTCTTTTGTTTCTTCTGTCGCTCACTGTTCTTCTCTGCCACCTCATTTCCTTTCTCAATTCATATTCCATCACGTGGGCTTGCTCTGAGGAAAATGAGGTGAAAAAATTTGAAGTACTCAGCAAACTAAATGTCACAAATGCATTTGTTATTGAATCTTTGTCACATTTGTTTCCGTGTGTTGGGAAATAAGAGTGTGTGCTATCTGATGTTACTTATCGCTCTCAATATTTCCTGTGTTACACACCTCTTTTAACCACGTTCTACTTCACATTCACGTTCAACAAGGAACAAATGTGTTCCCTATATTTTAACTAAAACACTTTCTCTGCTGAAAGTGGGCACAATATGCACCTCTGTCTGGCAAAAGCACGAGAGTAACAGTTTGCTCTCAGTCTGTATATGAATGGGAGCCCTCATCTCCAAGCTGTGCTTACACTGGGCCTTGACGTACCAGCTTGTAGTGCAAAGGGTCCTCTGGCACTGGACCTGCCCAGAGAACAGCCTGTTGAATAGAGTATGTTCACAACATGAGCCTATGAACGTCAAAAGAACATTGTTACAGTGAGAGCGAGGACAAAATGGCAACATGTTGGTGATTGTCGTCCCTGGCTACAGAGCTTCAATTAAGCAGCTGTATTATTTGTTGATCTCATCGTTATGTCACTTGGTCTTGGTTCGGATCAGACTTCATTTCCAGCCACCTCCACGTTTTTGCGACGTGCTGCCTGCTGCTCCTGGCTCACAGAGATCCAGCCTCATGACTGGGCTTATCCCCCTCATGCGTGCAGCCTGTGTACAGGCACCATGTTCGTTGGCAAGAAGTTTTGCATGCTGTGGCCTCAAAACTGAGAGATGTTGTGCACTGGAACTCAGACACAGGATGTGGTTATGGCTCAACACACACAAGGACTGGTTTTCTGATTATATGCATTACAGCTGAAGACATAGCACACTCTCAGTAGAAGAAAAGTATTTCAGTAAAAGCAAAAAACCTGATTTTTGATATATTTGTAATTTTATTAGAGGTTGTACATCACACTAGTTGCAGATAACGTGTTGTGCTACTGATTGTTCATTTGATTGTTTATAACCTGAGAATTTGAACTGAATTGATTTCTATATGCTCTAAATATAGATTTATCACATCACTGCTACAGTTTTGAATGTGTTTGTCTTGTACACTGATTTTTCAGGTGTTGTCACATAATCTATGCACAGTCCTGTGTATCCCACATGACCCAGTTGCTTTGGAGGAGCACTTTAGAGATGATGATGACGGTCCCGTTTCCAGTCAGGGTTATATGCCTTATCTTAACAAGTACATTTTGGATAAGGTAACATAAACACAACTTTTTTTGTTTTTGTTTCACTGAATTGCAAAGCTCTAAAATCAAAAGTGTAGTTAGTGTTTTCACAGCCTCTGCATTTTGTTGTTGTAGGTCAAGGAAGGCTCTTTTATTAAAGAAAATGTAGATGAGCTCTGTTGGACTCTCACGGCAAAGAAAAATTACCAGCCGGACAGAAGCAGCAGCACTATTCTGCCGGAGAAAGATGCTTTTAGACTCTGGTGTCTTTTTAATTTTCTGTCTGAGGACAAATATCCTCTGGTTATGGTCCCAGATGAGGTGAGTTGAACTACAACAATATCTTCACACCATTATTATACTTTTAGTCAAAAATCAAATTTATTAATAATTAATTAAAATAATTAAAAAAAAAAAAATACAATTATATTGCTTAACATATTTAGACTGAAAAAAAAAGTTTGGTTGCAATGAAACGTAAACAAATCTGCACATCTCAAAGTCAACGTTGATTGTAGCTGCTTCTCTCTAAATTTAGGTGACTGTGATCTTTTGTTAAGGACAATTACTGTAGTCAGTAATCTATGACCTAAAAATGTTGTTGGATCTTCTACAAGCACAAAATACACCCCAGAAAACTTATTTCTTGCCATCATGGAACACGGTGCTCTTTTTATGCTGCAATGTGGGCTTGTTTCTCACTTGCAAACTCTCGTTTTGGTTTCCTGTTGAGTGTTTTTCACAGCTGCTGCCAAGAGAAAGCCCTAAATTTCAGGGTCAGAATAGTTTCTATCATGCTCAGTTTAAGAAAACATTATTCCGTTTTATTTTGGGGTATTTTGACTTCACATGCAGGCTGCGTTACAAAGAAATCTGTGTATCGCAGTGTCACAAAAGAAATAGTACAAATAAAAATGATTTTAGGGACAATAAAAAGGCAAAAAAAGGAAAATTTTTTTTAAAAAATCACTAATATAAATCTCATACTTGACTTCCTCCCCTTTAGTATAATGCAGAATAATTAATTGAAATAACTGATATAAATTGATAAATAAAAATGAAACAAATCACATTAATTCTCACTCTCAAGACGTTTGGTTGTTTTTTCTCTCTCTTAGGTGGAGTACCTCCTCAAGAAGATATGCATGGCTATAAGTATTGAGTTCAACTGTGTTGAATTAGAGGACTTCTTCTCTCAAGACTCAGTGCAACACAGTGGCATTACTGTTTGGGTTTTTTTGGAGATGATGAACTCGGGAAAGATGACCAGAGGAATCGAAAAGAGCACGATCAGCATGGCTATAGAAGAGGTTTATAGGGAGATAGTTGGCGACGTGCTCAAAGAGGTTAGAGACGCAGCTGCCACTAGAAGTCTGTGTTTTGACTTGCGACATGCAAGTCTCCCTCTTGTTGACAGTACGTGTGTGTGTGTTGGTTTGGGTGCATTCAGGGTTATCTGTGGAAAAAAGGTCAGCTGAGGAGAAACTGGAAGGAGCGCTGGTTTACTTTAAGGCCCAGCAACTTGTCCTACTACACCGGGGAGGACCGTAAGGAGTGCCAGGGAAACATAAGTCTGGATGGGAACTGCTGCGTGGAGGTAAGCAGCTGAATGTGATCGTCTTTCAAAACTAAACACGTAACACCAGAGGGACCCGTGGCTTTTGATAACAGTGACTTATTCGTACGTTTGTTCAGCAAAAGAAATAAATTCTGCTCAAAGACAAGTCACAGCAGGCCACAACCAGAGGGTGGGGACTCTCCCAAGGTGTTTCAAAGGGAAACAAAAAGACGTACAAGGAGGCAAAGACTTATTTATTTTTAGTGTCGTCCCACGTCATTGGTTTTTCTTGTAAATTTCTGGAAATTTTTTACCCCTTCAGGACTCAACACCCCCCCCACCCCCAAATATATTCAACATAAATTTAACATGTACTTGTGGTCGTAAAAGTCAGCTATAGGGGTGGAGGAAGGCAAACATTTATTTTCTTTCTGTCTTTTTTTCTTTTAGGAAAAATTTAAAATCAATCTCTCTCACTGCAACAGAATATTGAATTTGTGTAAGAATTTAAGGTGAACCCTTAAAACTTCCAATACAGCACCTGTCTAGGCAGGATGAATGAAGGTGTGAGACACCAATGAACAGTGACAAATGAGGTTATTTTATTGTGACACAAAAATCCTCACAAATCTCACAGAGTGTAAAACATGCAGTCTGTTTCTGTGGCTTTTAGTGTGAATGGTTCAACCATCAATACCACATGGTACCACCACCATGAAAAAACATTGGGTTAGGTTCTACGCTTTTTTTTTTTTTTTCAATTTTTTTTATTACACACCTCACCATGTGTTAGTCTAAAGAAAAACACAACAATCACTCTAAAATCATGCTTTATTATAGGAAGTAGACGATGATCAAATATTGTTTGGTCGTTCAAAATGGATCAAAAACATCTTTTCCCCAGTGAGTTCACCATTTTTCTTCTCCTCTCCTCTGTACATTGAAGAAATGGGCACAACAAAAAAAAAACAATCAATGCATGTTGAAGAGATAGTTATTGATTAAAATGAGTGTTTCACTTTATCGAACAGGTGCTGCCAGACCGAGATGGGAAGAGGTGCATGTTTTGTCTTAAAACTCTCACCAAGACCTATGAGATGAGTGCCTCAGACACCAAACAGAGACAGGAGTGGACCACAGGTCAGAGGAGACTCACATCCACTGATACGGATCAGAGATCAGCCTTTACAGCTTCGTGTTGTTATCAAGACATTAAACATTGTCCTTCCCCACAGCCATTCAAACGGCTATCAGGCTGCATGTGGAGGGGAAACAGTCCCTCCACAAAGATCTGAAGCTGAAACGGCGCGAACAACGAGAACAGCGGGAGAAGAGACGACAGGCCAAAGAGGAGGAGCTGCAGAGGCTCCGGGCCCTGCAGGAGGAACGGGAGCGTAAACTGGCAGAGCTGGAGCTCCTGAAGGAGGCGCAAAAGCAGGCTCAAGCTCTCCTGGAACAGGACGAGCAGAGGAGGCGCCAGCAGCACGAGCAGCTCCAGCAGGCCCTGGAGGTCCAACTGCGAGAGGCCGAGGAGGTGAGAGAGTGGAGGCCAAGATGTATTAAAACAAAAAAAAAGAGGAAGAAAAAAAGAATTTGAATCCTGAAACAAAAATATGTGGTTGATTTCTTGATTGCTCCCTTGATGTGTGTGTCAAGGCTCGGGTCAGCATGCAGGCAGAGATGGCTCTGAAAGAGGAGGAGGCAGAGAGGCAGAGAAAGAGGATCCACGAGCTGGAGGAGATGCAGAAGCGTTTGGAAGAGGCGCTGCAGCAGGAGATCAAAGCCAGGCTGGATGAAGAGGCCTTCCGCTACGCTCAAGCAGGGTACAGCTTTGTCACTCATCGCCACCAACACTTTCACAGCATAATTAAGAAGTCATTTATTTGGATATCACGTCAGCTAGGAGCAGGGAGGCGCGCATGTGCAGATGGCAGATATGAGCTCAGCCGATGAAAGGAGTTTGTGTCGTTGACGTTAGGTTCCTGAGGAAGTTGATCTGCTGACAGAGGAAGTTGTTAAATGCTGCCATCAGTCAGATCTGCTGTGTGGTTGATGCAGCGCTCTCTCTACTTTTACACAATTAAACTTTCAGACAAATTGATTGCATAAATCTACAAAAAAAACCATACATCATATTCCATGTGTCTTTTTTTGCCTACCCACTTCCAGAAATGCTATTCGTATATGCACATTTTAAACAGCTCGGTGTAAATGATATAAATCATAAACGCTATAAAACATTGTTCATGTGCGCTCTTGTGTACAGGTTACTGGCTGAGGAGGAGGAGAAAATGAAGGCGCTGATGGCTCTGCAGGAGGAACAAGAAGAGTATATCCTCAAGACACAGAGGGAGAAGCAAGAGCTCAAGCAGGAAATGGAGGCCAAGTCTCGAGCCCTGGACGAGGCGCAGAGGCAGCTGGAGGAGGTCCGCGCCAACCGTCACAGAGTCGACCAGGATGTTGTGGTAAGAATCAAAAGATAAGAACCACATTGATTACACAGTAAAATTAGAAAAACTACATCGAACAGAATCCA
The DNA here is from genome assembly GCA_016801845.1 of Polydactylus sextarius. Classification (NCBI taxonomy): domain Eukaryota; kingdom Metazoa; phylum Chordata; class Actinopteri; family Polynemidae; genus Polydactylus; species Polydactylus sextarius. The sequence goes on from CM028909.1 coordinate 15,999,078, forward strand.
AGTTATCTTATTTTATACTTATTGTGACTGATAGTGTGATGTCTGAGTAAAACATCTAAGTCCTGTTTGCCCTATTTTGTTTGAATGTAAAACCTATAATGTGTTACTGCTCTTGATTTAATTAAATTAAAATAACATTAATAACAAACAACTATTGATTCATTTGATTTATTCTGTTTACAAGGTAAACATTTTACTCTACTGTGTAGTTACAGATTGGACATGTTACTTTGTGGTTTCTAAATCCATAGTTTAAACAAGTTTGTTTATCGGCGGTTGAGGTGTAATTTTAACATTTTGTGCGATGTATTCCAGGAATTTCTTTCAGTGATAATAATATCACAGTAATAGTAGCTGTAGGACAGGCTGGCCTTTTCCTTTCTAATCTGACCTCAAAACATCCAGTACTGTACACATCTTTATATCTATCAACATGTTATTTTCCCCTGTAACATTGTTTTGCTTAATTATCAGTAGCTGCTACTTGTGTAGAATAGAATAGATTTTATTTGTCCCCCAAGGGGAAATTCATCTGAATATATGAAGCTACAAAGTGGCTTTAATTAGCAGCTCTTTTTCTTTTTGTTGACAGGCTGCGCAGAGGAAACTTCGCCAAGCGAGCACCAACGTCAAACACTGGAACGTCCAGATGAACAGACTGATGCGACCGATCGGACCAGGCGGTAAGTGTCTCATCTGCAAGACGAGACTGTGCATTACCAAGAGCGACAGATATTTTAATTTGATGTTTTTTTTGTCTATCGCACCAGCAAAGGTCATGAAACTTCTTTTAACAGTTGTCTTATAATAAATGTGACAGCATGGATTAAAAATATAGAATATTTATTTCTTATGCTTCAGTATGAACAACAGGTTTCTAAATACCAGTGTTAAATGCTGTTGTCATGGTGGGGTTGACATTTAACATTGTTTCTAATTGGGTGTTACAGCATTTTCTTTGATCAACGCTTATTTTTTATCTCCTCCTGTCTGAGTCTCTCACGCAGAGGCAAAAAGGTGTTTATTTTTAGATTTCATATGCCAGTGCCTACTTCCTGAAATATGACCCTTTATTTTTGATCTGTAAATTCATTGTGTGAAAGCATCCTCCCACCCAGACTGCGATTTCACCGACTTGAATCTTATTTCCTCTATCTGCAATAAACATGCACTTTATTTACATAAAGTAATATTTTTGTTTCTATCTTTGTTTTTTTTTTGTTTTGTTTTGTGTTTTTTAGAGAAGAGACCGTCTTTAGGAAGCTCCTTCTCATCCTTCCAGATCCCGTCGCAGAGAGACCCCGGGCTGCGACTCAGGAGGAGATCAGGATCAGAGGATCAGGATGAAGAGAGCAAAGAAAATGTTGACAAAAGAGCTGGATGTGAGTTAGAAAAACGCCACTCCCATGCCTCTAACGGAGACATGGACATCCCCTAAACACCTGTGTCAGTGAGGCTTCCCGAGGCCACGGAACGTTGTTACAACATGACAGGAAGGACAAGGGACGGCCATCTGATGTGTGAATAACGTGAAAACAATGGGATATCTACACTTAAAACTGAACTTACAGTACTACCGTTTTTTTTAAATTTTTTTTTATTATTATTAAATGTTGACTCGACTGACCTCATTTCTTAGACGGCAACAGCTTAAAACATTTTCAGTGAGAAGTTGTGTTTTCAGTATTCACTGCTCAACTAATGCTCTGACTGCATCTTGTGTGAAGTCTGGACATAAGTGATACCTCGGTGCAAAGAAAATGAACTGTAAAGATCTTAAGGAACCTTGATAATGGTTAATGTTAGTTGAGGACTGGAAGGTAAATGTCTACAAACATATGTTTAACTTTGTAATATAGAGAAATTTTTCAGTCTTACCTATTTTGTATTTTGGGTGCTGTGCGATGTGGATTGATTTTTTTTTTTTTTTTTTGATGTGAAAAATTGGTTCAGTATTAAGAGTTAAGTCATAATTTCAGTGTAATTATATCGTTCCTCATAAACAGGAAATAGAAAGAGAGAAGGAGGGGGGAAATCTCGCTGAACTTTCTGCTTCTATCGTCATTTAACATATTGTAAATAAAAATACCAATTAATGCCATAACCTGATTTCTGATTGTTATGTTTACTATGTTCAATTATGTGCAACCTTAATCTCCATAACAGTTGTATCCTCTTAAGTAATAAAAATGAGTCATGAGTCAAATCAGCTGTAGGAGAAATTCCAAAGATCATACACGGTGGAAGAAGTTCAAGTCCGCAGTGCTGAATTTGCAAACCACACGTCTGCTATAGTTCAAGCTGGAGTGTACCACGCTTGTTCAGTTTAAATGTGTCATAGCTGTCAAACTTGATGCCACTAACTGATCAAATCTCTAGCTCATATGAGTGAACAGAGACATCCCCTGACAAACCACACAAACTACATTTGATCTGGAATTACATTTATTTTCACTATATTTTTCAAATAAAAGTTTTAATGTGTTCTCTCTCTATTCAACCTTTTTTGTTATTGTTGTATTTTTTTTTAAAGTTCAAGATGAAACAGCTGCACTTTCCTTTATAGTAACTCACAAGTGCATTTACTAAAGATTCACAGTTACAGCAGCAAAAATAAACACATGTAAAAACCACTCTTCACATATATCAAGTTTTGTTAAAATGTGAAACCTTGCTACAAAGGTAACTTGACAGTGGATGGAGTAAAAAGGGACACATTGCATATGCGGCCCAGATTTCTGTACTCTGTATTTACTGTGTAGCAGTGACAGACATTGTGCCTCAGATCATTTTCAACTTTATTGGCCAAATATGTATTTGAACATTTGGTTTCTTATTGACCTCACACAAATGTCATTTACATGCTTCAAAAACAAGGACAAACAAAGATTAATAAATAAAAACATATGATGATCACATAATGGAAACATGTAGCAACATAGTTAGACAATGTACATTGTCTGTATGTAACAGTTCCTGTGAGTTGTGAACGAGGACACAGGTGGTGAAAACACCCTGAACACCCTGGGTAATGTTTTATATTATGTTGAATACATACAGGAGATTAGGTGCTAGGTCTACTTAGTTGGCTAGTGACTGTATATTTGTGCTAAAAATATTGCTCTTAAACTAATGTAATAATAATATGAATGTGTGTGTGTGTGTGTGTGTGCTTGTTAAGCAAGTGATCATATATACAATTATAAATATACATGTATATATGCATATATACCTGTTGCTTCAAAATATGAATTTTAAATTAATATAAATATTGAAAAGTAAAAAAAAAACAAAAAAACAGACTGACTTTTGTGAGCAGAGAGTGTGTGTGTGTGTGTTGATTTAAGACAGACCATATACACATATGCAAATTAAGGTTGGTATTAATAAAGTATCTATCTATCTATCTAGTGATTTTTAAACTGATGTATTTAATAAAATATTAAAAAGTTTTTTAAAAAAACAAACAACCACTAAAAAACAAAAAAACAAAACTCAGTATATATGAACAGACCTTGACTCCTCAGTCTGAGCACTGCTTAGTGTGTGTGTGCGCGCGCGCGCGTGTGTGTACGTGTGTGTTGTGTTGTGTGTCCTGGCATGTGACGACGAGGAGGAGAGGGGGCAGTAGAGCAAAGCAAAACGGAGCAAAGCAAAGCTAGTACCGGGCAGAGTCGATGAGGGATAATCAGTTAGCGGCGCTTATCTCTGTGTGATATCGTGGCCAATCAAAGTGTCCGCTCTGTGTGTGTTTCCCGAGGCGCTCACTGAGATGTCAGCTCGGCCGCTCCACGGAGGCCTGACTCGGTCTAAGTTTATGTTAGCAGTGTGGCTACGTTAGCTCCTGGCGCTAGCTCTCACTCCTGCTGGTGACTTCACACAACTTGTCAACAGCCGATCGATCCTGGACCAGACTCGGGACTGTTTTCGCTTTGGTTCACTTTAGCCCGGTGGCAGTTTTCCCTCCGTACTGTAAAACAATCTTCTGAACCAGCAGCACTATTGGGAGAGGTAAGCTAACTTGGCAAAGCCAGCTAACGTTTACTAAAGGCAGACAGGGGAATGTGGGTCAGCCACGCTAACAGCTAGTAGTAGTCAACACTCAAGGTTAGTAGCTAACTAGCTGGGGGAGCTAGCCGCGCTGCCTCGACGACACACTGACAGGATAAAGAGCTCAACTTATACGACCTGTGTTGTTGTTGTTGTTGTTTTTTCTTTACTGTCATCAAACACTAAAACTTGTCGTGTTTTTAACCAAACCGCCCGTTTGTCATTTGTCAAACGCTCGTGTCCATTTATAGAGACTCAAAGTGCTCAGTAATGTTAGCGGATATTTCCGAGAACCAGTGTGACAGGTTGTCTCTCGGATGACAAGTCTCAACAGTCCGAAACTCAGGTGCTTTTGATTTTATTCTGATTTTTTCCGCCAAACTCTTAGACAATAGAATAGTTTATAGACTTTGTTTCACTTTAAACTGTCACGTGACAACTTATTCTGAAGAGAGAAAACACTAGTAAATCTTTAATAAGTAGACACTGGATGTTTGTCAGGGGCACAGCTACATTCACGGACGGATTAATCCACTAGGGGGCCCTGAGGCAAAAAAATGTAACCCCCACCCCAAAGCCCTCTCCTCACACGGCCTCCACCAGCGATCAACACTGCTCAGTGTGTACATAGTGCATGCACACTGTCCCCTTAAAGCACCCACCAAGTACACTGTGCACCCTACCATGGAGCTAAGGCAAACAATAATACAGATGTAGGCAAGCTGCAAAAGAGATAAAGTGTGCTTTTTAAGATAGTGGAGAACAGTCAAGCGTTTAAGACACATTAATGTCAGACCACAGTAGTGGTTGGGATAGGAAACTTGAATTGTAGGCTCTGAATTTCACTAGAAATGTTTTATTTGTGCCAAAGCCTGTGATGGTTTGTTTTTTTTAAGTTTGGTTTTAGTCTCGTAGACACTTGTTCTGCTTCAAAATCAGAAATTGGCAGAATATATCTTTTGGGGTATATTATTATTATTTCTTTTGTAACAGATGGAAAAAGGACTGCGTCATGGTTATATATACGGACACAGATCATTAAGTTGCAACAAAACAAAGGCTTTAAGAGCATGAAGGAAAGAGAAAACATGACTATATATATTTAATTCCTCTTGAAATACTTTGTTAAAATGTGATGGCTGAACACCTGATTAGTTCCAGACAAATTAATCTGAGCATCACAGATTGCAGCACCGTTAATAGCATTAACTTTCACATCTGTGGGTGTATTAGACCACGGTGGGTGTCTTGCAAAGTACTTTGATTTGCTGAAATAGTCGTTTGTTCTTTGATTTAGATATCAGAGAATGCACTTTGTTATCACATGTCTACTGAGATAAAAATGTAAAAATATAGAAGATAATATTCACATCATCAGCCTGATTAATAACAAATTTCATGTTTGTCTACACCAGGACCCCTGTGTCTCTTGCCCCATGGGTAATCCTGTGTATTTTATGTCATAAGCCTATTATTGTTAAGGTCATTACCTGGCTCCTCCAACACAACCAGTAATACTTAACTGACTGGGGAAAGGACATCTAAATAAACACATTGTCAAAGATGATAAATGCACTGATTTCACTCAAAAGTGATGCGTAATGAATGACTGGGGCCTGAGGCTAAATAGTGGAACCATTTCTGAATTCTTTCCAGTGTATTTACATGAAAAACAGAGATTTAGGGAAGCACTTTGAGTCTGCTACATGTTATGACAAGCTTTCCTCTCACTTTTGCCAGAGACTGGTCACTGGAATTGGGCTTTTAACCACTAATGTGCTGGAGCTAATGGCAAAATAGATGATATGTGGTCAGTTAAATGTGAGCTGGTGTTCATTTTAGGTCCTGTTAGGTATGTGTTAAATACACGCTGTTGATTAAATATTTCTTGTTTGGAAAAAAAAACAACGAATTCTGTCCTTCAACAGCAGAGCTACGATGACAACGTGACAGGAGGAGATCCGCTGAGTCAGCTTCAACAGGAGCCATGGAAGGATTTCAGCAAACGGCTACAGAGCAGCACGATGGGGTGAATGGCTACTGTGAGCCCAAATCTCCGCAGGACACCGCTGACGTCAGGTGGACGCCGCCCGAGGGAGAGTCAGGAGGTTCTGACAGCTGCGGGGGGACGAGTGTGTCGGAGCTGACAGACCTGCAAGAGTTGAGGGCCAGAGAAAGTGATGATGAGGACGATCGAGAAGAAAAGGAGGTAGCGCCTGTTGCTAAAGGCCAAAAAGGGGACCAGAAGAAAAGAGAGAAAGAGGGTTTGGATCAGGAGGAGAACAATCACAGCAAGCAAAACAGCAGTTCAGCATCCAGCTACACAGGCAAGGGCTTTATTTCAGAATCACTGAAGACATATCATGTGAACTGGAACATGATATATTTAGACAACAGTTCTTGAATCTTAATATTAATTTTTTTTTTTTTTGTTTTGCAGACCTGTCCCATACGTCGTCACCCTCTCTGTCAGAGCAGCTGCGACTTGGTCGTGAAGACAGCGCTGCGTCTGGGATCAGTGTGGAGTGTAAGGTCTGCGGGGACAAGGCCTCGGGCTTTCATTACGGTGTACACGCCTGTGAGGGTTGCAAGGTAACACGCTTTGTGTCTCACATTGTAATAACTTAGTACACATATAAAGTTTGATAAAAGGTAGTTTTGCATTACCCTGTATTAGTTGCTGAACGAATTGTTTTATTTTCCTCAGGGCTTTTTCCGACGAACTGTGAGGATGAAACTGGAGTATGAACGCTGCGAGCGTTCTTGTAAGATTCAGAAGAAGAATCGTAACAAGTGCCAATATTGTCGCTTTCAGAAGTGCCTGTCTTTGGGAATGTCCCATGATGGTGAGATGGAAAATGTTTTGGCAAGACTTGATAAATTAAGTTATCTGATGTGAAATGATGTAAAAAAAAAAAAAAAAAGCATTTTGAAGAATTGCACATGTTGTAATTGAGTTGCATTGGTTATATTTTAATAGAGTGCAGTGCATATGTTATTGTTGACAGTCAAGTCTTGTGTTTCTGTTTCATTTTGACAACGCACAAGAATGAATTGAACTTTGATACACAAAGCAAGTTACCCCTGGTACGTTCACTCAGAATAAAGCAGCACACGTGTGTCATGTTTTCTCAGCAATCCGATACGGACGTATGCCTGAGGCAGAGAGGAAGAAGCTGGTGGCAGGTCTTCTCGCAGAGGAACTGAACCTCGGCAAACCAGGTGGCTCCGACCTGAAGACCTTGGCCAAAAATGTCAACACAGCCTACCTAAAGAACCTCAGTATGACCAAGAAGAGGGCCCGCAGCATCCTCTCTGGCAAAACCAGCAGCACTTCGGTACTTTCCAGTGTTAAAATAATCTGTCTGTACTGACCAGCTCGACTGACGCTCGCTTGAAATGCACTATATATTGTTTTAGTCACTGTTTCATCATAATAATTGTCAAAATCATACATGTAAATTACATTACACAGTTAAAATGATTTTTTTCTCCCCTTTTTTCAGCCGTTCGTAATCTATGATGTGGATACACTGTGGAAAGCAGAAAGTGGTTTGGTGTGGAGTCAGTTACTTCCGGGTGCACCGCTGACCAAGGAGATTGGGGTCCATGTCTTCTACCGCTGCCAGTGCACTACGGTGGAGACTGTGCGAGAGCTCACTGAGTTTGCCAAGTGCATTCCAGGATTTGTGGACCTCTTCCTTAATGACCAGGTGAGTCGCTGTCTCCTCAGTGTGCCCTACGGTAGCTTGAATTGCACAGTATGTCTTTGTTCAGGAAGACACTAATGTTCAATTGTTTGTGCACTTCCTACAGGTAACTTTGCTGAAGTACGGTGTACATGAGGCTATTTTTGCCATGCTGCCGTCTCTCATGAACAAAGATGGACTGTTGGTAGCCAATGGTAAAGGCTTTGTCACCAGGGAGTTCCTGCGCAGCTTGAGAAAGCCCTTCAATGAGATCATGGAGCCTAAGTTTGAGTTTGCTGTTAAGTTTAATGCTCTAGAGCTGGATGACAGTGACCTGGCCCTGTTTGTTGCTGCCATTATTCTATGCGGAGGTGAGACTGAAGGTTTTTTTGTTGTATTTCTTTGTTGTTATTGTGAGTTGTTATTTTGTTATCTGGAGCTCTTGAAAATTTTTAAATAGCTCATTATTAAGTTTCCCAAAACAGACCTTCATATATATTACCGATTATTTGCAAAAGTCTGTTGCCTGTCATAGACTGTATTGCTAGTTTTAAAAAGTTTGAATGAAACTTTTCATATTTGACCGCAGCCTGTCAAACCTAAACCTAAAAATAGCATGTTTTGACAATGAATTTTTCACACATAATTCAGTGCCATCAAACATATAGCAACAACTGTCACAATGTCGTGTGTTTTAGCAAAAACATGAACTCGATTGAATTACTTCCATCCTTATTCTGCTTCATGTCGGTCGGTCGCATTCATTCAGTTAATTATTAGAGCTTTTAAGTACAGGAAAAAATCACTCCTCAGATCTTCCATCATAATTTCATGCTTTGGTCAGTTTGATTTAAATTACTTTCTGTGTGATATTAAAAAGAAACTGCGTATTATCTAAGTGAAGATTGTGACTCATCACGACTCTTTTGTCCTGTTTTGTTCTTCCAGATCGTCCCGGGCTGATGAACGTGAAGCAGGTGGAGCAGAGTCAGGACAACATCCTCCAGGCTCTGGATCTTCACCTCCAAGCAAACCACTCTGACTCTGTCTACCTCTTTCCCAAGCTGCTGCAGAAGATGGCTGACCTCCGCCAGCTGGTTACTGAGAATGCTCAGCTTGTGCAAAAGATTAAAAAGACGGAGTCGGAAACCTCGCTTCACCCTCTACTACAGGAGATCTACAAAGACATGTATTAGTGTTCTTCAGCACAGACTGCTTTTAGCAATACTGTTACAGACTTAATTTACGTTTATAATAATACACTGCGTTCAGTACAAGCACTGTTCCACGTTCGGGCATGGATTTTAACATGTGCAGATGAGAAAAAGTCACATGGTAGGGCTAACAATCAGCAAAGTCTTCACAATGTCAGCATTACCTTCAGCACAGTAATATGTGTGTGTGGGTGCGCACAAGTGCGCTTGTGTGTGTATTTGTGTGTGTGTGTGTGATGAACATCTGGAATCATTTGCTGCAAGTCCTAGTTTCCCACAACGGTCACTTAACAGAGAGAATGATATGTTTTCTCACCAAGGCTGCTCCTATTTCATCCTAATAGCAAACTGATCCCAGAGCACCGTCTAGAGAGAGCTTCTCCTCACTCACCTCGGCGCTGTGTGTTGCTGTAAAGGGAAAGCATTTCATGTTCTTAACACCAGTGGCATAGTTGCAAAAGAAAAGAGCCATCACTATATATTTTGCAAGAGATTTGCAAAAGCCAATGTATTTTATTTGGTAGAATGATTGTTCTCAGACTTTGAGTGAAACTGAAGATGCACAAATTGGTTTTTGTTTACATCGACATCACCATCACCATGGCCGCTTTCTTTGCCATTTGGTTTAAAGAACACAAACTGGGCTGGCTCCAGCAGTGTCGAGTTCTCTCAATGCAGCTGTTTGTGCAATACCATTTCCATTTTTCAATAAATGTGGAGATCCAAGTTATTTAGGTTTTGTCTTAAAGCCATCTACCCAAGTGGTAACTAATGGACTATGCTGCACAGATTAAGTTTCTGAAGCTGACACTATAAACACGTGACCCAATTAAGTACAAGGGACAACATGTTTTTCTCTTTATTTTCTTTTTCTTTCTTTTCTTTTCTTTTTTTTTTTTTTTGGATATGCAAATTATCACAACTTTGCCATTATAAGGTTTTCTTAGTTTATTCTTTGTAATGATTTTACTAATTATTTGTAATTGTTGATCATACTTGTAAGGGCAAAACATGAATTATCATCTTGTTTTATGTATTTCTTATATGTGTTCTTCCATAATACATGCCTGCTTATTTAGTTTAGGCAGTACCAACTATATCATCAAGCATACCAAGCAATTTTTCCTTAATGAGGAACTTGGATTTAAAGCCTTAGCAAGATCAGTCTAAAAACCAGAATACTGTATCATGATATCATTACTGGGAAAATTGATGATTAGAAATCAATCAGGCATCAAGCTTCTGGTATCATAAATTGTTCATGTATTCAGCCAAGATATAACCTAGATCCTCGATTACTGCCCTGTCTGTGTACGGTCTGGTTTGTCTTGTTAGGACAGGTACAAAGTGAAACAGCCTTACAATACTGTAGCCAGTTTCCAACTGGATTATGTTTTTTTCCATATTCTGTAGGACTTATTATTCACTGTACTTATTCTGAATGGACCTCAGTATGTCAGCACTGGGTTCATCTTCTGAGGTCTCTTGTGCTCTTACTCTGTCTTGATCCCTATCTACCTCTAATGTATGATCTGTGACATTATTCCACTGTCTCATCTAATCTCTGACAATTTTTACTAGTATTTTTTTTGCCTTTAATTCCTGCTTTTTTTGGTACCCATTGCAAATTTGATTTTATTGGCTGATGTGGATGGATAAAACGAGAAAGTACACCAAAAAGTGAGAGAGAAAAGACGTTGATGTAAGCTACCTCTATGCCTGTGTAAGTGATGGATTGACATATTTGTACACAAAAAGACTTGAAATAATTTCGTTCTTATAATCACATGTAACTGCAGATATAGTTTAGTGACATCTCATCTATAAACTTTATTAGAAACACTGATTTTCCGTCACTCTTTTTGTAAATAATAATAATAATAATAAGGCAGATTATATGTCTAATATCCACATGTTCATTTTTTTTAACCCACATACCCTCTAACGTCATAAGCATAATTATTAAAATCTGGGAGATTAATAAGTGGCTAATGGTTAGATAAAATAAATAAATAAAAGGGGATAAATGTGGAATTCGAGAACGTTGCGTTACGTACAGACGTCAACGTCACGTTTCTATTGGCTCGTTGCTAAATTAATTGATAAAAGCAACCGGCTGGTAACTATTTAGTCGGAGTGATGGAGGGCGCTGGGCGGCATGTTCAAAACACAAGGAGGATGGACTCTGGCCGTAGTGGAAGCATCTGTAGGTAAGAGGTCACACTTGGTTACATTAAAAACTTAATAAAAGTGGACGAAATGAAACTAAATGCAACAGAAACATTAACAACATTTCCGTTTGTTCTTTAAATGCTTCAGCGCTACATTCGAATACGGTTTGAGCGATTTTTTTAACGGTTAAAAGACAATTATCGCAAATAAATTAGGTCAAATTGACTTTTTATTGACTATCCTTTAGGAAAAGAGTGGAAGTATAAAGTTCTATGTGGCTAAACGTATAGATGCGTGTCAAGCAAAAGTTGTGGTGATAAACTATCTGAAACTGGGTTTTAAAAAGGAAATTGACACCGCCGCTAGCTAGTTGACACCTGATGGTGAAGTTTTTGAGGCAGAGTGAAGCTCTGATTTCCGACAACACGTAAACACAAACAGTTGAGTTAAAGAACTCAAATTTGTGTGGGATTTTTTTAGTTTTTGTAACTAGCTACATAGACACCATCAGAAAAAGTGTCCGTTAAAGTTGTTTGGTTGGTGCAGCTAACTGTTAACGGCTTTAAATAAAAAAAATAATGCTCCATGTGTCTTTTTAGATCACAACAATTGATTATTTAATCATTTAGACAGTAGATGAAATTCACTGACAACTATTTTCATGATTGATTTCAGTCTTTTTTCCCCACACAAGACCTATGAAACTATGTCAAATATTCTGGTTTCCAATCACAACTTCCTGTTTCTTTTTCACATTGATAAATTGGCCAAAGGTGATCATAGAGGTGACAAACCAGCTCCACTTCTGACGCCACAAAGTAAACATCTGCACCTCCCTTTTCATCACAGGCGTTTCATAAATGGCTCATGCAGATATGGTCCAAGGTGTAACTATCGACATGAGTGGCCAGTCATCCCTCCATCCCAGATATGTCGGTACTTTCAGAAAGGTGCATGCTGGTTTGGTGAACGCTGCAGGTGAGCAGGTTATGGATGTAACTAATTGAAACAGTGACATGCACGCAGTTTTCTTGAGCACATTCAATATTTTCCTCTCAGGTATCTCCATGTCCTTCAGCCGGAGGCTGATGGAGCAGCAGCAGGTAGGCGAGGGTCAGTGCCTGCTGTCCCCCACTTCAGGGTGGCTCACGCACCCCCTGACAGAAGAGGGTCGGAGCCTGTTCTTCCAAGGGCTGAGGCCATGTCCAGGCATGGAGGCCTGGATGGATCTCAGACAGTGGTTGACATGCCGGATCCACAACACAACACTGAGCGCCTGGGATCAGATTCAGATGTTACTGAAGAACAATCACAAGGTGGCGGATGTTTTCATGGATGGAATGAACTTTGCTTGGAATTTCTCAATGCTGAAACGGTTTTGTTGTTTGTTTTGTTTGTTTTTCCAGACATGGACTCTCTTCTGACTGCTTCTGGAGAATCTGTCCAAAGCTCAGACGCTTCTCAAGCAGGTGCATGTGATGGTATACACAAGAAGGTTTGTACCTAATTTGCTGTTATCTTCCTAAAGGGTTTGGTATTGAATTAAACGAACCCAGAAGGTTTTTACTTATTGCAAACTTCTTGTGATCAGCGGTCTTCCTTGGCTGAGACAACAGAGGAAGGGGCTACGGCTGCGGCCTCTAGTTCCCAGGGGAAAGTAGAGGAAATTGAGGCCTTCCTCCAAAGTAAAAATGTGACCTGTGGCATCTGTATGGACAAGGTGTATGAAAAGACGGATCCAAGGAACCATGTCTTTGGAATCTTGCCAAACTGCAATCATTCCTTCTGCTTACAATGCATCATGACCTGGAGGAAAACAAAAGACCTTGGGCGGGATGTGGTGAAGTAGGTTTCGACTACATGGCTGAATACATGTGTTCAAATGCATCTGATGACACGACGTAAAGAATCTAATTTGATGTCATTGTTTAATGTTTATTCCTCAGGAGCTGCCCACAGTGCCGAGTGAGGTCTGCTTTCTATGTGCCGAACAAATACTGGGTTGAAGGAGAAGCAAAAGAAAGTGTAATCACTGCTTTCAAAGAGAAATGCAGGTGAGAGACTCAGTTGATGACAACAAATGTTCATAAGTTTAACCTTAACCTAGTTATGATGCAAGTGCAGCAGAATTGGATATTTCTTCTCTCATTCTAAACTCAATATTACAAACAACAAGTCTCTGAGACACAGAGACTGCTCTGTATGTAGAAGTGTATAAAGCAGAGTAATACTAAAACATTTTATTTGGCAGGGCTTGATATTTCCAATGAACAGATGTACTCATAACAAATTAAGTTGTGTAACCGGATTTGGTAAATTACTAGTTTAAAGTTGCCAAGAGAGAAAGACAAGTCCTACCTGACTCTTCAGCTCTCAGCGTCTGTCTCTAGCATGTTCATATATAATCGAAACGATTTACCACACCCCTATTGATGTGTAATGAAACCAGATTATATTGAGTCTCCACAGTAATCCAGCCATCTAAACCATTAAGGGCTGAGTGTAGATCACCTACTCCTATTAAAAACACTACAAAATGTTCATCTTAATATGGATATATAATGTGATGAGCATTGGTTTTGTTTTGCCAACAGGATCTAGCCTTAAAATTAATTAATTAAATATTAATTCAGTTAATGACATTTAACTTGATTTACTTAAATTTCGTGTCATTTTGACTCTTAAACATTAGACATTGATATTAACTCCAAGTACACAACGTGATTACTTTACATTCCTCTACATGCACTTTTGTCTTTTTGGCCTCTTGTAATTAGATTGTTAAAGGTATAATTGTTTTGATTTCTACTAATTTCTTTGACTAATGCACAGACACATGTTCTGATCTTACAACTACAGTAAGAAAAGCTGCAGTCACTATGCACGACACAGATGCTGTCCCTTCAAGACGGAGTGCCTTTATCGACATGATAAACCTTCACGTTGCAGATCATTCCCGGTAAATATACGTCCGTCGGTGAACCATAAATTCTTCTGTGTCAGTCATGGTCTGAAAGAGATGATGTGTCAGTGTGTTTATTTCTGTCCTGTTCACAGTATCCAACAGAAGATGAAGATGACTACGATAGTGTAGATCTGTTTAATTTTTTCATTGCCATGACCCTTCTCAGTGGTGAAGATGATTTTGACAATGAAGACTATGACTTTCCTTTTTTCCTGACTGAGGAGTATGGTTTCTGAGCCTTATTGGTCTTTTTGTCAGTGCCTGAAACCACTGAATGGGGCCTCCTCTTTAATCATTGGCCCCAGGAAAAACATATAGCTGTGTATTGACCCTTCTGTCCTCCTTGTGACAGTATTGAAACAACTTTTGAGTAGCTGTGATTAAGATTGGGGTTGACAACCATGTACCATGGAGTGTCACGTCTTCATATTTTATCTGTCAGACTGCAGCAGGTCATTCAACCACAGGTAGAAATGACCTGCTACAGTCTGGTTAGGAATGTATAAACATGGCTCTCTGCAGCACATGGCTTCTTACTCTAGATGTAAGCACCCAAGATAGAAAAATCAACGTACTTCCCATCTCTAATGACCTCTTGTGTTTAGTGTGTGGCTGTCTAGTTAATGGTTTACTTTACTCTCCATGGCCACAGTGTTAAAACCAGTTGCAGATTGTTCATTTTCACTAAACACTTTATTGTTTGATATGGGTCCTCATTTCTGACTTCTCTGCTAGCATTTTGCACCATTTAGATATTTTAAAGTGTTGTGTGGATGGTAGTTTTAATTGTCTAAAGATGAAGTGTACTGTAACCCTTGTTCTGAATGTCCACTACTGACGATACCCGACATAAGCGATTGTAATGACATCTTTTTGCCGTTATCTTTTTCCAAGGACACAAAAGATTTTATTTCTTTTAAACAAGTTGTACACAGAAAATAAAACATTGCTGAACACTTTGTCTCACTGAAAAGGTGTGTCCTGCTCCTTATTGACATTTTATCAGTCATAAATTGTAGAACTTGAATCTCCATTTGAGGTTGGACTGTCTGACGTCACTAGGGGGCGACGTGGCGCACAAGACGCTGTCGTAGTCACATTGAACTGGCGTAGAAGAAGAAATGTCAACAAACCTGGCGGGATGACTGACTGCAGCATCATCTGTAGGGTGCATGTAGTGTAACACTTGTAACACTTTACCCAGGAGTGTGACCGCCGGTATGTTTTTGAGTCGGTTTGACGGCCGGACGAAGCTGCTGGTCCGGTCGTTGATGTCCGGGGCGTCCGGTGCCCACAGAGCGCTGAGCGTCTTCCACAGACAGCAGCGGACTGACACCGACATGTCCCTGTCGAGCTTCATCGAAATACTGTGTCGAGACGAAATAACTCCTGAAGACCAGCAACTAACCGTGTAAGTAACCGGTTCCCGGTCGGTTGGTTGGTTGACAGTTCAGATAAACTGTGATAAACCTTTATTTATTTAACAAAGTTTTAGTGGTATATTACACCAGGTTTCGTCTTCAGAGTCAGGATGTCTTACGTTTCTCTGTGAGTCAAACTGATTTTCATGCGTTTCTTCTTCACAAACCTGATGTTGACATGAACTAGTAGGACAAATACAGGTGTTGATTAATTGCTTTGACGTTGCTAAAACAACCAATCTAATTGTTGCCTAAGATTTCTGTTTTTAAAAATCAAAATTTTAGAAATTTTTTTTTTCCTATCAAACAATCAATTTTCACGTATTTGTATAAATGTGTAAATTAGATATTATTCCTTCTAATAAAAGTAAAGTAATGGGCAGTGGGTTTAAAACTTTAATATTTACTTATTTTAATACTGGGCTTATTATCTTTCATACACCACAATCCTCCCACTGTCAACTTCTTAAAACCATTTAAATTTTCCAAAAAATATATCATCTTTATTTCAACTGTGCACTAGTACAGTCTTAAATTAGGCCCATAGATGTTAAACTAACACCAGGGCTGTAGTTATTTAATCAACTAAGACCATTTACATCTGCAAGCATATTAAACCCGGACTGTTTTTGTGCTTCACATCCATATTTTTTCTTGTTTTAGTAAACCCCTGGTGTGCCTGTTTCCAGCATTATTCAAACAAAACCTGCTCTCCTTCATCTACCTGGTGCACTCGGTTCTTCCTCAGACCTCAGTAGTCCATCTACTCAAATGCCTCAACCAGGACCCTCATCCAAACCCCTGGGTCTCTGCTCTGTGTAGACAACTGGAGAGAAGCCTGGGAGCCCAGAGTGAGGAGCCACTGTACACTTCACTGTGCAGCCAGAGACTCAAGGATCTGTCACAGCGTTTGGTTGGTTTCAGTGAGACTGGAGGATGGGAAAAGTGCCTCAGCAATCAAAGAACAGAGACTGAATCCCTGAATACAGAGCTGGGGACCCAAAGGAAAAGAAAGAGCACTTTAGTCAATTTGGAGTCAGACGATGAAGAAATGGGGCAGAAGAGTAAACGAATAAAGATGGATGTCTGTAGTAGTGAGTGTGTTGACTCTGAAGAACAGAACATAAATCAGGAGACATCAGGAAAATTAGAAAGAGATGCTCCAGCAGAAACTCCTGCTGCAGAGCTGCAGCCAGTGCCAGGCAGCGTCTGTGACTCCCTGCCTGAACACATAAAGGTACGGACATTATAGAGAAGTGCAGCCTTTGTCTGTCATTTTACACTTAAAAATTTCAGCCATTTTCCAATGTTTTACATATTTGTTGCTGTTTTCATTTAAAGGACACAATTTTCAACTTGTGATTGGTTACTCTACTGAGAGCAATTTTCCCACAATAATATATATTTAGTTTAATCACACTAGTTAGAGCTGAAATAACAAAACTTGTACATATTTTTGTGTTGTTTTAGGTCACTATTCTTCAAATAAAAGAAGTCCTAGAAAGTCAGACAGAGGTAAAAAAAAAAAAAAAAAAAGAAGGAAAAAAAACAATCTTGTCAGCACATCAAGCACAGACTTTGTAATGATTATTATTTTTATTGTCTGTTTGCAGTGGGACCAGAGCTCCATGGATCTGTTTAAAGTGTTGAATGACCTCGACCCATCTCAAGTAAAATCTTAAAATTTCATGTGTGATGTTTTAAAATGTGTTTCTCCCTTTCGTTTCAGTGTTTACTGCATTATGTGCAACGCTGTTTGTGATATTTTCTTCCCCACATTAGCAACATCAACATCACATAAAAATCAAGCACAATTAAATAGAGAAACCAGAAGAAAAATGATCAACTCTGGGCCAAGTGCTGTGCTTCATACTTCTGTTTGACCATTTGGGAATTTAACCATCAAATCCCTCGTCTGCCTCTCCTTAGGTAGAGATGTTGTGCAGCATGTTGAGTTTGTCTGATTTACCGGAGCAGATGCTTCCTAAACTGTGCAGCAGTGTTTTGACTCTCTCTCCTGACCTGAGCTACAGCTCGGCAGCAGCGCTCATCAAGAGCCTCCTGCTGGAGAAGGTATGTTACCAGATTGTGCAAAGGATGCTAAATATGTTGCTGTGTTTGATACTGAAGTTACGTCCTGGTTCTACATGTGCAGGTCCTGTCTCTGTCAGAACCGGCCTCCAGATGCCTGGTTACTGCAGTAACATCGCTGTGCAGCCGCTATCCCAGACCAACGTGTCACGCTCTGATGGAGCCAGTTCTGATGGAGAAGAACATAGGTGGGTGAAAAGGCCGGGCTACATTTGAGTAAACGAATCATTTATTAACGTAGTTTGTCACAGAGGGATCAGAGTCCACCACTGACAGAGCAGCGGTCTGGAGCTGGTCTGGATTCAGTGTCCTGGTTCAAGTTCACAAAAACAACACGGATAGTTTGATGTTATGGAGGACAGAGCTGTGTCCTTTTGCTCAGTCCTTGACCCTGATGTCAACTGAACATCTGTTCTGACTTTGTTTTGTTTTCAGGGAATCCACAGGCTGAGCTGCTGAACCGGCTGATCGAAGGCTGTCTGGACTCCCACTACAGGCTGCTGCTGCTTCAGTAAGATAAAATCATTAAAGTCTGAGTGTCTGTCTAACTGCTGAGACCAGTCTAAAAACACACAGAGTAATAACGGCTCCATGTCAGCAGCCTGAAATGGTGATTAATTGTTTGTTGATGTTGTCTTTTATCTGTTTTTCTTCCAGGATGACATTCAAAATTGCATGGAGTGAGGCTGTGCTCTCCATCATCCACAGCTTACTAGACTCCAAGGTCAGACTCATGGGAAAAACACCTCAGTAACATTTATTCATAATATCATTGGTATTCAGCTTTTTTTTCTTTTTTTTTCAGCCTGACTTGAATGAAGATGTTTTCACACAATTCACTGAACAGCTCATGGACCAAGCTCCTCAATTCACCAAGTCTGTGAAGTTTGCAAAAATGATGCTCACTGTTCTCACCAAATATAGCGATCATGTGAGTTGGTAAATTTATATCATGGATAATGGCTGAATAGTGGATGACACCATATTTGTAATGATTCTGTTTATGTTTTGTTTTCTTCCAGGTGACTGAGCCACACAAACACTCTCTGTCCAGTTGCCTGACATCAAATGAGACCTTCCTGAAAAAGTCTCTTCAAGCTGCTTTGAAAAGAATCACACACAAATAATTATTATTTACTTTATGTCGCCCTGTTAAACATTTATACAAGATATACATACATATAGTAAATATTGTATAACACTTTAAATTTCAGTTGTGAGCCGATGTAGAGAGATTTTGACAGTCTGAAGTTTATACACCAGCCTTGAGTAATGGATCCTTCACAGGAAAAGTTATGTGTTAACAATAGATTAATAAATGCTTGTGTGCTGCATTATAATGGATTGATAACCATTGAAATGTTTATGTAAAGATTATAAAAGAAGAACTTAAAGTTAAGTGTTACACAAGGTTTCTTCTGACTTAATACATGTTAATAAACCCGTTTAAATAAATTCTCGTCTACTTCTTGGCAATAATCTGAGTTAAAAATGAAGCATCTCAACCTGCCAGTTTGACACTGACTCATTTTTTACATATTAAAAAAAAAATCTTACCTCATTTCCATCATCCATTAGTGACTGAGATCCTGTAATCATGAGAAATGATCTCATGTCTTACAATAGGATATGAATGTATCTAATATCAAAGTAATTCACTGGTAAATGTAAGTTCACTAAAACTTGAATGTTTTTAATGTAACATGTTTCCACTACTTTTACAATAACAAAAGATTAAGCTATTTGTTATATTCATATATTAGACATTTTAGTCTCCCACCATCTTAAACAAACCCTAATTTGTTTCATTGTTTCATTATTATAAGATAGTAAATCAGACTACATTGTTACTAATTGCAAAATGTAAAGTGTCATTTATACACACACACACACACATATATATATATATATTGTTTTTTTTTTTTTTGTTTTCAGTAAAATCTTGGTAAAACATCACGTCTCTTTCAGCCTCAGGTGTCAAGTTGCATCGTTACGTCTCACGTGAACAATTCAGTGAATTAATTTAAAAAAAAAAAAACATGTTTATAATTTAACATAGTAAATAGAAACAAGTGTGGATGTGTAATGAGCAATAAGATATATATATTGTGAAAACTTATAAAAACTAATAGTAATAATTTTACAAAAACTAACGCGTGCGCTCGTGGTGACGTCACCAGCGTCGCCTTTATTTTGCGTAACTTCCCGTCGCTCTTCCTTTTCAGCGTAGCGTCGCAGGAGGAACCAGCTGCGAAAATGAGGTTAGAGACAATTTCTCTAATAAATACGAAAAAATAACAAAGTTACACGTTTACTCTCTGTCGTATTAGCTGCGTAAGGCTTCGTTCTAACCATTTAATGTGAATCTTGTGTTATTTAGTCCAGTTTGTCTGAATTAGATCAAGTTTAATTTTACGGCGTGAGCCCGGTTCATCCGCCGGTGATCGACACCATGTTGAATTGTGTTTCTAATCCATCGCCATCCACGTTTTAAAAACGCATCTACATCAATAATCTGACATCAGATGTTTAGAAAGATGATATTAGATGATGTTAAGTCGGATCTTTCAATACTTTTTACCAATTTTCCAACTTTTTCGGCGCTGTCGTACAGACCCGCCATTGACGTGGGTTCACTTGTCAGGTTTTATTAACTCCAGCCTGGTTTCTGTTTTACAGTAAGGTTTCCAGGGACACGTTGTATGAAGCCGTGAAGGAGGTCCTGCAGGGCTCCGTGGCCAAGCCGAGGAAGTAAGTCCACATCAAGATGTTTTATGACCACGTATCAACCTAACTGTAGCTGTACTGTGAAGTCATTGCTGCTGATGTGCCACTATTAGTTTTTCTAAGCTGATTTTAATTTCCAGCGCTTTATACGAACCCAGATGGTCTCAGCCATCTGAATATCATGCATTTTCTACTGTGCTGTGGGCAGTTATGTTAAGCTGATAACTGTCATCACATTCATACTATTATTGTGTAAAATTAGCTTAAATGAAGAAAACTGATTTATGAAACATAGATTTTTTTTTTTTAATTGGTTCATCCTCCTGTCCGCCTCCTGATGTATTGTTGTTTTACACATTGACTAGTACGGTGGTGTGTGTTATATTTGAGATGGTATTATAAAGATCTTTGGTCTTAATAGTAACATATGTGATTTGTCTGTAGGTTTGTGGAGACGGTGGAGCTGCAGATCAGCTTGAAAAACTATGATCCCCAGAAGGACAAGCGTTTCTCCGGCACTGTCAGGTTCGACCTTTTACTGTATCACCCAACCTTTTCCCTGTGTGCTTCCAGCCCTGTCTGATTTATAAAACATTGTGTTTTATGGCCGGTAGAGGCTTGGACAAATTTTAAAAACAGCCCAGACAGGCCAGGGGCAGACATGGAGAAGTACTCTGGGTAGTCTGACTGAACCGACCCAGCCTTGGCTGGTTGAGGCAAAGCAGGCGGACCCCTACCCTGGGTCTTAAAACATGAGGGGAGGTTTTGAGCGGCAGAGCTTGTAAGTTCATGTCCTCATACCGACCAATGTACATTAAATTACGAAAGAGGTCTGCTGGACACCAGCCACGGTGGCGGTATGGGTAAGAACCTTTCTACTACACAGTAAAACTGGAAAGTTGGTGTTTGAGCAGTTGCACAGTATTTAATTCACAGATGTGAAATAAAAAAAGATGTGGTGTAGATATTAGTGGTAATTGAACTTTGTCACATAAATCCAAAAATATAGCCAGACTGATTTATTGGAATAATTGTGTAGATTATGCAAACAAAAGTGTTTGGAAATCTGTGTAATTGCATCCAACTGAACATGAGTCTTAAACAATAAGGCAAGTAGAGATGCAGTCAAAGACTAAATTATACATGTAAAAAATTTATTGCTGAATACAGACACGAACAGTTCTGTGTGGTAACAGTACAGACTGTTAACTGATTAATCTGAAAGATGAGACTTGATGGCTGATGTGTACTTGTTCTTTTAGCTGCACCCCGTTGTCGTGGGGCTTTGTGCATCGTTGCTAACTTCTTTGTTAATACACAGGCTGAAGACTCTCCCCAGGCCCAAGTTCTCCGTGTGCGTCCTGGGAGACCAGCAGCACTGTGACGAGGCCAAAGCTGCCGACTTGCCACACATGGACATCGAGGCTCTTAAGAAGCTCAACAAGAACAAGAAGCTGGTCAAGAAGCTCGGTATGAAGTTAAGACCACGGCTCCTCCCTGAAGCGTCCTGATCACTGCCCCAAATCATTTCTAACGTTCTTGTTTCTTTTGTTTCCCTTCTAGCCAAGAAGTACGACGCCTTCCTGGCCTCAGAGTCTCTGATCAAGCAGATCCCTCGTATCCTGGGTCCTGGACTGAACAAGGCCGGCAAGTTCCCCTCCCTGCTCACCCACAATGAGAACATGAACACCAAGGTGGACGAGGTCAAATCCACCATCAAATTCCAGATGAAGAAGGTGCGTTTACTGGTTCCCAAATCCTGACTTATTTGTCTTTTGCATCTCCAGACTTTAAAAATTGATAAAAAAAAAATTGCAATTAATTGTGGAAATAGTTTCTTAAAGCTCATTGATTGTTGGGTCACTGAAAATATCTGTGATTGTATTGTAGGTGCTGTGTCTGGCTGTGGCTGTAGGACACGTGAAGATGACAGAAGATGAGCTTGTGTACAACATCCACCTGGCCGTCAACTTCCTGGTGTCTCTGCTGAAGAAGAACTGGCAGAACGTGCGTGCTCTCTACATCAAGAGCACCATGGGCAAACCCCAGCGCCTGTATTAAATGACAACATTTGTCTTAATAAAAGTGGACTTGCTCCAAAATTTGATGGTTTTGAGTGTTTTTTTTTTTTTTTTGTTCCTTTGTGTGGTTTGATAACTTCCAGTTTAATGATCTTAAACACTTAATTATTTTCAGTCTCCCCACTAATTTGTCTATTTCATTATATTTGTAAATGGTTTTTGCTGAACATGTTCACTACCCAGGTGTCATTTGTGTCAGAGCCACATGGGTTTTTAATCTGTACAAGATAAACGATGCTTGTTCCTTGAACCTTCAGTGAACATAATGGAAAATGTTATTTTAAAAAGAGTCGAGCAACAAAGTATCATGTTCAGTGTGGACAGATGTAGTATAAGGTCATCAACAGCAAATGTGACAACTGAAAATATTTTTTTAAAAGGGGAAAGCAAGAGTATGTGGGAAGAAAACAGCAAAAAAAAAAAAGTATTATAAAATGTTTGAATCTAAAGACTAACAGACTAAAACACTGGTCTGAAGCCTCATGACGTGTGTATCTGTTATACGGCCAATTTAATGATCAGTGAATTAAAGCTGTTGTGATCAAGATGTATCTAAGTTAACATTTGAAAATGTCAACAATCTATTCAATTTAAATTCTGACGGCATAAAAATAAACAGTAAACAAAGTTTGCCACCAACACTAGTAACTGAGATTTGTACCAGAGAATCTGACGAGTGATCCTCAGATTAAATGTGATCACACTTGATTCATCAGCTGAGACGACACTAATGTTCATTTACTAGATATAAAAACACAGTATGCATATAGAGCCATAAAATTACCCATGAGCCTCTTGGGAAGTTCATCCTGCTCTGGATTGACTGTGGATCTCTTAATAGGATTATCTGTTCTCAGAACAGGAGAAAGACTGAGGAACAAAATGAAACAAACAACGACAAGAACTTGTGAAAATACATTGAGATTCTCAGCAACAATGAAAAAGCTCCTGTTAACGACGAAGAGGACTCGAATGATTTAATCTGGTGTTAACCCAAGTAGGACATTTGGATTATTGTTGTGAAGACGGCAGCTGATGAAGTGATGAACGCTGAGGTAAGTCAAGTCATCTCCCTCCTGTTCCTGTCAAAACTGACAAACACTTTCTGTTTAACGTGTGGTTATCTTTCAGCCTGATGCAGGGACGAGCAGCTACAGTCAGCCCATGCTGGCGGACAGCGACGACAGTGTGGATGGTAACTACCAAAAAAATCAAAATGAAAAAAACAAACAAACAAAAAATATCTCACAAATAACCAATAACCAGTGTTACGGCTCTAAATATCAACTGGATTTTCACTTTGAAACAGAAACAAGTCAAGAGGAGCCAACAATCACAAGCTGGAACGAGTTGTCCATCATAGAGCGAGTCGGCCTCAACAGGTACAACACACTGACACTGTTCATAATATATTCAACCAACCTCATTTTATTTGACCTTTCATTGAAATTGTTCATCTTGATTTTCTGTCACAGTGTAGAGATGTCAGAGGAAGATTTGGAGGTGAGTCCCCACACACTTATTATTATTATCTATTCACCACAGTGTTAGATTTTACTGTTTTACCTAAGTGCATTTTTCATTGTGCTTGTTACATGTGTTTCAGTTGTGACAGGTTTCTTAGTTTGCGCTGAAGATGTAAATTCAGAAAAAAGTTAAATGTGGTACATTTACAACAGAAATATGTTAATGATACGTGTCTTTTAATATTCATTCAAGTTTAAGTTAAAGTGTAGTTTTATTCTCTTTTAAACAATAAAAACAATCAACTGAATGGATATTGACCAGCATACGAGGGCTCTGAACATTTGAGTGAAGTAAATGATGTGAGCTTGTTTCTCTCAGACGGCCTTCTCTCAGATCGCCCTGGCTTTCCGCTGTGACCAGTACACGTTGAAGCAGAGGCTGCAGGCGGAGGAACACGCTCGTAATCTGGCTGAGGAGAACATCCAGCTGGAGCTGACCAGAGGCAGAGAGACCCTGGAGGTAAACGATGATGAGACGACTGATCCGAGCTAAAGTCTTCCTGACGCCACCGCAGTGAAGGGACACGCGTGTCTTTGTGTTTTTGTGTGTTGTCAGACTCTGAAAGGCCTGTGTCTGGACAGCGAGCGCAGCAGGATCCTGCAGCGGCTGCAGCTCTCTCTGGACATCCTCGGTGGCACCGTGGAGCGAATCTCCAACACAGCCGAGGTCCTCGGAGCTGTGCACCAGGTACGCTGCTGGTTTGTCTCATCACCGGCATCACCAGAGATTAATTTCATTTGCTTTTATTTTACAGCAGGAAAAGAGCAAAACAAACTAACTAATAATGATTAGATGTCCTGAAAAATTAGTCCAAAGTTTCTCACAACACAGTCGCATGTTATTCCCCTTTTCCTGTCTCTTCCTGTCTCACACAATAATACATTATACAGGTGCAATGCAAAACTTCCTCTTTGAAGAACGAACGCACATTGTTCATTTGATTTGAACACAGGAAGACTATAAAAGTATGAAACTAACTATAAAACACATTTCTGTCGACTGAGGACTGTGGCTTTTTTTTCCTGCCATCACTAAGATGTTTTTAATGACCAGTCTGAACAGGGGGAATTGATTTTAACAAAGAAAAACTGCTTCATTTCTCATACAAGCACCAGATGATCATTCTGTGACCAACTGTTTAAAGATCGTTTGTTTGAATTATCTGTCAGTGACCTGTTTATATCAGAAGGAAAACATCTGTCATATGTTGAGAATTGATAAAAGGCAACATATTTTTATGTGAATTGTTTTCTCATTAAATGTTTATAAGTCATCTGTGACTTTAATTTATCAGGGGCTTATTCATTATGAACTATTCATTATTGGCCCAGATGCTTTGTAGACTTCTTCCAAATAAAAAGGGTCTGACTACCAGCTAATAAAAACAAAGCAAAACAAAAAAACACAGCTCATATCACAGAGACAGATGGTTTATATGTCACATCGGTCTAAAGTGTAAACAACATCTGGAAAAAGCTGATGTGTTTGCTCACGTATAAAGAAATCAGCAGGATGTTTCATTTCAATATTGACTCAGTCTGACAACCAACATTTCTGTCTGTGGAAGCATTTCTGTGTCTTATTATTAGTCTCAGAGTTATTAACAGCTATAAGTGTAGACCTTCCACCTTATTGTAAATTAGTGCTGTTCTCTCATTGACAGGAGGCTCGAGTGAGTCGGGCGGTCGAGCTCATGGTGGCTCATGTGGAGAATCTGAGGAGGCGACATGACAGAAATGTGGTGGAGCTGGAAGAGGCCAAGAGGTCGACCCAGCAGCAGAGCTCATGTAGAAACATCATCGATCCCAGATCCTCACCAGGTTTCTGACACTTGAGTCTGGAGGTTTTGTTCGGCTGTCGTGTCTTAATGTTTGACTGACCACTCGATCTCTCGTCCTAGATCTAGACGACAGTGACAACAGATGGAGAAGCTTTCAGCAGGTGAGGAGATACATGACTTATTATACAGTTATAACAGCAGTTCCTTTCATCACCTCCATCTCTTCTCTTGCTTTTTTTATTAGAACAGCAGTCGTCGAAGGGTTAGTGTTTCGATCATTTCAAACGAAACCCAGGTAACGAAGGTTATTTTCTTCCACTTTCTCTGCAAAGGTCACCACCTCAAAAAAAAAAAAAAAACATTATGAGCATCTTTGTCTTTACAGGAGAAGAGAAAACAAGACTCAAGGAAGCGGGTGGCTCAAGTTGCGTCCTCCAGCAAGACGTCTCCATCCCTGAGCTCTGAGTCCAGCTGCTCTGCTACGACCAAGGACGACAGCTACTCAGTGGATAACAGGTCAACTAGACACTGGGCTGATTTGAATCTGATTCACATGAAATTTTTTTCAGTTTGTACCTGAGTTGTTTGCTTCTCTGTTTTGTTTATATCTCAGGCCACTTGATCCAGATGAAACTCCATCAGAAGCTGCTCATTTTCCTGCAGACACAACTCCCAACCCCAACACAGAGGGTGGACCAGTGGTCATCAGAGAAATACAAAACAAAACGTATGTCCAAGAATCACTTTGTGTGGATAAAATCATAGAAATGTACACATTACACCATAAATAACACCCCACAGTGCTCAAACGGGCTCTTTATGTTCATATTAGACACTGAAATATCACTGTGTTATTAACACATGCTCTGTTTTAACACAGCCACATGACATTAATGTGCTGTGTTTGTGGAACTAAGAGGCAGTTTAAAAAAATACTATATTTAACTTAATAAATTTATGAAGTTTCTGGAATGAGTGTGTAGGTTATGGCTCATTTTTGAGTTCTTACTATTGTCGTTGATGGTGACATTTAATGTTGAATATGAATGAGTAATGTTCTGTTATCAGTTTTAAACTCTGTCTGTCTTGTCTCTAGGGACAATTTGGGCCTTTATTGCAATTCAAAAACACAACATTAGCATAGAAACTGATGTAACAGACGTTTGTTTTGTTATTTTTGTCCACCCCTTGTACAACATTGTCCTGGATTTTTTTAAACGTGAGATAACATCTATAAAATGTATTTTTCTTGTGTCTCAGTTCCCCTCTGGATACCTTACGACAGAGACACAGGAGCAAAGCTGCATTATCAAAGAAGAAGTCCAACAAAGACAAAAAGAACACAAACATCTGCCAACAGATCCCAGCGACCACGTACGTCAGCATATTTATTAAAATCCTTTCGTTAACTTTGATGATTTGTTCCCGTTGACAAACTCTGACTGACTGACTCCTCAGGTGTGAATCTTCGTGGAGACAACGTCCTCTGACTCACTGGCTGTATCACTGTCGCTGGGTGGTGCTCTGCTTGTATCTGTTAGTTCTAATATGTATCATAATGTTGATTTATTTCTTTTGGGAGCTTCATGATGGAGCATTTGAGCTGTGATCTCCTCTGGAAAATACAGTTATCAGGATGTTGTGTAAACATTGTGAACATCTAGTGTGTAGAGACTCGCTGTCTGGGAGAACTCTTTGTAAACGAATATAAAGCATTTTGATGTAACACTTATGGTTGTTCATCTACATGTCCTCAAATACTTAATGTTCTGTTTTATCTCATAAAATAACTGTTTTTAAAGCACATTGAGACACATTAAGACAAACAATCTGAAAATATAATAATCTCTTGCGACAGTTGTTGCAGGTGTAGAGATGTAAAAGTACCAAGACAGACAGTTTTCAGACACAGTTTCTTTTATTATAAATATACAAAAAATATCAAAACTGATACAATCACTTGGTTAGTACCAAAACACCAATGAAAAAACATTCATCAAACCACCCATAAAGGCATCAGTGATTAATTATTTAGAGTTAATAGCAAATAAGATTCAGCTTACTTCACATAATGGCTAGACTGATGTTAAATTTTAACTATATATATAGTATATACTATATATATGCGTTTTCAAAGGTGTATTTTTTTGCAATAAGTCATTATGTTGCAAGAGAGTCATTTTAAATAATAGATAAATATTGTATAATAATGCTGAAATTATATTAGGAATGGGGGGGAAGCTTCTTTGAAAACTCCTGTAGGTAAATTTTATGTGCAAAATGTGTTCCAGCCACAAAACAATTCTTGAAACCACAGTAAGTTTATGATCCATTTGACACATTTAGGACATTGCATGAACCTCAATTCACCTCAGAAGTTTTTTTTATTATTATTTTTATAAACATCCATTAGAAAACAATTTAAAATAAATAAAACTGGCGTATCACCATACGTTAAAAGTTTTAAATTAAAAGAGAAGAGAGAGAAAAATGTGCTCATCCGGTCACTGATAGGTCCGTGTTATCTGCATCATCATCGTCAATGTACAATCTCATAGAGAGTCTAAAGACTTAATAAATACAGAGATAAATAGAAAGGAATAACATACATCCTACTGAACATACTGCCAAGGAGCAGAGGTCTCAGTTACACCTGACTCACGATTTCAGCGTCTTCGGCCACAAACCACTGGAGTGGAGTCCCATCTGCTGCTCTCTGGAGAATGACGTTACCTGAACCCTATGAAAAAAACCCACGAGAAATCATTTTTAGATCAGTCGATCAGGTGACAGAAAGTGAAATATAAAGATGTCACAGTGACTATAGGACCAATTTTCATTGTTCTGATGTTTTTATAGACCAAAAAATTAGAAAATAATCAATGAACTATTACAATGAACTATTATACAACTAATTATTAGTTGCAGATCTTATCTATCTATCTATCTATCTATCTATCTATCTATCTATCTATCTATCTATATATATATATATATATATATATATATATATATATATATATATATATATGTATGTATGTATGTATGTATGTATGTATGTATATGTATATAGTAAATATACATAGAAGTACAAGTATACAGGTAAATATACATTTACTTCTCCCTGACCCATCCCTAACCCATCAAAGTGTGTTAGTGGCTGTTAAATTTAAGTCTTTATTAGTACCAACCGGTTTAAATGGATGCAGGTGAGGTGAAGTGGGGCTTTTGACGCTCTGATGATCCACGCAACTTGGGCGTAACTTTTGCAGCTGATTCCTCTGATGCCAGGACTTCAGCTCCTCTGACACAATCTCTCTGGGCATCAGTCTTATGGCGTGGTTCGGGTATTCCTTCAGGGAAGGTGTTCGCACCAGCCTGGTGTAAGGTGGCGGGGGCTTTAGGATTCTCCTTGGGGATGATCCTCCTTCCTGCCACTGTCTTTGTTGAGGGCTGTGTGCCACAGAAGGGGAGGGCAGGAAGCATTTCCCCATGTCCAGGTCTTGAGGGGAGAGGGGACCATCTTCTGCTGAGGCCTTGATGTAGCCGGGGCTGAGACTGGCCTGAGACTGGCTGGTGTTCTGGTGTGGGCTCGAGAAGCTGGAGAGTCCTTTTTTCTGTGCTCCAAAGTGGAAACCATAAGGCGGCGGGCAGAGTTTTGGGATCTCTGTGGGTCCGTCTCTGCCAGGAGAGCTGATATAAGAGGAGGATGAGTGCTCCGAGCTGCTATCCTCAGAGCTCGACTGGTACGGACGCAGTGGAGAGTACTCTGGAGATCGCACCATCAAACTGGCCAAGCAGCGGCGCTGGGGCAGCCTCGCTCTGCCTCGACTGTTCTCTGAGCCAAGACGCTCAACGTCAGCAGATGGTTTACTTTTGGGAAGTCTGCAGAGACATATTTAAGTGTAAAAAGCTATAGTACACATGTTGCTATGCTCTTTTGACATTGTGCTGTGGATGTATGTGACATAATATGTCGGTGTACCTGAAGGACTGGGAGTACTGGCGGCGTACGTGCAGCTCTGGGGTGGAGGGGGCGCTGGTGGAGTGGTTGTGACGCAGGGCTGAGTTCTTGATAAACTGAGAGAGAGGGATCCTGACACTCTCTGTAGATACTTGTGTTCCTGCTGGACTACTGCACATAACAAACACAGGAGGGACAACATGAGTGAAGCATCGAGGACGACTGAAACTATGAAGAAGATTTTTTCTCTCTGATGATCATCTTAAAATCAGATATATGTACATGTTCACTTTTTGTTACATTGTTGTTTAGATCATTTGCTAAGTTTTACTCCCACATCACAGTTGTATAATTGATCACGGTTCAGACTCCTACCTGGACCTGCTGCTACAAGCAGAGTGAGGTTTTGAGCCCTTCTGATACGGCTGATCCAGACTAGACTCCTTCCACGGAGAGTTCTGGATGGGAGAGCGCCCGTACTCTACGCTGAGCTGGCTCGATGACTGCTGGGATGCCTGCAGCGTCTTGGCTGAGAGCTGCAGGGGGTCTGAGTAAGAACTGCCCAACACAGGAGGAGACAGGGGACTTGGCGAGTCCATATCTGTGTCCCAAGCAGAGAGAGGAAGTGTGAGGCAGGAAAATCACAGTGTGCTTTTGTTTTTGTGCTTCTATTTGTAGCCTGATAATCAGTATACTATTATATCTTTACACAGTGGTAAACAGTAACTAAGTACATCGACTCATGTACTGTATTATTATGTGGTACTTTTACTTTAGGTACTAGTATACTGGGGCAGTGCCTTTTGCGATGCCATCAAACCTCGTCAGGCGGGTGGTTGTGTAGGTTTAATATTACTTATTGTATATCTGAATTGTCAATTTACTCCACAATCATTTTGCCCAAAAAGCTTCACATTTCATCACTGATTAAGTGTCTTCAACACTTGATCTGGTCCTCTGCCATACACCCCTAAAGTTTGAATACCTCCAACTCCGACTGCACACTTCTGTCTCTGACATGTTTCAGTCAAAGCATTTTTATGTGATAACCTTAAAACTGAACCAATGTGTGTATATGTGTGTGTGTGTGTGTGTGAACTCCCCACTCACCATCATCCAGGGCCACCACATCAGACAGGGAGCTGTCATCAGACATAGACAGATCTGCACACAGAAAAGAAACGTTCAAAAAATCATCAAACCCTGTGTGTGTGTGTGTGTGTGTGTGTGTGTGTGTGTGTGTGTGTGTGTCCATGAGTGTAATGTCCAGATTAGCCTATAGAGGGCAACAAAGTCACTCACCTTTTGTTTGAGTGGTTGAAATGTTGAGGCACGGGGAGTTACACTCGCTCTTGATCCTGTGCTGGATCACGGCCTCCTGCAGTTCTCTCACTTTCCTCTCCTCCCTCTTGCACTGCTGGACCCGGCTCTTCTTCTGCGGTTTGCTGAGATTCTCCTCCAGAGAAAGTTTGCGAGTCGCCTCATAAATCTGCTGCTGAAGAGCCAAGTCGGTTTCCAGTGCTTGCAACTCTGAATCCTGTGATACAGACAAGTTCTGACAGTTGGTTTTTTGCTCATGAATACCAGACGCTTCTTCTTACACTTCTTTTCATCAAAAATACTAAACAGTGATACTATCATGTACCTGTTTATCCAGATGGATCAGCCCTTCGTCCAGCTTGAAGGACGCTCCAATTCTCCTTCTGATACGAGGTGGTTTCTCATCTGGCATCATAGGATAGTCTGAAGGCAGTGAACCAGTCAGCTCCTGTAAGGACAAAATAAAAGTGTTGGTCATAAAAAGAGAAAAACACATGACACCACATCACAGGATTTTATCTTAAAACTTAATTTTGATTAATTATAAATCTTCATTAAAGTCACTTACTGCTTCTCTGATGCAGAGTTTTCTCAGCTCCAGCAGACAAAGCTCCAGACGCTCCTCCAGAGACTGATGCTTTAGCTTCAGTGCTCTGGTGTGGGTGGTCAGGTCCTTCACAGGTGACGTGGGGCTGTCTGGACCTAGAGAGTAACACACAGATGATAAGATCAAACTTAGATGCAGCTCAGATCAGCGCTGTTTATTATTGCACTGTTTCTTCTGGACCAGCATTAGTTATCATGTATTGTATTTGCAGAAGCAGAAACTCACTGCAACTTCTGTTGTTATTGTAATGTTTTCACATTTATAATGTAATTTTTATCTGCAAGTGAAATGTGTGTAAATCTGTATTGTTGTATTGATAATCTCTCATATGTTTTCTTGATGATGTTCTTACCAGAGTGCAGGATAATCCCACTGTCAGTGTCGCTGATCTCCTCTTTGCTCTCAATAGCCGTCATCTTGACTATTTGCTCTCAAGTTTTTGAAATACCTGTTGAAATAAGTTTGTTCGCGTTAGTGAAATTAGATTGATCACTTGGGAGACTATTGATTGGCCTGTTGTTCTCCTGCCACATGGCTTCATTCATGTTTCCTCCTGCTGCTTTACTTAACAAAAGTGGATGACTGGCGAGTGTCCTTTCACACACTTATCCATGCAGCTCTGTATCTCTCCCCCCCTCCACCTCTTTCTCCACCCTGTGCTCCATCACAATAGAGGCAGACCCCCACGGTTGACTCGGCACATGTGCGGGGGTTAATCCGAATCCTGGTGCCATGGTGACGGGGCACGGTGCGGCTGGCTAGGGGAGTGTGTCGCCATGAGGCGTGTCAGAGGGCGTTTAAAGAGCCCAGACCACGGAAAAGAAAGCAGATGGTAGCGGGAATTGCCCCACTCATGGACTGCACCTGTTCTCCCCACACACACCCCTCCCTCAGCTCCTATTCAACCAGTGTCCACAAAACCCTCTGGGGGCTTTTGAAGTGGAAGAATGTTTCAATGCTGGGCTTGTCCACGCAGCATCAGATCACAAGGTCCCCGCTGACTCCTGTGCAACGCTGGCCATTTCAATAACACACACACACACACTTTCACAAACAGGCAAACACAATTCATGTTTACGGCCCGCTTTGGCCCATTGTTGCCTCCCACCAAACATCTGACTGACAATAACAGAAAGACCGGGTGGGGAACGACAGCATAAAGAGGAAAACTATCACAACAACAAATTGGAAATCTGTGTGTGGCTGTTTTGACGAAACTGTCTCAGGAAGAGAGAGAAAACTTTCAATAAAATTATTCTGGATCTCACATGTTTGTCATGTTTATTTTCATTAACAGTTCATGACTGTTAATGAAAACTGACTGAGACAGTCTCTGTGTTAAAATCATGGAAGTAAAACTATTAAGAGAAGTAAATGATATCAACAGATGCCGCATGAATGAATGTGTTGCTGTGTTAAATCCTCAGCTCTTGTCTCATCCCCTGTGTTTAGAGATTGGTATCAGGCCTTTTCCTGCAGGGACCAGGAAGGCTCAGTGCTCATGTGGATGAGAACCTCCTCTAACAGGATATTATTATAAACTGGACCCATTCACCACAGTAACTCATGTGAACTGATGCAGCTATGAGCAACCGGTAGCACAATGAAGCACAGCCATGCAGCTCAAGTGAGTAAACCAACACTGTGACAAAGGCCTTGTATACACCAACCAACCAGCCTCAATAATCTGCTGTGGGCGCAATATCTGCTGACAACTCTGCTTCAGGCCTGAGCAACATTATTGGGACAACATTTGAGACAGGGCTGCAATGAGAGGTAGAGAAAAGAACAGCGTTGAGTTTCCTGTGTTCAGTTCGAGGCCTGCTGTACTTTCAGATGCACGGCTCCACGCTGCAGCGATCTAAAACTAAATACGTCAATAGGAATCCAGTCTGGTAATCAGAGACAGGCCGGGTAATGTGGGATTTACCCACTTACACCCCATAACTCTCTGAAGACTTTCACAAGAGTCTGTGGTCAGAGTTCTGGGTTGAGTGGGTGGGTGGGTGTGTGAGTTCGGGTAAAACAGCAAATCTCACTACAAGTTGCAGCTTATTGCAAAACCATGTATCAAAGCTTTCATAAGAAGGAGCTAAAGTCGTGGGAGTTTTGAAATGATGCTGTTACGGAGAGCCAAAAAACCAAACTATTCTTGATGGAGTGGAACAGGAATAGCAGTCCATTTCCTGAGGGGCTGTGCTGATTGCACGGTCTCCACCCAACAGACTAGATAGTCATAACATCTTAATTGAAAGGAGCGTTTGATCACCGTTAACGCAGATCTCCAAAATGTGTCAGAGATGGGAGATGAACGTATC
Source organism: Polydactylus sextarius (assembly GCA_016801845.1). Classification (NCBI taxonomy): domain Eukaryota; kingdom Metazoa; phylum Chordata; class Actinopteri; family Polynemidae; genus Polydactylus; species Polydactylus sextarius. The sequence goes on from CM028909.1 coordinate 16,033,004, forward strand.
CACCCATCCTCCCCGGCCTGTTCACCGGACCGTGACTGTGCAACATCTACGGAAGTGTGTGTTTATGGCAAGAGATCACGATGTGGATTCACTGTCTCGCAGACTTCCCCCACCACCCTTTCCCATGAGCCTTTGGAGCTGCGATCTCCTGGAATGCCGCCACCACCGCCGTGCTCATTACCACTGTGGTCGGCCCTGGAATTACCAACGGGGACCGGCCTCGCCGAGGAAACAGTGAGGGATGCCTGAAACCAGACCGAAGCCTGTTCGAACCCTGTAATTAAGATTCTCCACTGAATGCTGATACTATGGAAGAAACCAAACGACTTTACAGGATGCCAAAATCCATTCAGCAAAATGAATCCACTCTGTACACAATATGAGCTGCTGGAAGAAAAGTGCATCAATGTGGGGGAGCGGCGAGAGAGAGAAAAAAAATGAAGTGTTGTATTACAAAGCACGTCACTGGCTTAAAAAGCAGTACTGTGTTTGGAAACTACACAGACAGCAGCAAAATACAGACAAGAGGCCTTGAAGGCTTTGTTAAAGACTCAAAGTCTGTGTCAATGTTCATTCAAATTAACGCTGTTATGTTGTGTAAGGGTCTTAGTTTTCCAGAAGAGACAATGCAGAGGTAATAAGCACCATACTGGCCTGCTCTCAGTCTCTGGAGGCCATATGCTGGCCAGACACAGCAGCTCTGTCACAGCCCAGCGACAGCGTAAATACAGAGGGCAAGAAGAGATGCTCTATTGTTCACCAGAGGCTGGAGGGCCGGCCAGGGATCATGGCACCTTGTCCCTCTGAGTCATCATTTCTAAAGGCCTCTGAATGGACACTGATGGTCATCGCAGGCCAGCGGCAGGATGTGGTTACAGCTTTTAACCCACAACTACCCAGCAGTTAACAAAAGAAGTGGGGGGCTTTGGGGGCATAATAACACAGAGGTGTTGTCTTTGGCACCACGGTAGCACTGTAAGTCTGTCAACATGTGGATTGTAGGTGACTGTGTTTGTTCTGCTGCTGTGGATACAAACAACCAGCACCAACCAGCTTGTGGGAGTTCAGCGTTTTGTTTTGTTTTTATTTTCATCTGTTTAACCTGTTTGTATTTATGGTTCAACAATTATCCTCCAATTATAAGAGAAAAACTTATAACAGAAGGTTTTGAAAGAGATGTTCACAACTTTTACTAATACAGAAATAGCATGTCTGCACTAAATATGTTTAGTAAAACTTCTAGTAAAAGGACAGAGGTATTTAAAGATAATCACTTTCATAATACAAATGGTTGACAGATAATTAGGGAACATGTAGGAATTTATTTCATGTCATAGTTACTGTGCTGAATTGTAGTGAAGTGCACAATTTGAGCAAGTTACTCTGTTAAAAAGTATCTAAGTACATTTGAATAGGATTCAAATGAAGTGTTTAAATTGAATATTTGCACAGAGAAATGCTGTGTCCTTTTTACTGCTGGTATCACTGACTGAACATTACCAGTTACTGTGATAAACATACAAACACGTCCTAGACATACCAAACTGTGAAAAATAAGTATTTTTTCATTTTTTTCTGCTTTAAATACTAATTGAAGATTAACTACTGTCGTCTTGATCATACAACATTATAAAAGTGGCATTTTCATGATGTGTATTTTTAACACTTCTGTACTTCAACCAAAGCAGTACTTTACTTGTAATGTAATAATTTTACACTGTGCTCTTACTGATTTAGTCTAAGTGCACCACTATTACGTTACTTTACAATATAGAAGAAGTGTGATCACGTATCATAATGTTATATTTACAACCGAAATAGTCCAATCAGTTGTTACATGTTACCTGTTCTGTAATGCAAAAGTTTAATGACTCGTATCAGCAACTATGGCTCAACACTCCTTCACTTTCAATTGTTCTTCTTTTGTATTATGCGGTAACCATCAGAAAATCATGTGTACTTACTTTATGTAGTGTTTTCTGCTCCTCTACAGCATCCTCACCGCGGAGGCAGCAGCGTCCTCACTCTCTCTGCTCCAAAGTGAAGGCAGCGCTTGGGACATCTGTTTCAGACAAATCCACTTTATCACTGAGGGGGGTGAGTCGTTAATCTTTGCAGTTAATATGTAATTTATAGACAATTTCTTTTTATATCCATAATTATGAGTTGCTATTTTCTTTTATATATAGTTATATATATTTTTAGCACCAGAAAAAGTTTTTAATATTCAAAGTAACTACTTTGGTACCACTGATCTCCCCTCACTCTTCTTCCAAATGGTTCGCCCCGACGCCGCTGACTTTCCAGACACGCTCTGCGTATTGACACAGCACGCGACTCGCTGAGGGAGCTTTTAATTTGAATAGAGCACAAAAGATGAATGGCCAGGGAGGGAGACGAGTTTTGGTAAAAAGAAAAAAAGAAAGAAAGAAAGAAAAAGCCTCAGGACAGCTGGCAAGTCAGTGGTGGTGGTGAACAACAAGGCCACACTCTCATCTTCCTTCCACCATGATGGTGAAAACAAACCAAAATATGATGTTTGGGCCAATTGAAGCCACCATCCATCCTATAACATGCATCACCATACAATTAAATATGGGCAAATGCTATGACGTTGCAACAACCCATCAAGTCAGCAAGACATTGATAAATGACATAGATTTATCATTTTTGAAATACGCTGTCACCAAAAATTATATGACATATACATGTAAATGATCAAATTTATCATTATTAAATGGTTTTACAATAATCCATGAAGTCTGAAGTATTTATTGTTAATATGTGGATTTTGGACAAGATTTCCCTCAACCCCTTTTCTAGGGGTTTAGGTGAGAACAAGCAAAAAGTCTAAAGTGTGATAACTAGAGGATTGTCTCAGTGTTTGCAAATGAGAAATTGTTGTCATTGATGGTTTTTATTTTATAAGAGCTAATAGATGATTTATTAATAAGTAACATAGCCATGAATTACTTCAGCTCCTCTTGGTTTCAGGCTTAAATGTTCTTATGAAAACTGTGACTGCACATTCAGATTTTACACAGAAAACATATTTTGGTACAGTTTGATGTTAATGTTAAGTATGGTTACTGATTAACTTGTGCTACAGTCAACAGAGTGTTTACAAACACGCATGATGAGAATATAACCATAATGTACTTTTTATACAGTATGTACAATTTTAATTGCATTATTAATATAAAAACTATAATAGACTTACTTAAGCAATAGATCTGACTATTTCATTCAAAACTGATCATATTTGGCATATTTGCTAAAATAACTAACGCGATTCCCTAATAGTTAACAGTTCTGCTCTTAGTTCCCTTCAGCCGGTGGCTTCACTGACTATCCCAAATGTTTCCAGTTCTTTAACCAGGCCCTTGGGTATTCTTAGGCTGTATATCCTGAAAAGCCTCCTCCAGATGGCCTGTGCTTTCTCCTCTCGTCCCGTGATGGAATGAAAAGATCAGCTAATTAAACAAAGTCCAATATCCATGTGAAAGAACCGTGAGAGTCCTCAGGGACTCAAGAGCTGCATGCAAATCAGACCAGTGCTTTGAATTGTGTTCACCACAACGACACATCTCTGCAAACCATAAAGCTTTTATTTCCACAGCATACAGACACACTAAAAAGTTAAAAGTTGCGACAGAACTGATAAACACTGGGGGATTTATATGATAGAAAACATTTCTGTTGAGAAAAATGTGTGTTATCAAACTCATAATGGTGGATTTTATGTTGGAAATTTGGCCTGATTGAAGAGGCATAAAGTTCAAAGTTGATTTGAAAAATAAATTGTATAATTGCCATAGAAAACATAAAAAAATATCCTGCAGAAACTTTCCCTCAACAAATATTGAGCCACATAATCATACATTTTAAAAAATGAGCTCTTGAGAACTTTTACAAATACACTGCTAAATCTTGATTATACATTTCTGGGTTTGTTTGATTCCCAAATTCTGATATTTCCAAATGCAATTTAAAATATATCAGGAGAAATAAAGCCAGCTGGTGCCTCTGTGATTTTTTTTTTATATGTCATTCAGCAGACAGATGAAGATTTAGGGCCACTATGGTGATGTGCTGCAGAGGCTGATGGGAACCTCAGGGCCTCACTGCTCAGACGTCTGTGTGCGCCTCAGATTGTCCTTCACACGGACAAACTCTGGGATTTTCTGTTGGTTCTCCCGTCGCCTGATCTCCTCCTGCTCGTACTGGAAAAATAAAGTACAAGTTGGTGTATCTGCTCTCAGACAGTCTGGATCAAGAGCAGTTTATTTCTTGGTCTGGGGAACAGTTCAAACTCCAACACCTAAATGCTGAATATTTCAGCCTTGATAGAGCTGATGTAAATGAAATCTTTACTTGGTCATAAACATTTAGAGCTGATTAATACTGACACAGCTGTTAAAACCTTTAATAGGAAAATATCCTGTTAATTAAACTGCATCAGTGCATCTAAAGGGCCATCAAATAAAGCTGTGAGGCTGAGAGACTTTTTGGACTTTTCTCTAATCTTTGCTTCTTTTGAGAAATGCTCCTGACCTCCTCCAGTTTCTGCTGCCTCTTGCGGAGCTCTGTCTCCAGGTCTGAAGGACGCCTCTGTGCCATCTCCTCCTCCCTGTGCAGCTCCAGTCTGCGCTGCTCCAACACTCGCTTCAGCTCTGGTTTCTCCTCCAGCAGCAGGCCTCTGCATGGTCAGCCAGTCTCATTTATACAATACAACATAAAACACAATCCACTATGTTTTGATCTGTTTTAAAGAAAGTCAAAGGTCCTGTACCGTTTATGGCTGAGCAGCAGCTCTCGGTGCAGGTTCTGGTAGCTGGGGACGTCTGCTGAGGAGCCGCTCAGTTTCCTGGGCTGAACAGTCTCATCACCGTTGCAGTCTACTATGCCTTGACGGGACACTGGTAGGTGGCCAATAAAGTTCTCTGAGGAAGCAGCTAATATCACTTTCTGTACTTTTCCCTCATCAGATCTGTCAAATTCTTCCAATTTGGCTAAATGGCAAACAAATCTTAAAATACAAAAAAAATAATAAAATAAATATAAAAACAAATAGATAATCAGTTGTGTTGATGTCATTAAATAAATAAAAGAATTACATACAGTCTATAAATCTGCTATTCAACATCAGCCCAATACAATCAAACCGTCTGATTTCATTTAGTCGGTTTTTATAAAATATTTGAACTATTGTGTTTGTGCTTGTTTTAACTTTCTGAATTTAGACCCACTACTGTGTATTAAGTTACCTTTTTTGTGAATCCCAAATGCTGGTTTCTGTTGATTTGAAAGAGTGAAAGTAGAAAAGAGACATCCTCTTAGTAATATAACAGAGGTAAACATGCTAACGTAATGTACCAAAACCTGACTGGACAGAAGGTGTAATTAGATAAAAGCTAAAAGGGACAACACCAGCTGTGCTGGTTAAGCAGGTGAGCTGTGTTTACTTGAAGTATAAACGTTATGTAACAGCTCTGTCAGCGTGACAGTAATGTCAGATTGCTCAGCAGTGATTGCTGATGCTTTAGGAAATTCACCCAGTAGTATAAATAGAAGTAAATTATATTTGTGAAATTGATGCTCGGATTAAACCTTTGTGTGACAGTGTAACCTGTAACACAATCGGACAGCTACAGTGACTCTGCCACACCCACTGAAACCAGATACCCCGGGGCAGAGGATCACATTAACCTGGGAGCAGATGGTAGATGCTGTTGTTGTCCAGCCTTTCTCAGATAGATAACAACATATTTCTGTTATATTTTGGATTGTACCTTTTCACTGCCCCCTGTTTCCAGTGTAAGCCTTCAGATCCTATCACTGTTTGTGCTCCTGCAGCGAGGTTGAGCTGGGAGATAACCTTATGTGTGCCTGACCTGACCTGATGGAAATCTATGTTTTTCAGACAGTTCTGGGACTGACCTCAGTAAAATCACTCCACCAGATGTCTAACACCTTCTACTTCACCTGTACATGTACAATCTGATTGTGTTGTGTTATGATCATAATGTAAATGATATAAAGAGAAATACAGAGTCTATGGACACACTGAAAATTCAAAATAAACCATAACCATAAACTCACCACTCAATGACCAAAAGTGAACTAAAACCTCTAACAGATGGAAACCAGACCAGACTCTGACCTCTCACCCACCAGATAGAAGTAAACATCTAAGAAAACAACTCACTTTTTTTGGAGTTGACCCCTCCATGGCTGGATAGTGGAGGTCTGCTACCTCTGTCCAGTTAACAGTGTCTGTTTCAGTCCATTGTTGAAAGAATCACAGCTCCTCTGTGAATCAGTCTGTTGTCTCTTTTTTTGCTGTATTCAAGTCTAACATACTGGTGCTGATGAGGGATCCTCAGACTCGTAGTGCTATCCAGAAGTCGTCAATAGTCATAGTAGACACTGAAATCTTGTTACGCCATTCAAGCTTACCTCACAACCCCCACAGGGTGCAGGACGCTAGATTAGTTAATTGCCGCCGACGCAAATGCAGCTTAAACCTAAACTAGCACGGCTCTATTACCCGTCGACCATCCAAACAAATACTGACACAGACTCCAACAGTGAAAGTTTTCATGCAATCCGACAGTGTGTTTTATTCAAAACAGTCACATCACTTTTTTACCCTTTTCTCATTGGTTCTGTGCGACATGTACCTCAAATATAACAATTAGTATATTATATAACAATTATATATAATATATATAACATATAATACACACACACACACACACACACACACACACACACATATATATATATATTATATATATTATACAAGACACAAGTTTTGTTTATTAATATCATTTGCTTACAGTTATGTACATAGTACAGTTGGACATTTTTATTCATATTCATTAGTTACTACATGTTTTACTAGATTTCTATTACACTTGTATCACATTATTATACATAACCCCTTTGTTGACTTCTGCTATCTTTGAACCCCTAGGAGACAAAGCACAGTCTGAGGTCTGGCAGGGATCTCCTGATCCCTGCCAGACAACCTCAGCTTTTCCTTGATTGATGTTGGTAAATGGAGGTGACAGAGTCTTTACTGTCAAAGCTTCCTGACTCTGGGACACCTTGACAAAGGAACCCAGGCTTGCATAGACAGACAGACAGACAGATTTACTTTACTTATCCAACCAGGGAAATTATTGTCTCAGTAGCATAACACTGAGACCAAATAGACAAAAAAGGGAATGAACAGAGAAAATACACCGATGACATGAACTACTAAGACTATAGTTTACATATACATATATATATATATATATATATATATATATATATATATATATATATATATATACACACACACACACACACACACACACATGTACACACACACACACACATATATATATATATATATATATATATATATATATATATATATATATATATATATATATATATATATATATATATATATATATATATATATATATATATATATATATATATATATATAAAGCAAAAATTGGTTATGTTCTTTCAATAAATATCGAATGAAAAAAATAGAAACGGGTGACCTTTATGTCCACGCGAGGCCACCGTAATCTTCCTTTGCTTTAATTTTCCCATGATTCCCTGCGGCTTTAAAAGCGGACCCGGATGTATCGTATCTTCCATAGTTTGAATGCGTTGTGTTTGGTTAATGTATGAGAGAGTGAGAGAATGTTTGGCGACTGCTTGAGTGAGTGAGTTTGGTGTGTTTGTGAGTGTGAATGTGTATTTCTGTAAAAACCTACACACTGATCTTATTTGATCCGGTCTGAGTCTGGCTCTGCTCTGACTGGAGATGATAGGAAAACGCTCGCTAGCCTCCGTGGCGATGAGCAGCAGGCGACATGTAAACCTCCAGGGCCTTCCACTGCTTCGTGCTGTGGTGAGAGATGATGAATTGATCAGATATACAAGTTCTGGGTGAGTTTGGGCTTCGGCTCGAACTTCACAATGGACAATGAGTAGAGAGGCGATTCTGATCTAACCACAAACGAGCAGCGATGAGCCCTGGACTGAGCGTTTTCTAACGGTTATTAAACCGTTTAAACGTTTCGAATCGGCCGTTAAACTCTCGAGACATCGTAGAAAAAAAATGTCGCCGTGTGGAGATAACCGGCGAAACTTTACACACCTGAGAAGAAATTAACTTTACCCTCAGGCTTATGGCGAATTGAAAGAGAAAACAAACACTGCAAGCCCGGACTATTTATCACGGGGTATAATGGCGCCGGATGGTTATTTACTGTGGAAACTGGCCTTCAGTGTTTACTGTTGTTTTATGGCGGGAATAAAATCTAGTTTCAATCCAGGGCCTTGGTTTGTTTTCCCTGTCTGTTCCTCGGTCTGTATTATCATGGGTCACTCGCCACTGTTTTAATACAAACCAGCTACCTGCATTTAGCAGCTTTAGAGCCACACACATACACCTGGAAATAAATGTAAAGTTTATCCTGACCTTTTTACGTAGCAACAAATTTACTAATCAACTTCCGAGGTGAAAATGTTTACAATCACAACTTTTTCCGCTGCCACCAAGTGGCCAAACACAACAACCAGTCACTGAATTAGGTTGAAACTTACTGAACTTTTTACTGTGGTGTAATTATGTATTTATTCTGTATTTTGTCATGGGATTCATTACAGGTTGCTTGTGATTGATTTATTCGTGGATGTTAAAAGACTAACTCCTAACTAAGTCCTCATACAATTTTACAACAAAACAAATTAAAACAACACAAATAAAAATTCAAATATAAATTTAAAAGCAGTTTTAAAACAGGAGAAAAAATTCGGTTCAGAAGCCTACGAATAAAATGTAATATTACCATTAACTTTCTTTAAATAGCAATCTGATTGCTGGAGATAAAATAATATATACAATACGGAAATTATGTCTAGATCTCGCGATAATTAGCGAGAACGATGACGTCCATTGTATTGACATGTGACTCGTTCGTCCAATCAGGTCTCACCAACGGCTCATTGAAGCGCGGGAGGAAGAACCAGCATGTCGGTAGTTTTTTGGACTAGTAGCTGATTTTTCTTTTTTTTCAACCATGGCGGAGCCCAGCAAACGACAGCGAATCAGTCAAGTTAACAGCTTCTCACAAACATCCCACGCCCAGCGCGATGAAAATGGAGGAAAGAGTCGCTTTGTGGAGGGCTCCATTATACGGATTACCATGAAAAACTTCCTGTAAGTTCCTGCTCCTCAGCTGTCAATCAACGACAACAACAGTCCTCCAGACCGACGGTCAGCCGCTGGCAGGCTGGAGGACCGTGACCCAGACCGACTATAGTTGACTGATACACCTGGCATCATATCTGAAGTCTTTGACTTCTATAACCGAGACTAAGTCGAGCAAACCAAAACAACTGACACTGGACTTTTATCAACGGCTCCAGTACTGACGTTAAAATCAGACGATGATGTTGAAAAAGTTTAAATCAGAAGATTCAAGTTTGAGTCAAAGTTTAGGGACAAGTCACATCTGGAACTGAAGTCCTGATAAATAAACACTTTTTTGTTGTTGTTGCAATTTTCATTCGAGTCATGCCGAATAGTTTTAGACACAAAGCAAAAATACTGTGACTTAACGATGCTTTAGAAAACAATACCAGGTCTAACTGTTTGTTAACTTTAAGTGCAGGTAGAGAATAAACATAAATACAACTAATCTTTGATACTAACTCAGTGTTTTCGTCCAACCAAAGGCAAAACCAAAACCATGAGGTCTTTCAGCTTCTTTAAAACAACAACAAAACAAAAACAAAGACATAAGTTCATAACCTTGTAGAGTAGTAAACAAAGGCCAAGGTAGTTAACAAAGGAATTTTAGAAAGTAAAAACTATTTCATGAGATAGAACTAAAACAAAAAAAACAAACAAACATATTTTCCCCTGTAGAACAACATAATTACAAAGCTGTAAGACGTTGTCGTCTTAAAGGGTCAGATAGGTGGAGGAATTAAAGTCCGTCTGCAAAAACACCCGTGTGAGCGGAAAAACCAATGAGAATGAACCAACACACACTTTCGACAAAGTCGACAAATCTCATATCAACATGGAACAAATGAGTTAGAGCAACATACACCTTCCTCCCAATCATATCTCAACCAGGGCTCAGTGGAGGCTGCCCCATCTATTCTAGTCTATTATGTAAAGATGGTTCTTTGTGAACCATCTATCTGATGCTACTGTCTGTTGAATAAGAATCCAAGGTGCCAAAACGATTTTCACAGTGTTGTACAATCAGTTTCCAATTTGTTAGATATGTTGTAAAAACTCCAGTTCTGTTGTGGACATATGCTCATTGACCATCATGGTCATTTTGAAATTTGTTTATGTCACGATAGCATTAAATGATGAATGAACTTGTATATGTTGTCTTTTAAATATCTGAGGCATTGACTGTCTGGTACCTTGTGCTACCAAAGCCCATTTATCTGAACTCTCAGAAGTATAGTGCTGAAGACGTTGTGAAATTGTAATGGATACATTTGTTCCTCACCAGAAGTGTTTGTTTGTCTGTAGAGTCATTGACTGTTATTTTAGGCAAATGGCCTTTATTTAATAAAATGAACAATTTCTGTTGTAAAACGCTGTAGTTTAACCTCAAATATCTGTTTCATCCTGTGACAGAACATATGACTTCTCTGAGGTTTACCCAGGACCTCATCTAAATATGATTGTTGGAGCCAACGGAACTGGGAAGTCCAGCATAGTTTGTGCCATCTGCCTCGGTCTGGCCGGAAAGACCACTGTCCTGGGCAGAGGAGACAAGGTAAAGAAACAGAAACAGCAGAGAAACACTGATGATGCAGATGTACTCTGAACTTGATCAGGCCTAGATTTCTTTCCACAACTTAATCGAATAATATAAGATTAATAAACACCTTTATCTTAGAGCATCAACACAGTTTTTTGAATGTTATTACTGTCGTCTTGTACTGCATGTGTTGGTTTTTCCTCATCTCCCAGCAACCACAATAATTATTATGAAGTCATTTTAGTTGACAGATAATCTGCAATTCTTGTGTTTTTTTGTTTTTGTTTTTTCTGCAGGTTGGGCTTTATGTGAAACGTGGTTGTCATAAAGGATTCATTGAGATTGAACTGTGAGTTATGAAAATATTTCACACGCTATTGTTTGACTGTTACTAATGTTTTTCGAAATGGCCAATCAGTTTATTCAGAAATGCCTGAGAAATCCATGTAGAAATCATGAAATATTAATATGTTGGTTAACATAATTACAGCATTTCAAAAATACAATTTCATCTTAATTGTATTGTTGTTTGATTGTTTCTAGTGTTTCATGTTCCGTGAAATGATTTGATTAAGAAATACAACACTCATTTTACCAATGGTGGATTTATCTACTTGACAATCACGCACCATGTTGTTATTCTAGGTACAAGAGAGGTGGTAATATAATAATAAACAGAGAGATCCATGTGGAGAACAACCAGTCTCTGTGGATGCTGAATGGAAGACACTGTAACCAGAAGACAGTAGAGGAGGAGGTCAAGGCTCTGCAAATCCAAGTCAGCAACCTCTGCCAGTTTCTGCCACAGGTATGTTTTTATCATATCGCTGTGCCAGGAACTCAGTAGAGCAATAGCTGCTGGAATCTTCTCTGGTTTTATAAGGTTTAATGAATTCTGTGATACAGGAAGGACACTTATACACCACAAGAATTTTATATGCAGTGATGCAAATAACCATCCCAGTTGTTTTTTTAATTCCATGAAAAAAATGCTACAGTAACACTTTCTAACGCTTTCTTTTTTCCTTGTAGGAAAAAGTGGGCGAGTTTGCCAAGATGTCTAAAATTGAATTGCTGGAAGCAACTGAGAAGTCAGTGGGTCCACCGGAGATGTATGAGTACCACTGTGAGCTCAAAAACTTCCGCAACAAAGAACGAGACCTGGAGGTAAACAAAAAGCTTAGAAATGTACAGATGAAGATTAGTCCACTTTATATCTCATTCAGTTATTTAAGAGACAAAAAAAGACAAAAAAATGATTAAAAAAAGTATCTGTTTGAATTAATATCTAGTTGGAATATAGATGCCTTCAATCAATCACTTTAAGGATTTAGATTTAGCAGATGAAGAAGAAAATTATTAATTTTGTGTGTGTGGGTGTGGACAGTAACACTACAGCTCTGAGATTAAAAAACTTTTATTTTCCTCTGAATCTTTGCTTATTACAAATTACCATCTCTCTCTATATTTTATAGTAAATATGTGGGAAAAAATACAAACAATGTAACCACTATGTGGAAAGAAATTTTACATCGTGGATTCATTTATTGATTTGTTTATTTTTTTTACTTTTGGTGTCGTGACATAACAGACACAAAAAGCAGCTTTGCCTCGGTGCTTCTAGGTTTCTTCAGCGACGTCTGTGTTTGTTTCCCTTTAGAACGTTGTGAAGGAAAAGGCCAGTTTCCTAGAAAAGGCCAAGCAGAGGAATGAGAGGAACAAACACGACGTGAACCGTTACTATGAGAAGAAGAGGCATCTGGATGTGATTGAATTGCTTGACAAGAAGAAACCATGGGTGGTGAGTGCTTGAGAAACAGAAAACCGTTACACTCGATGTGAAAAACTGAATTGTTTTGACTGTGTTGGTGCTGTTTTTTTTTGTGACATCAGGAATACGAGACCACACGTAAGGAGCTTGAGGGCATTAAGAAGGAGCGAGAAGAGGCCAAAAGGCAGCTCTCTGCTCTGAAGCAGGCTCAGGCTCCAATGCTGAGGAAGATTCAGGAGATTGAGAACCAGCTAAAGCCCATGGAGGCACAAATAAAAGCTAAGGTGAGGAAGAAAATATCACGACATTAAACAATGTCAAAAGGTATTTATTCCATGATGTCACCTGAATTTCACATGAATGTAACTATATTTTATACATGAATGATTTCATAAAAATCCATAATAAAAATGTTTAGATCTTTTTGAGTGTCACATTTGAGAATTTATTATAGATGTTTAAAGTCGTCATTTAAAATGAGATGCTGGGGTTTTTGTGCATGTCTTTCTAGTACAGTGAAGAGACTGTAATGTAATATTTGTGATACAATGACGGTGGATGAAAGATGAGTTTGATGTTTTTCAGACCGCCGCCATCAAAGAAGCTTCAAACAAGTGCAAACAGAAACAAGATCATTTGGATCGAAAACACAAAGAGGTGAGGACAAAGGTGCACTTTCCTCTTCAGCCGTCGCTGCTGAAAACACGTATCACGTAGAAACCTGTTAGAAAAACTCTTCTTTTACTCGTGTTCATGTTTGATTGTTTTGTCACAATGTGAAACAATAAGTTTGAATAAATAAATACATTTTAAACCATACGTTCAGTGAACGTAACAATAGATAAAATCTTTTGTTTTGAATTAAGCACAGAAGAGTTGATAGAAGAAATTGCAACTGAATGATGTTATATCAAATGCAACCAGTATTTTTCATGTCTGTGGTGCAGCCGAACCTCATATAGTTTATGCTGTTGACTTTTCCTGCCCAGTGTTTCTTCAACTGAGCACAAAACTGACATTTTCTGCAGCATTGCATTGTTTTTTACATATGTAACGACGATTCTCCCCCACAGATTGACGACATTAAACAAACACTGAGACTGAAGCAGATGGAGGAGGAAGACCACCAGAAGCGAATCAGCAACACCAAACGCACCATTGACGACCTGAAGGCCGAGCTCGCCAAAGTCGGCGATCAGCCGGAGGTGACGCCGCGGATCAACGCCATCAACGTGGAGCTGAGAGGCATCCAGGAGGAGAGAGCCAAGATTGAAGGAGAGAGGGCGGACCTTCGCCGAGAGAAGGACAACGTCTTCGCTGATTCCAAGAGTGAGAGTTCGCCACAAACTTTTACAATGTCGTCTGAATCGGTTTTTACACAAACATATTTAATCATAAACTCGCTCGGGTGCTTTGACTCAGAAGATCATGTTTATTTATTTTTATTGTCAGGGTTGGAGAAAAAGCTCAATGACATGAACAACATGATGAATGCCAAAGAGGAGAAACTGCGTGGACGTCACAGAGACACACATACTGCTCTGCAGTGGCTCAGACAGAACAAAGACATGTTTAATGGGAATGTCCATGAGCCCATGATGCTGGTGGTGAGTCTCAGTCAGAAATACTTTATTCATCTCTTGTGGCAAACGAATACGTTTTTAAAAAGTACGATACTAGTAGTATTTTCCATTTACACGGCATAGAAAGACATGTTGAAATTAAAATATAGATGTGAAAATGCAGCTTGAAAAGAAATAAATCCATTTGCTAATTGAAAGATGAATATAGTTTATTCAAAAGGTCAGCTTCCTTTTCATATTTGCATTTCCATTTCCCTACTGCTTTTCCTATTAGTCATTTGTTTTGCAGAATCATTTAACCTCTCTGTAAACCGAGGTACAACAATGCAAATTAGCCTGGAGAGTAAATGGTTCTCTGACGGAGCCAAGGTTGTGAGGAAAGTGCAGCTCTCTAAGTAATGGGAGAACATTTTCAGACCAGCTTTTAAATCCCCTCATTTATTCATGAATTCTGCAGTTTATTGTTCACTAAATTGATTGTTATCAATTTGATATTGTGAAATTGTTTTAAGAAATCCTTTTATTTGAACTATGTATTGTTACCTTATATATATATATATATATACACACATATGTGTGTGTGTATATATATGTATATATGTATATATATATATATATACATACACGTATATATACATATATACATATATATATATACATATACAGCTATGTGTTTACAGGTATGTGTTTGAGTAAAATAAACATTTTAGTTCTCCCAAATTCCAAATAAAAATATTGTCATTTATAGCATTTATTTGCAGAAAATGACAAATGGTCAAAATATGCAAAAGATGTAGTGTTTTCAGACCTCATATAACGCAAACAAATCAAGTTGATATTTATTTAGAAACATCACAATACTAATGCTTTAACTTAGGAAGAATTTAGAAATCAACATTCGGTGGAATAACCCTGACTTTTAATGACAGTTTAATGCCTCTTGGCATGCCCGCCACATTGCTGTTGGGTGACCTTATGCCCTCCTGGCACAAAAACTCAAACAGCTCAGCTTTGTTTGATGGCTTGTGACCGTCCATCTTCCTCTTGATCACATTCCAGAGGTTTTCATTGTGGTTCAGGTCTGGACAGTGGGCTGGCCATGACAGGGTCTTGATCTGGTGGTCCTCCATCCATACCTTGACTGACCTAGCTATGTGGCAAGGAGCATTGTCCTGCTGGAAAAAACAGTCCTCTGAGTTGGGGAACATTGTCAGAGCAGAAGGAAGCAAGTTTTTTTTTTCAAGGATAACCTTGTACATGGTTTGATTCATGCGTCCTTCAGAAAGACGAATCTGCCCGATTATTTATTTAGATATTTTCTGATTTTTTTTTTTTCCCATTGAAGTATCAAATGATTCCTTTGTAATTTAATATAGTTTGGATCTAATATACATGGATCCAAACTAATGACACATGAGTTACATAGTTGGCAGCTGTCATGCCTTGATATCAACAGTTTTTAAGTTTTTTCAATTTTTTTGTAATTGGGTTAAATTGATCTCTTATTTAGGATCATTCCTCCGCAGAAACTTGCTGCTGTTTTATATCAGTTCTGGATCCTTAACACTAATTCTTTCTTTGTTCTTTAGATCAATGTGAAAGAGCATCGCTTTGCCAAGTATGTGGAAAATCACATCTCGTTCCACGACCTGCGGGCCTTTGTTTTCCAGAGGAAAGACGATATGGAGAAGTTCATGACTGAGGTCAGAGCGCTGCAGCGTCTGTCAAGTTGCCTCTGAGCAGAGGATGACTTATTTTTTCTAGTAAAATCCTGATTTTGTTTTGGGAATTTACTTCTGTTTGATCTCTCCTAACCCTCAGGTCAGAGACAAGATGAACTTGAAAGTGAACGCCATTTGTTCTCCAGAGGAATCATGTTCTAAGCGCCAGCCGTCAAGAAACATCGAGTCTCTGAGGTTAGAGAGTTTAATGATGTATAAAGTCAATCATGTATTTATCTAAGTTTCTTTATTTGAGTAATTTGAGTCTCTTTCATCATTTCTCTCTCTGTTTTCATATGCACTCTCTTATTTTAAATTCTCTATTTCCTTCTTATTTTGCAGGCGTTTCGGGTTCTTCACGTACCTACGCGAGATGTTCGATGCACCTGATGAAGTGATGAGTTACCTCTGTCACCAGTACAGGGTTCATGATGTCCCAGTGGGCAATCATCAAACCAAATCCATGATTAAAACGGTATGTTCTTCCTTCTGCATGATGTTTTAAAAACCCAATAACACAGAATAAAGGACGTGAATGTTATTTATTCTTATTTTGTGGTTTCATAGCTTTGGTATTAAGTGAAACTGGATACGTGAAGAAGGATAATAAATAAATAAAAACTACATTGAATTGCGTTTTATTCAAACATGGATCTTTCTGCTTCTTTTCTGCCTCAAAGGTGATCGAGGAGCCCTACCTCAAAGTGTTATATACAACAGACGAGAGGTACACAGTGAAGAGATCCTTCTACTCCAACAAGATCAGCACCAGTAACTCTGCAGTTCACCCCTCCCAGTATCTCACTATTACTGTGGACGCCGAAGAGAAACGACAGTTGGAGCAGCAGATGAAGGTGCCCACTTTTTTTTTCTTTTTGTAAAATTTGTACCTGGGTATTTTAGGTTATGTACATTTCTATAAATGATCAGTACTTTTTAGAAATGTCAACATGTTGAATGTAAATGTTTAAGACTTGTTAACCCTTGTTGGGACCAGACATGTGAGGTGAGGTTACAGGAGATCGATGAGCGGATGAAGGCCCTGCAAAAGGAATTGGCTGCTCTGGATCGACGTGACAATGAGCTGTTGTCAGAGAAGAAGCGTCTCTCTGAACTGAAGGGAAAGAAAAGACAGTTGGAGCAGAAAATCAGCACCAAACACGACAGGTAAATCTGTCCGTCTTAACTTTTTATTTTAAAGGACTGTGCTGAAAGTTTTCTTTTCTGTCATGTCATAGATTTACATTCATTTCTCCATAAAGATGCGATAGTTTGATTAATAGAGATTTTAAGAATTTGTGTAATTTGTGTCCGTGTGTTCAGTCTCAGGCAGATGGAAAACAATGTTATTGACCTGAAGAAGATTGAAGAGGAGACAAAAGAGAAAATTGCAGCCGTCAATTCTCAGAAGGTGTCAATAGTCTCAGCGTTTATGGCTCAAATGAAGGTACGGACCAATAAAGTTATAACTAAGATCCTTTGTGTCACTACTTTGTGTCTATGTGTCATTGAGAAATTTGTGATAGTTAATTTTGTCAGGTCAGGTCACTGTGTTTTTTTAATCTTTTTTCTTTTGACTTATTACTGATTTAAACACAGACCTGTTTGTGTCTGCATCCACCTCTGCTCTGTTCAGATCTCAAGCTTCTTAAGTTTAAACTCAAATTGTTATGGAATTAAACAGTATAAACAGAATGTTGCTTTTTCTCATGACCTTTTCTTTGCCTTGTGCATCCGTCTTTACATGTTTGACTCTGTTTTACTTCTGTCTGTCCGTTGGTCTGTGGTCTGTAGCTGAGAGCCAAACTGACCATGGAAAAAGTTCACCTGACTTTGGAGACGGTTGGGTTGACGGCAGAGAAGACGAAGCTGGAGAACGACTGTAGAGAAGGCAACTCTGAGCTCAAAACCACCGACGTAAGTTTATAGTTCACACACGTTTCTGTGCATTCACAACAATGTGGAGGAAGGTGACGTTGAAAACATGTTGCTCTTAATGTTGATCATCTTTTTGTTACGCGTCCGATTTATGTTAAAACTTTCTGTGTCTTCTTGCAGCAAAAATGCAACCGCCTGGAGCAGAGGAAGGTGCAGCTGACAGAACAATGTAAAGGCCTGTTGAAGAGAGCCAAGTCTTTCTGTAAGATGCAGCCAGATGAGACTTTACCTGAAGACCTGCGAAATGTGAGTGTTCATCAGTTTTCTCATCTTCTTCATACGCCATATAGAATATAGTGTTGTCACAGCTGTGGGAGATATTTTAAAGATCAGTGATTTTAACAAAAGTTTAATGACAATGTTAATGATTCGTGTTGTTTTTTTGTTAATACAGGCTTTCAGCAAACTTCCCGACACACTGGACGAGATTGATTCCATGCTGAATGAGGAGCGGTCCAGAGCTGAGTGCTTCACTGGCCTCAGTGAAAGTGTAAGAGCACAAGAGAATCAGGTTTCATTTGCACAAGGAGAGATCAATATTTTTTGAACATGATCTCAATTCAGAGAAGATGGAGTAAAAGTTTTTTCCTACGTTCTCCAGGCTTAAAAATGTGATTCAGATGTTTTTTTTTCCACAACTGAGAGTGACTTTAAAATATCAAAAATCAAGTTTAATGTCACATCAATAATTAGAAATCCACACAAAAGATTACAGCGTCCGTGATTTGGAAATGTGATTAAGTCTTAGTTTTATTAAAGATTCAAGGTTTTTTTCATGTTTGCATCTTCTAAAAGTTCAGTCATGTATAATGTTGTACTTATCAGACAGATATACCTACACATAGCACAGTGGTAGTATTCTGGATCCATGTGTTAATCAAATGGGACATTCCTGAAAGTTGTAATCAGATATATGTTTCAGCAGTAACCAAGACAGAGCTTAAAACTTCTTTCTTCCTTAATGCTTTCTTACATTATCCATAGTGTAAATATTTGTCACTTTATTCTTTCTGCTGTAAAGGTTGTTGATGAGTACAACAGGAGAGAACTAGAGATCAACCAGTTAGAGAAAGAACTGGAAGATCAGAGCACTGCCCTGAACGCCTACCGACAGAACATATCAGAGGTAAAGACTGTTACTGAATTAGTTCTTCTCAGAGCAAATATTTCAGTCTGTCATTTCTGTTATAACCGTCCTGTGTTTAAATGATTGTCTGGTAACTTTGTTTGTGTCCCAGGCTAAGGAGCGTTGGCTGTACCCTCTGAAGCAGCTCATCGAGCAGATAAATGACAAGTTCAGCGACTTCTTTCGCTCCATGCAGTGTGCAGGAGAGGTTGATTTACACGCAGAGAATGAGGTAAATGCACAAGGATGTTCTTCATCTGACATTTCAGGCACATGCGATGATTCAAAAATCCTTAGCATCTAACCTCTGACTTCAATCATTTCTCTTCAACACTGTGCAACAACTACAAATGCATCAAACAGAAAACTCTGAATGCTTTGTGTTTGAGATTGATGGAATAAAAACAGAAGCATAGCGCAAGTGTTTGGAATGAAATGGGTATGATTTGTAAGACGCACTCGAGGGAGTGATAAATCAAAACAATTGCTGCCGTTTTCTCTCTGCAGGAGGAGTATGACAAGTACGGGATTCGTATTCGGGTGAAGTTTCACAGCAGCACTCAGCTCCACGAGCTGACGGCTTATCATCAGAGTGGAGGTGAGCGCAGCGTCTCCACGATGCTCTACCTCATGGCCCTGCAGGAGCTCAACCGCTGCCCCTTCAGAGTGGTGGATGAGATCAACCAGGTAACACACACACACACATATACAAAGAGTCACAAAAACTGTGTTCTGTCTGAAACTTCTGTAAATATTCCCATAAAACTCAAGCATGTCCAATTTGTAAAATTGTACAAGCAATACAAAACCACTTCAGTCTCTGTGGTCTAGTCGGTACATTACGCTCAGTATAACACACTATAACTAAAGATGAAAGTTTGTTATGATGTTTTAACAACAGTCTCTAAAATTATAAATTTCAAGGCAACTTAAACGAGCAATTATATAAAAATAATCCAAGTGTATATAACTAAAACTAAACCAAACACTAGGAGAGGATGAGCTCAGAGCGCTTAAAAACAGCTTTGTGAGTTTTTTTTTTTTTTGCTGCGAAATAAAATACATATAATTTAGTGATGGGATCGAAGTGAAATAGAAAAAGAACAGAAAATAACCATGATATGACATGTGCTGACTTCAGGGGGAAAATATAATTTGTGCAGTCATGATTCCAAATATAAAGAGCCATGATGAGGTGGCGCTAGAGGTGACGGTAGAACAGCTCCGGGTATTGAACTGTTTCTTTGTTGCTTTAGGTCATGAGCAAACTTTTTGCTAATGTTGTTAATGTTTTATAATAAAAAATGGTTTCTGTGCCTGTAAACATGTTTATTTATTTACTTGTTTATTCATTCATTGCCCTTTTAAAACACTAAAAAATTGTCAATCATCTCACAATCATCAATAAAAGAGTAACTATTTATTTACCTGGAAGTAACTGTGTGTGTGTGTTGTCTGTGTGTGTGTGTGTGTGTGTGTGTGTGTGTGTGTGTGTTCTCTGTAGGGAATGGATCCTGTAAATGAGAGAAGAGTCTTTGACATCGTGGTCCGTACAGCCTGCAAAGAGACGACGTCCCAGTACTTCTTCATTACACCCAAAGTCAGTGTTTTTACCTCTTAAAGAGTGAGAGGTCAAATGAGAACAAGAGTTTTATATCAATATGTGTGTGTGTCTGTACATGTGTGATGTTAAAATAGCTAGAATCAATATTTTTAATGTAAGAACTGATCACCTGATTGCTTGTGGAGGAAATATTCTTTGGCTCGTTAAGTTGTCGTGTTATTGTTTAACTGTGCTGAGCCGGTTCTCTCTGCCTCGTTTCCAACCACAGCAAACAGCTGTGTTCAACAAAAAAAAAACAAAACTTAAAAACTGCCTGTAAACCACCTGCTCAGCCCCAGACATCACGCACACAATGTTTGGGACCAGCTGGTGAACACAGTGGAACATTTAATGACTGCAGATGTTTTTACTTCAAAAGAGAAGAGAGAAAGAGAGAAAACACAGAAACTGTTCAGTGTGAAACTGCTGTTTTCTGTTTGCGCCGCCGTCAGACTCTGTGATCTTCATTCTTCTGACATTGTGTCTCGTGCTGTTTTTGTCTTCAGCTGCTGCAGAATCTTCAGTACGCTGACGAGATGACCATCCTGTGTGTCCATAACGGTGCTTACATGCTTCCTCCGAACCAATGGGACGAGAAGACTTTCATCGAACGGTGTCAACAGAGAAAAGCACGGGCATGAATCCACGAGACTGACTTGGTCTGCCTCGGTTCAGTTAGCTTCCTGTTGTTAATGTTGTGAATGTTTTACATTTCTACTTGGCTATTTATATATTTCAACATTGTGACAGATGAGTGAGCTAAGTGTTTATATTTGATTGTTTCAAATAAACTGTTTTTCCTTCAATGAGTCACCTTTTACTACTCTTTTTTTTTTTTTAACAAGCAAACACTGACAACTATTACTAGTTGTCAGTGTTTGCCGTTTGAGAAAATACAACCAGGAGAAACATACGCTGGTATAACTCTTTTATTCATTGATGTTGGTTGGTAGAAGTCAGAGACGACGGTTGTGGCAACTTTTCATTTCATAGAAGCCGTCGTTCATCCTGGTGCAGCCACATGTGGATCTCACCAGTCTAAGACTGAAAACAAAGGTATCAGTTTGTAAATGTTAGTTTATTGACACATATAAATGATGGGATTTTATAGTTTCATTGGACTTCACCTGTGTTTCACTTGAGGCTGTAAATGGAGTGTCTATGTGGGTCGACCCACACTCGGATGTCGTTCTCTAGTTTCTTTTTCATCTCGTCTTGAATCATGTTTTCCTTTTTCCTGAAAAATTAACATGAAACACGATGGATGAATTAAATTCACAACTCTCCAGAGTCATTAAGTCACAGCAACACTCACCTCTGGTCCTCAGACACGGTCTCCTTCTGGTATAAAATCTGGTTCTTCTCCCAGAAGATGTCTTTGCTGTGATTGTAGACCGACTTCATTTGGAAGTCCAGTCTGTCCTTTGGAGCCTGTGGTCAAGAAAAGGAAAGTGTTGCTTTTAAATGAGAGAAGATTTCATACGTGAAATCAAAATCACGCTCCTTGGGAGTTTACCTGACGCTCATGATGCATCACGCTCCGTCTGGTGCTGTTCAGAGTCGCTGCATCATGGAGGCGACTCCAGGGCTCCTCCATTTGGGCGATGTGTGTCGGTGTATTGAAGGTTTTTTTCTACATGAATTGAAAAGATGAAAACAAACTTCACACCTTGCAAAGAAATTATTTGTTTGATGAAAATAGCAGCAAATGGACCTCAAATGATGGGTAACTGATAAATTGATCTATAGATAGATAAATAGACAGGTAGATGTATTAAAATAAATATCAAGTGACATGATAAGAGCTTCAAGGATCTTAAGGCCCAGTCTCCAAATCCAGTTTTAAGACACTTTATTTATGTTTGTTGACTCAAAGCAACAGAGGTTCACAATCAGACATCTGTTTCTTAAATTGTTGTTGAATTGAGGAAAGGTTTGTCACGTTGTGTAGAAATAATTCACATTAAATGATATGTTTGACATAAATCTCTGTATTTGACTCCACCTGCTGTGCTTGGTACCGTGTATCACATGATATGAGACTGACCTCAGGTCTGTAGCCGCTGAAAGTGAAGCCGTTTTCAAGCTTTGGAGAAGGAAAAGGATCCCGACGCGACATCTTCACTGACATGACGACACTCAGCTGATGATAAACACAACACACTCACAACCTTGTTGTTGTTGATGTTGTTTCTGAACTCTTGTAGTTAATCCCGGAGTGTTTACAGACTGGTTTCTCGGCAACCACTGACTTCCGGTTTTACCTTTCAAAGTAAAATTGTTGTTCATGGCCTCAAACATGTTGGGAGTTGTTTCATATTAAACCAGATGTGTTTATAACAGTAATTCAATAGTAGAAAATCAGTACATTTACTCAAGCACAGAAGAATAAGTTTGATTTAACTGTTGTTTACTTAAGCGTTTCGTCTTAATACTATTCTAGTCCTAACTATCCAACTTTATAGGGCAAATATTTTACCTGCTTCTAAAATATGACTCCTTGTTATATTACATGATGTAATATAATATAAGAAAAATCTAAAAATACTAATTAATTTTAGTTTGTACTCGAAATGTAATAATGATGATGATGATGCATCTTTCTTCAATCTATTATTATTTTAAATAAAGTTTAATTTAAATTAAATGGAATTAATAATTATTCACGCATTGACATATATTCACTTCCTCCAAACCAACATTATGAATCATAAAAAAAAACATTAATTAGATTTTTTCTCAGGTAAACAGCTCATCTGTTTCAATTCAATTTGCTACTGCTGTAGTAAGTCGGCAGCCTATCGTGGTTTAACAATGAGTCTTTCTAAAAAGATGATTCAGAGTAAAAACAGTCATCGCAGCCAATCACCTCTCGGCATTTGTCCTCCCGCCTCCAGCTGCTGCACCTGAGGACGCAGGTCAAACCCTCTGTTTTCTGCTCCCTCTTCATCGCTTCACCACTGAGCTGACAGGACGCGACGATGCACCGACGTCTGACACCACTGAGCCACATTTTATTGTGGCTGCTTGTTGCACTTTTTGCTCTTACCTCTGCGGATTTGCCCATGTGCAAAGAGGTGAGGACATTCATGTTGTTTTCGTTGTCAGACATTACTACACGATACATGATAAATGTTAGAATCAGAAGATGGTAAAATGATGATTTGATCAGAGCAGTTTTATCAACAGGTGGACATATATTGTTATAAGGATTTAAGTTACTGCTCTGAAGATGAGAGCTATATGAGATATTTTGAAGAAAACTTTGGCCTGCTGTGTCATGTGAACTCTGTAGGCCTAAATAATATGAACAAGTGAAATATCTGAATATTTGGGGGGATGGATTTTAAACATATGGAAACATATGTTTCACTTTGTCTTATATATGTTTTAGTAGTAGTGGTAAACTATTTATTAGCAGTAAACAAGAGTGTACATTATCTTATGTAAGTCTTGAATTGACACATTGGAAAATGAACATATGTTTACTCTGAATTACAGTCATCATTCACTCTGTTGCCACAGTCACTAGACGCTTGTTTTTATCAGATCCTTTCATATGCAGCATCCTCAGCTGAGCTCTCCCCAAACCATTTCCAGTTTGCATAATAACAGTACTGTGTGATAATACTCCACACATTTACTTTTTTATCACTTTACTCTGAACGTTACTTCAGAGTGCGTAGTAATAGAAACCTGCTTTTTTAAAACGTCTTGTGAGATAATAAAGGCTGATTTAAGCAAAGAGCCCCTGGAAACGGTGACTTTTTTCCAGGTGAGTTTGTTTCCATGCCAGTCCATTGACCATGAGGTGCAGCGGTCATGATGTCCCGTTGCCTTGGTTTCCTCATGTTTGTTTAAAAGGAGGTGATTAGGCCACAATGCATCTCCAGTGTGATGAATTTATACATCAAATCCTCCCACGCAGACACGTGTTCATCTGAAACCTCAGCCATGGCTAATGTAGCAGCTCTAATTGAAAAACACAGACCCAGAGGAGTGAGGCTGCTGCTGTTTCTGTTAACTATTAATCCCACAGGGATGTGTGAGCTTGGATTAGTGCTGGGTGACCTTCCCAGGCACATTACTGCCTGCTGTTGACCAACACCTAAATCTTAAGATTACAATCTGTGTATGCTCAGTAGTCACGACTTATTTGAAAAAGTGTTGGATCAACAAGATAATCTTTTGACGTGATGTTGCATCTTAAATAACAACATTGGGTGGGACAGTGTTTGTCAATCAACTGTGAATAGCCCCAAAACAGGTGTCAGACAAACAGCACAACAGACACCAAAAAGCTTTCCACCTGACTGTCTGTCTTCAAAATTCTGCAACAACTGAAATGAAATGTTTACAAAAGGATCGGATGAGTCACCATTTCTTGTACTTTAGCAAATAAACCCTGAAGGTGCAGAGTTGGAGTACATCCTTGATGAATGAGATTAAAACAACGGTTGAGACAGCCTCCTGGGCAAATATTGACCCCGAGTTTTGTTTGTAAAAGAGGCTGAACTGGTTTTAGAGAAAAAAAATTCAGAGGTTTAAAACAATCTATTGACCTATTTGATACGACCTACGACCTATTCATGTAACTTGTTACCATTTAAGATGCCTGTACATTCATCCTTTCAGATTTAATCATGGTTTTGCTGTTATATTATTTCTGGTTCTGTTTTTTTAGATGTGAAGATTTGATGCTTTTCTTTGTCACACAAGAAGACAAAGAAATTAAAATTTCACTTATGTCTGTGGAAAAAAAAAACTATTCAGATAATTCGATCAACTGGGTGATTGAATTAAAAATTTCACAATGATCATTAGTTGTGGCTCTTCTCCAATAAAATTTAGTTTTACTTTGTATTTAGTGCTTTTATTATGCAGCTGTGTGAAACTTGCACCTGTTTTCTGTCCCTGTAGTCGGATTATCACTTTGAGTACACAGAGTGTGACGTACTCGGGTCACGATGGAGAGTCGCGGTTCCCAACAAAGCTGAAACATGCACCGGGCTACCAGATCCAGTCAAAGGCACTCAGTGCAGTGAGTATTGTACACTTTCACCAGACCTTCAATCTGTACCACAACTTTAATGTGTAAACAATGAACCGTATGTGTCCATCTCCATGAAGCCTCTCTTTTCTTTCTTTGCCCTTTCCCTCGTGCAGCCTTCTCCTGTGGTGAGGGCGAGTTCCTCGACATGCAGTCGCAGCAGTGCCAGAAATGTGCCGCAGGCACTTACTCTCTGGGCACTGGCGTGGCCTTTGATGAGTGGGACAGCCTACCGAGAGGTTTTGTCACCCATGGCGTGACATTGAATGGCGATGATGCCCTCACAGACTGCTCCAAGTTAGTGTATACTATAGTCTTTATTTTGTTTTTTATCTTTACCTTATTTTATTCACTATTTCTGACACTTATGTTTTTCTAGCTCATCCTGGACACCAAAGGGTGATTACATAGCATCAAACACAGATGAGTGCACTGCGGTGCTGTATTATGCTGTGAACCTCAAGCAACCTGGAACTGTTTCCTTTGAGTATTTCTACCCTGACAACAATATCTACTTTGAGTTCTTCGTAAGTAGTTGGTGATGTTGATAAAGTTAGTCGTTAGGGGGAAATATTTGGTGATTGTTAACTCTTCACTTTCTCCTGTAGGTTCAGAACGACCAGTGTCAATCCACAGACTCTGAAAGCCGGTGGATGAAGACCTCAGAGAGCAACTGGAGTGAACACAAGGTTTGCTCATGTGTAGTTTTTTTTTGCACTATGACACTTTTGCTGGCATCAGCATTTTGTCTTTGCCTCGTCTGTAACTGTTATATTTCACACTGACTCTTTGCAGGTTGACCTGAACAAAGGCACTAACGTGTTTTATTGGAGAAGCACTGCGTACACACTGCAGGGAAGTGCTGTCAAACCTGTGCTGTTAAGAAACATTGCCATCTCAGGTAAACTAACACTTTATATAGTGTTGTGTGCAGCATTTATTCATTCCACAGCTCCTTTTTTTGTTGATTATTAAAAGTCAATGAATGTTTTCTGACAGGTGTGGCCTACACATCTGAGTGTTTCCACTGTAAACCTGGCACCTACAGTGCAAAACCAGGATCTGCCCGCTGTTCCCCTTGCCCTGCTGATACCTACTCCACTAAGGGTGCCACCGTTTGCCATCAGTGTGAACAAGACAAATATGCAGGTATTCATGTTTGCATTTTCTAATACTCGATCCACAGAGACTCATATCACTTACCTGTTCTTTAACACAGTGTAACTTTTGTTGAAATGCAAAAGTTATACAATCTGCATGCAAATGTTTGTACTGTATGTCATATAACTGGATCTTAACATGAGCTGTGTATGTTTTCTCTCGTCCCCGCCGGCTTCTTCCCCTTTGTCTGGTTTCTGTTTTGTCAGAGGCTGGTTCAGGGAGCTGTAAACCAAGACCTGCATGTACAAACAGTGACTACTTCTACACTCACACTCCCTGCGATTCTGAGGGAAAGGTAATGCAGACACAAAGACATGACAACATTAATACAGGTTGAGTAGAGGTGAACACAACCATCTGTTGAGACTATTGGGTTTCCTTAAATGTAAATCACCAGAGCTGACTGTGTGTGTGTGTGTGTGTGTGTGTGTGTGTGTGTGTGTGTGCTCACAGAGCAGCTGGTAACTTCTTTGATTTATTCATGTCTTGCTTGTTTTATATCTCAGACCCAGCTCATGTATAAGTGGATTGAACCTAAGTTGTGTAGTGAGACCGTTGAAGGAGCAGTGAAGCTTCCTGCATCGGGGGAGAAACAAACCTGTCCACCGTGTAACCCAGGTTTCTTTGTCACCAACTCGTCCACCTGTGAACCCTGCACCAAAGGTTTCTACTCAAATGGAACAGGTGGAGCACAAATACCCTACTTATACTCTATTTTCATGTGATTCATGTCATTATTTTTTGAAGGAACATACATTTGAACTGATTTGACTTCTTGAATGCAGATTGATATATGTATGCCTACATATATGTATATATGTATCATGTCATGTATCATGTGTATCGTGTCACAAATGACACATATTCAATGCAAAATCTCTTAAGATTTAATGACAAACACTCCCACCCCCAACAAAAAAAACAAAACAAACAAACAAACAAGCTCTATAACAAGTAAAGAGAAATCACCCATATACTGACAGTTCAGAGTTTCATCTAAAGGCTGTAAAACCACTTGTTCAACAAAAAACTAAAGCAACCTAATCCCTGTGTTATATGTATACCCGGACATACTAAGCCATATACAACACACATACACACACACGCACACACACACACACACACACATATATATGTCTTAGTGTATATGTAGTTACACTGACATAAAAAATGTTATTTACTCACAGGTTGTGCTAAGTGCCCTGTTGGCACAGAGCCAGTGGTGGGTTTCGAGTACAAATGGTGGAACACGATGCCAAGCAACATGCGGAGCTACATCTTCAGACGAGAGTACAGCGGCTCTGAGCAGAGCACGGGTAAGAGACCTAATATTAGTCCACACAGCATAGTAGAGGGCAGACATCTTAGCAACTTGCTGTCATAACCTTGTAATGACCTCAGAGTTTTGCTGATTGAATACTGAATTAAATACTCAACACAAGAATTTTTAAATCAGTTGAGGTTGAAAGATGTTGACAGCTGACAAAATAAACTCAGCTGAATGTCCAATGGTGTAAAAGCGGATAATGCAACTGTTTTTTAAATTTGTGATCACAGCATGGGAGGTGGCTGGAGAGTATGTTTACACTACTCCTGGGGACCAGGACACAGACTTCTTGATGCTGACGCTCAGAGTACCTGGATACAGGTTGAGTCAAACGTTCCTCTTAAAGGAGAAACATAGGAAACAAACTCTTCACCGTATGTTTGCACCACATCACTACATGAAGTATCTCATATCTTTACAGTCTGCCTCAGTCACATGCCAAAGGAAGTGAAAGGAGTGAACTGTCTCGCATCACCTTTGTCTTTGAGACCACTTGTACAGCCGACTGCAAGTTATATTTCCTAGTTGTGAGTGAAAGTCACTGTCACATGTACAATAAACTTCAGATTATATTAAACATGACGTGGATGTGAATATCTATATGTATTTCTCTACAGGGTTTTAATCGGTGGAATAACGATGTGGTGGAACAGTGGAGAGGCAGCAACAGGAAACAGTCGTACTCCTACCTGATCCAGAGCAACGACACCGTCGCCTTCACCTGGACGTTTCAACGAACGGACAACTTCAGCATGGTGAAGCCCGACCACACGTCACATCACAAACATCGACACTGATCTGAGATCATCCAGCATTTACTTGACATAAAACCCAACCCAGTTATGAAGACATTTATGCTTTATACATTTATAAATTCATCATATTTTGTAGTACAACACTATTTATTTATACATTTCATTACTGTGGAGTAGCTAAAAAAGATCAAGCACCACTACTTGTTGATAAATTCTGTAAATATATTTATGCTTAACTGTAGAGGGCAGTCTGGAGCTGTGTGTCCACATCATAAAAAAATCTAAATGACTCTTGTACATTAGAATTAGATATAAAATATACTGTGATAGAAGAAGAAGTACTCATATTTCAAACATATATTTTACTCATATTTTAAACTCAAGTGCCTCCGTGCATTTAACATGTAACTTAAGGTACAAAAGTATCAGCATCAAAATATATTTTGTGTCAAAGTTAAATATATTCAATACAGATATTCAAATACACATATATTCAATACAATACATGCTAACTAACTAAATAAAACACTATAAATCATATATATATATATATATATATATATATATGTATATATATGTATGTGTGTGTGTGTGTGTGTGTGTATATATATATATATATGGATTTAAATTGTTCATGCAAAGTAACTATTATCTAAGGTAATATACAAAAGCAGTAAGAACAATATTTGCCCATGTGTTGTAAGTGTGGAGTGGTTGTTAAAGGGAAAATGGAAATAGTCAAGTCAAACTAAGACATATTGCGCTACTTTCCACCAAAGCTTTTCAAATTGTTCCTTTAAAACAAACAGACAACCGCAGTGTGCGTGTGAAGTGACTCAGCTGGTAAATGATACCTAATGTTTCTCTTCCCTCAGGAGAGACAACTCAGCGGTGACGTTGCAAAGATCTATTCCATCCACATCACCAATGTGGTTGGAGGCGTGGCCTCACAGTGTCGCCAATGTGCCCTGAGCTACACGAAGACCAGCTCGGCCTGTGTTCCTTGTCCACCGGGACACTACATGGTCAACGGGACCGGAGCATGTAGGAGATGCTCACCAAACACTTTCATCAGGACTGCGCAGCCTGTCGGAGAGGCTGCTTGTATTCAATGTGGTCCTAACACGAAGACAAACACGGTAATGAGAAGAAAATAACAAAATCTTTCTAATTATAGAGTCGTGTTTAAATCTACTTGTTTATAATTGAATCCAGAGACACTTACAAAAGAGAAGCCATGTCCTCAGTGTTGTTTCTGTTTTAATCACCTGAGTACTTAAATTTAAATGAAATAATAACGAAATGATTACATGAAATTAAATAGCATTAGTATTTATTTCCATGGTAAACGATTTTAAACAAAATGACATCATTAATATATCTATATTTATATCTACATCTCATGTTCGTTCTTGTGTACCTTACCATGAAGTTACAGGTACAACACTGTTGTTATTTCTAACCAAAGAAATGTGTGTTTTCATTTCCTCAATACACATCATCACATCATAAATCTTCACACATAAAACAAACAGATTTGATGTACACGTACATATGTGAGTTGACTCCCTGACTTCCTTCTCCAGGCGTACTCAGCCTGCCTCAGTGACTGTACACTGGACGTGCCGGTGAGCGGAGGATCACTGCTTCATTACGACTTCTCACCTCTGGCCAACGTTACCGGCTTCCCCAGCAGTCCCCGCTTCACCAACAAAGGCCTGAAATACTTCCATCAGTTCAATGTGGGTCTGTGTGGGAAAGAGGTGAGAAAACTGTGATTCGACGAATGTTCCTTTTTGTTTTGTTTTTTGTAAAAATTTACAAAATGTGTGACGCACTTCTTTTTAACCTGCTGCGTTTCTCTTACAGGGTCGAGTGCCGGCTACCTGTGTGGACAATGTGACAGAGAGCGGGAGGGAGGTTAAAGGTTACGTCTGCCAGTCCACCGTGGTCCCGTCTGAAATTAGAGCGAGTCAGAGCGTCGTGTCCTCGCAGCCTTTCATCATTGGCGACTCACTCGTTGGTACGGAGCGAATGCTGCAGGCGACTGTTGTTGTAAATGAGAGGACAAGATACTCCACATCACATTCAAGATTTTTTTCAACACCACATTCAGTCATTTGCTGGAAATGTATGTTAAACATTAATATTAGATAAGGGCAGAGCACACTGACAGTGCTGGTGTGTTGCAAGTTCACACACACACACACACACACAGGTGTTGTGTTGCATTAGGATTTAGCCACATTTAATATGGCTGTTAAGTATCACCAGGTTATGAAGGATAGAATATGAAATGAAAGAAATGCTGCTGAAATATATATATTTTTTAATTCTTTTCTCAATACTTTTCTCAAGCATTTCCTTATTATAAAACACAATATCTGCCAATCTCCTCACATTTCCATTTATCTCATCTGTACTCTTTGTTTACTGAGAGTTGACAACAGAGTTGACATTTGCTTTGTGGAGTTGCCAGAGAAAACAGCTCAGGGGTGTCTGTTGTACACTGAGTGTGTGCCATTTATCAGATAATAAGAATATGTTGTTTTCCTGAAGGTGTGACCACTGACACAGCACTGAGTGGCATCTCATCTCCAGAGTGGTTGTTCCCCTCTGAGTCCGGCCTGCAAGATGTCATTTTCTATTACAAGTAAATCACAACATGTATTCTGTTTTATAGACTCATTGTGAAGTACGTGCATTTTTGTAACAGAATCAAAAACAGTCTAAAAATGTTTCCAGGTCCAGTGAGACGACTCAGGCTTGTAAACAAGGCAGGTCAGTCACCATCAGACTGAGATGTAATCCCACAGTGACTGCTAAAGATCACATCACGCTGCCAAGGTATTTTACACCAGGACCAGACTCAGCTTTTCATGTCACAATTGGCTCCATCAAAACATTTTTTTTTGTGATGTAAAACTTGTAAAAATTATTTCCTTGTTTCCCTCCACAGTAACTGTTCAGAAGGGACATGTGATGGTTGTACTTTCCACTTCCTGTGGCAGAGTCAGCATGCATGTCCACTCTGTACCAAAGACCACTACAGAGAGATCGTCAGCGCTTGTATCCAGGGAATACAGGTACACAGGCACTGACATAGTGACATAGCGATTGTCCCCATCATTGATCAATCATAAACTCATGATGAGAGATGAAAAGACTTCTAAATATACTGGTCAGGTCTGATTTCTGGGAAAAATACATTAAGTGTGATATAAGAGGTTTGGATTTTGTTTTTCGTGTGGTCATTTAGAGCAGCATGTTGTATTTTAAGATGTGTGAAAACAGACAGACTTAATCACTTGAATAAACAGATATTCATCTAACGTCTATGTAGACATTTTAAGGAATAGTTCAACATTTGAAGAATTTTGTTTTCAGAGAACCACCTATGTGTGGCAGCAGCCGCTGCAGTGTCACGGAGGAGAGACGCTACCAGCACAAAAAGTCAGCGCTTGTGTGACTCTGGATTTCTGGCTCAAGTTTGGTGTTTCCACAGGAACCATTGCTGCTGTGCTCCTCATCAGCATCAGCTGCTATTTCTGGAAGAAGACGCGCAAGTAAGACTGCTGCACTTCACGTTTCCTTTTGCATTTAGAGCTCAAACCTAAACTGATTGTCTGAAAACGTCTTTATTTTTTATTTTTGTATTTATTTCTGCCGTCTTTCATCTCCAGGTTGCAATATAAATACTCCAAGTTGATGATGACTTCTGGGGGTAAAGAGTGTGAACTGCCAACTGCAGACAGCTGTGCAATAATGGAGGGAGAAGACGCGGAGGATGACCTCATGGACCTCACCAAGAAATCTTTCTTCACCAAAATTAAAACCTTCTCGCGAGAGGTCAGTAAACACTCCAGGCACACACACACACTTACAGTACAAGGCTACAAGTCATGTCTTATGTTATAATCAATGTCTTTTCAGAGGACGTCAGATGGATTTGACTCTGTTCCACTCAAGTCATCATCTTCACATTTCCGAACAGAAGAGGAAGATTCCGACGAAGCTTAAATCAGGAAATGACCACATCTTTTTACCAAAGTGCAGAGAGGGAGTGTTGGGCTGTGAATGGG
Source organism: Polydactylus sextarius (assembly GCA_016801845.1). NCBI lineage: Eukaryota > Metazoa > Chordata > Actinopteri > Polynemidae > Polydactylus > Polydactylus sextarius. The sequence goes on from CM028909.1 coordinate 16,065,929, forward strand.
TTTTATTTATTACAAACTGCTTAAGCTTACTGGTGGAGTTTTCAAGCAATGTAATGGTTTTATTTAGTGTTATTTGTCATGTGTTAGGTTTCCAAACCTAACAGTGAAATACAGTCTCCATATTGGGGATATTCTGTGCTTTCAAAACCCATGGTGTATTTCAAAATGATCCAATGCGTGGACAAAAGGCTATACATTTTATACAATTTTTATTATGTATTTCATTTTTTTTTGTTCTATTAGAGCAGCCATCTCGTTCAGTCTTATAGCTTTATTTGGCAGCATGTGAATTATATGTGTTTGAAGATTTGATTGAGATTATGATTGCTATGTTTTACTGTGAGGTAAAGGCATTTTCTACACTGATAAGACAACAAATGTGGATCTGTCTGATTACTTAATTAAAGAAATGTGAGAAGAGAGAGAAATTCAAATGTGTTTTTGTGGTTACCGATGATATTGATGGTTAAAAAGGTGGAAAATAGGCACATAGTGTTAATATTGAAATAATATATGAATTGCCTCACTGCAATTTCACATGTTTTTCTTTCCACAACACATTTTAATTGTTATATCTTGGTAAATCAATTATGATCGTAATCAGTGGTGATGTGTAAATAAGAAAATGAAGTTTTGTGTTTAAGTATTTTATAGTTCTACTTCAGTACAACTTGGAATTATTTCCAATTTCAATTACTTTTAAGGTTTATTTGTTAAAGCAAACACATGAAAATGACATAAAAACAGTATATAAATTAATAAAGATAATAAACTAACTAAATAAATAAATTAATTAAATAACTGACAGTGTATACATTTATAACTTCACCTTGTCATCTACATTGAAATTAATTTATATAAAAATTGTATTCATCAGTGCAAATGAGTAAAAATGCAGTAGTTTTTCTGAATTCTAGAGAAATGGTAGTAAAAGTAGCATAAAATGAAAATATTCAAGTAAAGTACGAGTGTTTTAAACTGTCCAGTGGTTGATTAAATGTGTTTTGTCACTGCCCAGGTTCATCAGTGGTTTGTGGTTTGACCCATTTACTGAGGTGGTGGTGTTTTTTCCGGTAGCACATGAAGGCAGCGCGGCTTTCTGTCGTCCCGTCTGCTCGGGCTGTCCCGAGTCGTATTTTCTCGCGAGACTTCCCGCTGTGTTGCAAGCGGGGTGAAATCTCGGAGGTGTCTGAGAGCGATCAGCGGGGAGAAGAGCGAAAGAGAAGCTGAAAACGTGCACGTACCACGGACGGTGGATCTGCGACATTCAGCAAGAAGGCAGCCCCTTCACCTTAGCGCATATAAAGTTCTCTAACGGCGAGAAGTGTTAAATTTAGCGCCTCTTTTCGTAACTTGGAGTAAAGTTGAAGTCGGGCTCGGAGGACCCACCTCAGTGTGCGCAGAAAGTGCAGTCGGTGGTCGGCAGTTGGTTCTGCAGGAATGTCGCAGACAGAGAGACCCGTGTTTTACCGACAGGAGGTTAACAAGACGATATGGGAAGTCCCGGAGCGCTACCAAAACCTGTCTCCGGTGGGCTCTGGGGCCTATGGATCCGTTTGGTAACTCACTTTTTTCCCCTTTTAGTTTGTGTACGTGAGTTGTAGCCTGGTCACCTAACTTAACCTCCATTCATTTAGACGAGGCCTGCGCTGCAGATGCTAAAGTTAGGTTAGCTCGTCCTGATTGTTGGCTAGCAAGGTGGAGCCACGATGTCTCACAACAAGTAAACCTGCGGGTTTATGATCATTAATCGCTATTATCCACCTGTAAAACCTGTAAATAACCTGTCTAACTTCAGACATATTAACACAAGCTGCACGACATGAAGCTGCTCGGTTGAATTCAACTGGTGGAAAAGTGTCTGATCACAAGGTTGTTACAATCACAAAACTGACTCATCACAGTTTCTACCCACTCACTCACTGTAGTTGTACATTATGTTTCCAGCAGGTAGTTGATTGTCATCAGATCATTTCTGTAAACTCCAAACGACAGGTGATGTAATGTGAGTGGGCTATGTTATGATGAGATTAGTCTATTCTATTATTGCTCATGTGTTTTGGGGAAATCTGGAGATCAAATATTGTAATTATGATTTTAATTCAGTCATAATCATAAACAAATATAATCTGATAATACAGTTTACATGTTGGTGATATAGCCTGTGCTTGCTTTCTTGACATTGATGATCAGTAAGGCTGTAAATAACAATGATTTCATGGTCAGCTACTCTGCAGGGTATTCTTAATCATATTAAACATTTAGTTATGCTTCACTGCATTAAAGGAAGGTGATCTCTCTCCCTCTGCACACATTTGAATACTTAGTTTACAATGGTGTATGCTTTAAAAATAAACTGAATATGCTTTGTTGACGGGTAAAAACATGCAGACATTTTTCCAAAGACTAAAACAATATATACATTGTAAGAACAAGAGCTAATTATTTGAATTTGATAGATTGATAAATCTTCCAAACCTTTACCGTCACCTCTATTGTGACAATATTTATGTTACTGGTGGTTTAATACACGTCTTTAAATGAAGATCTAAATAATATTGTCCAAAATAACCAAAAACAGTGAATACATTTCAGTTTGACTTCACAAATATTAAGGTTATGTCCTTATAATATTAATGTTATGTGTTATATAAAACTAAAATTAATCAACAACTTGTTTCATCCGTTGTCTTGGTAATTACCAGTAATGTTGAGAAGAAATAACTCATTAATTAGTATTTGTCATGAAATTAGTTGGTCATAGTTATATTGATTGTTTACCAATTGATAATTTGTCATTTAGCAAGAAAAAGTTTATTTATACCAAACGAATGAAAATCGCAGATGTGTTTGTGTGTATTTTGACTGTAAAACAACCAGAGGATCCCGACACGTCCACGTGCCCATCGGTTTATTATTACCACATATTACATAAAGCAAAACATATAAACTCGCGCTCATCGTAGGGATAGAAAACTGTACAGTGAATGTTTTCAGGAAACAAATTAGCAGCACAAGCATTTTCATTTACAGTGGAGGTGGAGCCTGTCGATCTGTGCTTCTTATTAGAGGCCCTGGTGGTAAAGTGGATTTCTTTAATGCTGCTCGGTGGTAAGAGGGTAAGCTTTCACAGAGTGGACCCTCTGCTTTGGTGTATCACTGAAACTGGTTGCGCTGATACTATCTAGGACATAACATCACCAGTGCGCTTGATTTAGTGAGCAGATGTTTGTTTTTCAGATGGAGGTGGACAGCTGTGCTGTTGCTGGGCAATGGGATAATCTGTTGCTGGTCAGATTACTGGCTCCTCACCAGTGTGATTGTTTTTTTTTTTTCGAAACAGCACACTGGTTTATATTATCAGTGTTTACATTGTGGACTCTGTTATTTTACACATGAACTGCACAGTTTTCTAATTTGTCTCTTATTTTGTTATCTGAACTTATTTAGTTATCAGGGTAGAAAAGGTGGTAATACCAGCAAAGCACTCTGTGTTTGTGCGGCTTCATATTTTGCTGCAGTATAATTGCTGGCGTGTTTTGAACAGCTTTAAGGTGAACGTTTTCTCTCACGGATGCACGTTTGTGTGTTTTTTTTTATTATTATTATTATACGGCTGTTTTAAAATTGTCATTCCTCCATATTTTATTTCGGCACTTTATTTATTCTTTTGTTTTTTGTTTGTTATGGGAGAGATGAGAGAGTGACGTGCAGCAAACAGCCTGGGCTACATATAAACTTGATCTGCTTCAATAAAGTCTTGGCCTCAGTAATACACAATGCACAGTTTATCAGACGACCACATTTTTGATGTGTTTTCATTGTCTGACACATCAATCCACACTTGTTTTAAAAAAGAAAAATGAAAACAAGAGGCTCATGTGGATGGAAAATGTTGTAGATCGTTGCCTCAGTAACTCAAGATATCACTGTACCTCCAGTCACAGTGGGTTGGGGGCCGATCTGAGCAGGAGGAGGTGTTTGGGTTTGGTTTAGAAATGACAGTCTGCCTTCAGAATTCAGGACAGGCTTGAGGGAAGGCTGCTCCCAGTCTGCTGAGAGATGACATTTTTTGCTGATGTCGCTCTTTTTCCCTCAGCCTTCAGCAGCTCTTACTTCACCAGAAAAAATAACTTTGCTCTCAATTCTGGTTTTTTTTTTTGAGAGCAAACTCAGCTCATTCTGGGACATATGAAACAGTTTTTCATATCTGCTTCACAATGACCTGCTTGTTCTTCTTCTGTTCAGTTCTAGTTTAAAGTCTTTTCAGGTGGCGTTTGTCTCTTTTAAAAAAGCTGTTTATAAAGTATTGAGTATGGAAGTCTGTGTCTTTCAAGCTTTTTTACACTGTTGCCCACTTTTTGTTTCAGTTCTGCATATGATGTGCATAGTCATTTTAAAGTCGCTGTGAAGAAGCTCTCTCGGCCGTTTCAGTCCATCATCCATGCCAAGAGAACATACAGAGAGCTGCGGCTGCTTAAGCACATGAAACATGAAAATGTGAGTCAACTTACATTACATTTTTGTCTGTTTTTTTTTTCTTTTCTGCATGTGTGTTTTATTGTTCACAATGAGCCTCATTGTGTAAATTTTACAATGGTTTCCATGTATTTGCAGGTGATTGGCCTTCTAGACGTCTTCACCCCTGCTACTTCTCTGAAGGAATTTACTGATGTGTAAGTTGTTTCAAATGCCCTCCATAAACCCTCAGCAACACATTTAACATCATTAACAACAAACTGCAGCCTTTAGTTTCTCAGCAGAAGACACTTCCTTTGGCTGGGAAACACCTGGAGTCGGGCCAGCAGAGCGAACACAGTGGAACACTTCTTAGACAGTCTGCTCTCTTAGTTATTCACTCTCTGAGTTATTTCTCCACCAGCTTCCTTCCCTCTGTTCCTTGTTTCTGGCTTTGTGACACACACACATTGTAGCTGCTGTGATTTAGACAAACAGGTAGTTACTATTTGTTGATGTTGAAAGTTGTTAGAAGTGGGAAGTGGACAGCTAGACGGTGACTCATTCCTCAGACATGCGCACTGCCTCCCCCGTTGTGCGTGGAGTGTCTGATTCTTTCTCTTCTCTGTGCATTTTGTCTCAAAATCAAATTAGGGTGGATTTCATTCAGCAGGAGAATATGCCTCAACTGAAAACTTAGAGCCTGATTTGTGTTTCCTTATGCATTTTGAATTTATGCTTCGTGTTTTTTCTAGTGAAAATGATTCATCTCTACTATTTTGGAGCACTGGGCGGTGTAGCACGTCGTATCTCAAACTGTGGCCAACAAAATTGGCAGCATTGTTTCCAATATCTAACATGCATGTTATTTGACGTGGGAGGAAAACCCTCATAAATAACTGGGAGAATATGCAGACTCCCAAGAGCTGAACCCAGGAACTGTGGTTTTGAGGCTTGATGACAGCTTTGCCTGATGTTCTTTTCTTTTTCTATTTTTTTTTTTTTTTAAAGAAACTGAAAAACAGAAAATATTGTACATTTTACCTTTGTCATTCAACTACACAGGACATACTTAGATAATTACTACGCCATCTGAAATAAGGATTTGAAAAGCATTTTCAAGCAGTTTGATTTATAGATGTTATTATTTCCTTTATGGTCATGTGTTCTGGTGAAGCAGGGTTTCCGTCACAAGTGTTTTGCCAAGATGACTCCGATATGATATGATGTATGTTGATCAGTACAGCTGGAACATGATAAATATTGACAATCGTAACTATGAAACCTCTGCTGGTTCCTCTGTAATATATTTTTTTATGTAGCAAAGCTGGTGTTTATTTCAGCCTTTTGCTATAAAGTTGTGTAAGTTCTGTTCTATGCTAGATCACACATCCTTTGATCTATTGAAAGCGATTCACAGTCAGATCAGTGCACAGTTTGATAGTTCAGTGTTCTGTCTTTCTCTCTGTGAGCAGCCTCTCTCGTGGCCTTTTCATATTTGACAAGGAAACATAACAGCAGTACGAGGTGCTATCTTTGTGAGTGAGTAAGTTGTGCAAACTTGGGAAGTACCACTGCAAATGTGAAGAAAAGGAACTTCAGTAAAACCTTTTTGTGGCCTCAGATGAGCCGTGTGAAGCTGAGCAAATTCCTCTGTATTAACCATACTATTAGCACATAAAAAACCCGAATGTGCAACACCCATTACATTATGGGCAATGCAGGGGCCAAGTCTAAATAAAAATAGACGATAACTCTTTTACTACTGGGTCCACTTTGATTCTTCTTTAAATAAACTGCGTATCGTAAGTATGGCAGTCTTACAAGAGCTCAGTACTAAATTGGCCGAGTTCTCTGAATGTGCTGCAGTTTTACAAAGATAACTTATCTCTGTTGGGACATAAAAATATGCTGAAAGTTTTTCTTTTTACTTTACGTTGCAGTGAGTCTGCTGGCTGTTGAAATGTAGAGTTGTCCTCTCACAGATGCCCCACCCTCCTGCATTAGCATAAAGTCATGGAAGGCTAAAGGCGATACAAGGTCACTCGTGGCTGTGTGTGCACCGGAGTGCTGAGGGAAGGGAAAAGAAGGAGAGAGGATAGTCGGGTGGCGTGGAAGCAGAAACCCCAAGCTGCCAAGTGTGTTTTACGATACATAGAAAAATAAACACTGCGTCGCATTTGGCCAGAAGTAAATATGACTTTTTAACTGCACATCTGTCGGCAGATTTGAAATGTGCATGTAAATATGTAGGAAAAATCTCAGATATGCAGGTGCTGTAAGTGTGCGTTCTTCCTTGGCTCTAAAAATACTGAGTGAGTCACAACGCTGCAGCGAGGCTTCTCACTGCTCCAGCCATGCTCCTGTTCCTATAGGAGGGAGAAAACAGAGGTCACTATTTATATCGCTTTTTTTTTCCAAGGCGGGTCAACTCTGGAGAGGGTCTGTGTTCCTGTGTGTGTGTGCAGCTGAGAACAAGTTCAAGCGTGACCAGCCGCTATTTTAAAACCTCGCTCTCTGTGCCGTGTGAGAATAGAAAAGTATCCATGAAATGGGTGTTTGTTGAGCAGCAGACGGACGAAGCAGCACATGGCTCTGTGTGTGTTTTGGCTACAGAACCGCCACTGTCGTATCCAGCTCTTGTTCTTCTTTCAGACGTGCTGTGTGGGGATTTTTAAACAGCTTTGGGGTTGGATTTGAATTATGGACTTTTAAGTCCCATTAAGCACCTTTAACTGGACGTGTGGTTAAATGACATTTCGTTTGTGGAGGTTTCAGCTTTTTATGCTTCCAGAGAATGAGATTCAAAAGAAGCAGCAGCTAAACTCTAACCTCATATAGGCGAATGGGAAATTACTTTAGGTCCACAAAAGTTTGGAAAAAATGCTGAAAGTCGAAACGTATTGATTCATAGAATTATAGAATTTGTTTAAAAAAAAAGAAATATATATCTCCTGGCATCTGTTATTTCTTTTAACCAAGCGTCGTTTCTGATCGGCAGGTATCTTGTAACACACCTAATGGGCGCAGATCTCAACAACATAGTGAAATGTCAGAAGCTCACGGATGATCATGTGCAGTTTCTCATATACCAGATCCTCCGAGGATTAAAGGTGAGGTCATAAAGGGAATAGTTTGACATTTTGAGAAATATGAGGGTAAGATTAGAGGACGTACACCACTCTCATGTCTACTTTGTTCAGGATACTGGGTCGTTGCTTGCGTTTAACCAAGTTATTATGATATTATAATGTTAAAAATGAATCGACCTGAATCATTTAGATTTTTTGCAGCACCTGTTTTTATTTATGTTATTTATTGACGGAGCTGTGTATTGATATTATGATTTTAGATGAGAACATGCAGGTTATTGTAAAACTCAGAAACAATTGCTCATAACTAACTGGTAAAGTCACAACTTGATACGAACACTAATTTTTTTGGTGCAGATTAAATGAAAAGGGTATTATGTGTTAGAGGGATTTAGAAGTGCTAATAAGCAGATGTTGTTTCCATTAGACAGATTAGAGCTTCCTGTTTGCTCCACATTTCCATTTTGTTTCGTTGCTGTAGCTCTGTATAATGAACAGACAGGTAGAGAGTGGTGTCTGTCTTCTTAGCATCTAACCCTGATGTGATCTGTTAATGATCTAGCTTTAATGATAAATGACTTATTTTCTTTTGATGTTTCTCTAACATGTTTACAGTCTTTAATCAGCACATCTTTAAAGTGACGTCACAGTTTAACATGTATGTTCTCCCTCATCTCTCTCCAGTATATCCACTCAGCCGACATCATTCATAGAGTAAGTGCTATATTTTGAATTTTGGTCTGACAAATGCCATTCGATCCCAGCCTCTCTTTCTGGAGGGCACTATGTGAGAGGTTTTATGACATGTTTCACTTGGCTCTGTTAATCTTGTGCAAACACAGATGGGAAGCAAAGTCATAAACAGAACCTTTTTTTGACTGTCAGTGATGTACTACTTTTTTAATTTTGTTGTTAACAGAGTAGAAACAGATCAGTTTTCATTCATGAATAGGACACATTTACACATGTACCATCTATCTCATGTCACACTTATCATCTGAGCTTTAATTACACTACTTCGCATTCATGGGTATCCTCCTCCTCAGGATTTAAAACCTGGTAACCTGGCAGTGAATGAAGATTGTGAGCTGAAGGTCAGTGAACTACTGCCCTCATTTAAAATATTACTTTAGCCTGAATCTGCCAACAAATGTGAATATTTTTCAAACAATTCTTTCTTTGTTTTCTCACTCACTCTCTCTCTCGCGCTTAAACCGCCCTCAGATTTTGGACTTTGGTTTGGCGCGGCACACTGATGATGAGATGACCGGGTATGTGGCAACCCGCTGGTATCGAGCTCCAGAGATCATGTTGAACTGGATGCATTACAACATGACAGGTACAGGCTAATGCTAATATTGATATTTAATGGATTAAAATAAATCTGATAACGTTCCTGTATATCAGCAGAACATGTCTTTATCATTTATATTCCTTATATATGATGTATTCGCTGACGCATGTTGATAGTATATATACACTTTAAAAGCTTTGTCTATACATCACAGGTGACTTAACATTGGCAAACAGCTGTTAATGTTTGTGTCCTGCTTCTCTGTTTCAGTGGACATTTGGTCAGTGGGGTGTATAATGGCAGAACTCCTCACTGGACGAGCTCTGTTTCCTGGCACTGACCGTATCCTTTTTATTTGAGAGCACAGAGCTGACATTGCTGGTAGATGCTGACCCAGCGTTTGCATAACAAATCATATAGGTTAAAGCTACTGAAGACTTTGTTGTTCAAGGTAGTCGTTCTACTTTTTATTTTCTTTTGCCAGCACAGTAGGAGTAGCTGATTTGCAGTTCTTCCCGTTTGTGTGTGTTTTATTCTCTTTGTGCAACGATTGTGTCTTTTTCCACCCTGTTTCCTGCCGTCAAACAGCTGATGTCCAAACACAAACAAACAAAAAAAAATCTGTCAAATTTTTCAAGGGCTCTGCATCCACCCAGTTATCCTCAAGCAATGTTGAGGGTCACTGCACTGTATGTCCATAAACCACTTGTTTAGACTAAAACCTGTACTCTCCTGCACAGCCTCCCTCGCAGCCAAGATCAACCACAAAAGAATTTCTGTCCTGTCTCTATCAACTACTTCCTGCTTTTGTGTTTTGTTTTTTTTTTCTTTCAACACGATGCTGCTTGAGGCACCTTTACAGTAAAAATGTAACTCACATCATAACTATTTCCACCTTTTCTCTGGCTTGACAGATATTCTCTACTGTCATGTTGCTACTCGAGTGTTTTAACTCCACTTACACTGTCACTGTGCACTGTCGGCTCTGGTCCACCGTCTGCCTGCACCACTGTATTAGCCCTAACAATCTGCAGTGTCTGTGCATTGAATTGTGTTTATCTTTCTTTTCCCCTGCCAGGCTTTTCAGACTAATGGCTGTGCTTGTAAGTAGGTGTGCACCTGTGCTGTCCACTACCCTCTACTCTTTTCTCTTTTACTATTGTCAGCTGTAATTAAATTTGTTCTGCTTCCACAGGTTCAAACACTCCCTCTCCTTTTCTCTGTATGAAACATAAAGTAAACTGAGCCAATTTGAACATGATTCACAAAGAGGTCAGATTACAAGTTTTCCCTCCGTCCAGCGTCTGGTCTTCCTTTACCGTGTGCTTGTAGACATTGATCAGTTGAAGCTTATCATGCTGCTCGTCGGGACACCAGGGCCTGATCTCTTGATGAAAATATCTTCAGATTGTGTGAGTTCCCAAAGTTATGCAAGGTGTTTTCTCTAACTGTTTTTTCTGCTCTAAACCTGCCACTTTGCTGTACAAAATTAATACAGCTGCTTTCTAAATGACAGCATGTTTTCCTTCCTTCAACTTTGTGGATTTGACTCTTGCTTTCTGCCTCTTTAACCGAGTGGATAAAGTGGTGTTTGCTGTGAGATTTTTGTGACACAGGTGATTAAGTGCTGAGCTTTCATTGACCAACTGCAATGCAAACTGTTGTGTTGTTCTTAACTCTCTTCTTAACTTTTTTTTGTTTGTTTTTTGTCACATTTTGCTTCAAAGCTTGAAGTTTGCTTTTCAGCATAACATTGTAGTGCGTCTAGAGTTGAGCCACACAGTGTTAGGTTGAGAAGCAGCTTCTTAACCAACTCTGCTCTGTCGCTATACTCCCCTTGACACAAGCTTCATAGATATAAACCAGCTTCAGCAGATAATGCGTCTGACAGGAACGCCCCCAGCATCTCTAATAAGCAGGATGCCGAGCCACGAGGTGAGCAGGATCTACAGTCGCTCTCTTTAGACCAGACAGCAGCCGGGGGGGCAGGATGACAGTCAGACCTGCTCTAACACACGCTGCCTTTTAGTTTTCAAAGCTACGCATCTTTTTATCTTGAGTGATGCCTCAAAATGATATATTAGTTTCCTACAAATTGTAATATTTAACTAGTATTTATTTTTAACTTACTGGCCACACTTAAAACAGTATAACACTTAAAGGACTACTGCTTTGGTCAAGTGCAGTGTAGGAAGCAGCATGGCCGCTAAAGCCCACTGGCAGGGCCTTAAGATTTTTGTTTTCCAGGTTGATGACAGTGTTTGTGTGTCACATGCTGGTTACACGTAACTCTCACTATTGCTACAGGAGGCGAAATTTTGTGGTAAAGACCTTCCTGTGCTTGTCACTTCACTCAAGTGGCATTAAAATCATCCTTTCAGAGTTAAACGTGCATCGTGTGTAGTGTCGAGCTCACTCTTGGCTATACAGTACTTACTAACAGCATTTTCTGTGTTGAATTTTCTTCCTCGTGTGGTTTTCTTTCTGTTTGTGTTTTGTGCATTTCCTGAAGCTTTCAGCATTATTTTGTAGAGTTTGCGTTATTCTCGATTCCATATGATAAAATATTTGTCAATCTGCAAACAAGACCTTTTCTTTTTCTTTACTCACCGGGACCATTGTGAATTGTAAAATGAAAATGTCTGTCTGTGTCTGTGTTAAGAAAATGGCAGCAAGAACATATAGGCCTTATTTTCCCCCCTACCACAACAACAACAGACTCAAGACGCCACGATGTGAACTGAATATTGAAAATAACTGCGGTGTAAAGACTCATTCTTCGACTGTTTAAACTAAAAAGACAAAAAACTTTTAGTTCCTGCTGCTCCAGTTTCAACAATGCTAAGACCACTCGCCATTGCTAGGCAACACATCAGCTGTCAATCATTTTTCATCACAAGCTACGCCTAGATATCTATCAACATAACCTCTGTATGAGTTTTTGACTTCTTGTATAACACTTCAGCTATGTGGCTTTAATTTGTGCCATAGGCAGTTAGTAACAAAGAAGACCTTGTTTACCGTAAACAACACTTGTTGTGTACGAGGAAACACAAATACCTTTGGTTTCATAGGGAAATAAAACTGTGAGTTCAAAACTAAAACTAAACTTGGTTGGGTAAACTGCAAAGAGCTTGAGTGGAACCAACATGAGTGGAAAAAAAAAATGAGGGCATTATGAAACAGGAGGCAGTGAATGTGGGCGACATGTTGCTGCTGGTAGGAGCTGATATTTGATAAATTTTGTGCTATTTTCTCAGGCCAGGAACTACATCAGCTCCTTGCCAGACATGCCCAAGAGGAACTTTGCTGACGTGTTCATTGGTGCCAACCCACAAGGTAATACCAGAGAAACAGGTTTTGCCCAAAATCAGCAACGCTGAGTTATGGTGCAGTCCCTGCTGACTGTTACTTCTGTTAAAATCACACTTGTCTTTTGTGAGTAATGTTTTTTTTTTTTTTTTTTTACATCAGGACACAAGGAGTCATAAAATGATGAATCATTCTAATCTGTTTTTTTTTTTTTTTTTTTTAAGCCGTGGACCTTTTGGAGAAAATGCTGGTTTTGGACACAGACAAGCGGATAACTGCAGCCGAGGCTCTGGCTCATCCATACTTCTCTCAGTACCACGACCCAGACGACGAGCCTGAGGCTGCGCCGTTCGATCAGACCTTTGAGAGCCGTGACCTTTTGATCGAAGAGTGGAAAAGTATGCGTTTGAAATGTTACTAAAACAAATAATTATCAAATGTATTGATGTTAAAGAATGTTGTTGTTTGGCGATTGCTTATTTATTTTTTAATCTCTTGCAGCGATGACCTATGACGAACTGTGTAGTTTTGAGCCACCTATCTTTGATGAGGACGACATGCAGTAGTGAGACGCACGAATTGCATCAACCCCAGCGCCTGAAAAAAATTGTAACAATTTCAAAGATGTATGTTTAATGTTAAACTCTGACACTTGTATCAAAGTGTTAAGCAGCCTTTGTCCTTTATCATTAATTAACAAAACGTTCTCAATTATTAACCCTTGGAAGGAACACAGTACCAGTGCAGGAAAATGAATGAATAATGTCATTATTCTCACTTATGAACCACTAATGTTGATGGTCCGATGCTGGGAAATGTCTCTTCTTGCCAATAGCTGAAATAGCTTTATCTACTTTGGATATTTTTTAAATTTGGAGTTTTGACGACTCATCACTGTGACTCTGAGATGCTGAAACACCTGGACCTATAGCTGTGCTATTTGTGCTTTACATTTTCTATTCAGTAACTTATGAATAAGCTTTTGTGTCTATCAATCAAAAAAAAAAAAACAAAAAAACAAAAAAAACAAACATGCTCATCTACCGCCCACCCTGCCACGTTGTCACATAAAGCACTGGGTCACGTGTATTTGTTGAGATGATTTTCGATTCATTATCATCTATGATTTCTGCGTTTTAAGACATAACTGAAGGGTTTCTTATCTGTGACAGAAGTAGATTTTACAGACTGTTTTTTTTTTTTTAAACAAAAAAAACAAAAAACAAAATATGTGACAAATTGGGAATGTGCCTGTTCCGTGTACTCACTGACTTTTAGTGCTCACCAACTGAATTTCGCACATTTTAATGATTGTTTTGATAGTTTAGACGTCCTGTGAGACTCTTACACATATTTTTGGCTACGCAGAAAAATCTGAGCCTTTTTACTGTTTTAAAGACAATTGCTTTTCAACAAGGCACCTGAACCGGTAGGGAGGGAAAAATATCAATGGGTACATGCCCGACTCAAAGAATATGTAAATATATGTGCCATAATGGTTAAATCTCTCGACATATTGTGGTTATGTTATGAAGCAATCACTTTTAGCATGTACATTAGTTAAAGACTTTGTGCGTCTGCGAGAGTGTGTTGTTGGTTTACAGGAATTTTATGTGTCATGCTGAAACCTTTAATAGAAATACTGCTTAAATGTGTAAAAGAGGGATTATAGATGTATTTATACTTTGTGGAGGTGGTATTTATAAACAACAGTGGAAAGATCCCTTAAACTATTTTCAGTCCAGCAAAGCAACTACTATCTTCAGTCCTTTGTTTAACAAAATAAAGACATATTTTTAAGAGACCTACGTGTTGTTGATTGCTTCTACAGTGCGGTTTATGTAGTGTACATGAATGCATGTGGATGAAAAATACATAAATACAAAATAAATTGCAACATTAAATATGTAATTTGGGGTTTTTAATACATGTTTTAATTTTCTTTCAAGCACCCATAATGGCAAATGCTGTATCTGCCTATTTCCGTCAGTAGAGTATTTGTAAAAGAATCTGTTCGCTTGTTTGTGACAAAAACTTGAAACGTTCATATCAACATGATCTGATGAAAGGACTTGTTATTGTTGCTGAGGTTAATTTTCTCTGTTTGAACTTGTTCTGATTCTGCAGAATAACTCTGAGACAAGTTACATGTCTGATGATTCACACACACTGTTGCATGTGGCCTCTGCAACAACATTTAAAGCTGTAAACAAAATACATTTATACACAAACAACTGCACTAATCCACAGTGTGGAATTCAAGTGTATCTGAATTTTTAGTTGGTTAATTGGTTAATTTTTACAATTATTGAAAAACGTAATAACAAAGAACAAAGTTGCACTCCTGGAACAATAACTAAATGAGCTAAACCTCTTTTAGCCTCAACAATAAAGTACTGTTTATATATTAACATCAGTCATAATAAGGTAAAAACATATAACAGTATAAGTCAAAATAGTAAAAATCTTGCATTAAGGTCTTTCAGCTTTGTTGTGTTCATACTTGACATCCTATTCCTACAGAATGGTTTAACTGTAAAACATCTTCCCTCTCTGGACACAAAGATCATTTAAGACTATCAGTATTACATGTTTACAGAGGCCATATTTACTTCCTCTGTAAAACTTCCACCAGGCAGAACATTTGACATTTTAGGGACATTTGTCATTGTTGTGTTACTGGCTCGTCACTCAAATTCAACATATTGTTCCCATTGTCATAGAAAAGAGCAAATAAATGATATCAACGGGTCGATCAGTGTCTCTGTTGCTAAGGCTGGATCACCAAACCACTTATGAAGTTTTGGGTTAAATTCTTTATTAACAGTTTTTGTTAAATAAGTGACTTTGTAATATTAATCAGTTTAGGATTCTGGTATTTGAAAGTTATTGAGAAAATGCAAGAAAAACAGTTAGTGAGCTATGTATAGTCTTCTAATGTTATTCCTGCCTCTCCACCTCCACACTCACTATTTGTTGATAGTTTTTTTCAGGGGAAATTTAATTTTCTTCAGAATTATTTCTTATTAAGTACAATATCAAGGCAAGCAGTTCATACAGCTTATTTATGACTCAGACTTGCGGAGAAACAGTGTGTTTACGTTGTTCTAAATAAAGTGGTGCTTCATCACATGTACATATTATGTGTTTATTAATTGGTCGATCCGCTGTTACAGTTTGTGGCCGGCAGCTTCAGAGCAGTAGAGTCCATGAAGATGTTATGTTATGATGCTCAGGTGGAGACTTCATCACTGGAGCGGCTCTGAGCAAAACGAGCCAGTGCGCATGCGTGGAACATTCGATCACTGGTGGTGTAGCTAACGGCTAAGCTACGGGTCCAGCCAACATGGAGAGAAAAGGTAAATCTTTACACCGACACTCCACACACTGACTGGGCAATGTTAGCCCGCGTATGTATCTTTGTATGTTTATGTCAGTATTGTACTGAATGTCATATATGTGAAGTTTAGCCGAGCTGCATGCATTCAGATGGTAGGTTTAATTAAACGCGTCTGTCACGCACTGTTGAGCTACGTTAGCTTCCCAGACGTTAGCTTTAGCTTCAATGGGACATGTCAGGATTAGCGAGCTACGTTTAGCTTTCGAGGTCTTTCTATTGTATACACAAGCTGAAACACTGACAATAATACTGTATTAACCGACCAACAAGGAAGAAGAGTGCGTTAAATTACTTCATGCCACAAAAGCGTCGCTGTTTTGATGAACTGTTACCTTTGTGAGCAGCAGCTTAGTGATGTAAGTTAACGTTAGATGGTTTCCAGTATCAGACTGGTTCTCTAAAGCGCCTCAGTTGTGATGTAGATAATGTTATTTATAAACATGGCATGATATAACGCACAGTCACACGAATATACGGGCTGTTAGGTGAGGTAGTTGTATCCTTTACCTCGGGCAGTGTCATTTTTTTTGTCTTGAGTGTGAGCTGGAGAAGGCATCAAAGATCATTTGTCACCGGTTTCTTCTGACAGTTTGGGCACTCCAGGCGAGGAAGAAGAGGGCGAAAGCAAAGAAGACCAGCAAAAAGTGAGTCTTTGCCCTGCTGTGTACCCGGTAACCTCATATTAATCAGTTTGCCAGCTGCACCTTGTCAGTGGTGGGTGTTTGCTGCAGATTTGACCCGAGCTGTCTGTACATGATCCATCCGATCCATTTAGATATGAAACTGACAAAAGGTCAGGCTTGTTTACACTCGCACTTTATTTTTGCCTGTGCATGATCCAGAGATAACTAAGTGAAAGGCTGATTATCATATCTAAGACGGATCAAGAGATTCGTCCCGCTGGCTAGGTTTCCATACCTGTAGTAGCATTATGACACAAAGCTTCAGACTGCTGTTTTAAAAGGGTAGGACGTCGGTGTAAAACATGAACTAAACAAGATTAAAGCTACATCCTTCTCTGAAGCTATTTTATGAATTATAGCATTATTATGATTATTATTCTTATTATATGCCTTATGGGCTGAAGATTGATAACACAAATGTTGCTCTCCAGTGCTGATTGTTGTAGTGTTCCTAACAATCTACTAATGATGCCATCAGTGGCATCCTTTGGAGTCTTACATAACAGCTTGTGCTATATTTAAAATGAGAGAATGAAGAAGCCCACATCAGCCCACCGAAGCATGGTGTTACACTGAAAACAGCACTATCGCTGATATTCATCTCCAGTGTTATCTTCATGGCAGAATCATGTTCGTACAAATCCTATAGTACCAAGGAACTGGATATAATTATAAAACTATAAAATAGTACTGTTGCATGCCATAGTCATTGCTTAGATACTGAGCTCCATTTCTACACAAGAGTAGTAACACTGTCAGTCTTGTTAGAGTCTCTCAGAAATCGTATGAAAGAGTGACTTTAATATTCAAACACACAGTTGCTTCTCGCCCAAAGTGATGAGCAGTGGCAAAAAATAGGAGCACGCTCTGAAAACGAGAGCAACCATGTTTTTTTTTTTTTTTTTCCTAGAAAAGATGACTAATTACAGTTGTGTCTGGCTCCACATCTAAGTAATGATATTCCTCTGGTTTCTCCCCATCTTCTATTCTCTGACAGATAATAAAGTAGTGTGACTGAGCATGAATTATTTGTCACAGATTAAAATTGGCTCCTATGAATTGGTTATTATTAAAAGAACCACAGTAATTGCACCACTAGCAAATGCCAAATTTCAAATGGGAAAAAAATCCATCATTAGAAAGTCAAAATTCATTTACAGTAATTAGGTAATTAATTGCAGCTGTTTTTTCATTGGTGCATAAACACGTGTAAGGCATCTTTGCTTCAAATAGCTGTGTCAGGTATTCATTTTCAGATTTCTTTGGATACAGTCAGTCAGTCTGAGACACGTCAGACCAGTTTAGGGATTTATTTGAATGTGATCTTAGCTCTATTTGCTCCCACAGTGAGAAGCAGCTTTAATCTCCTCTTCGGAGGGAGTAACGTCAGGTTGTTTAGCTTTCAGTGTAACATTAGCAGCTGTATTGTCAGCAGACAGATTATAGGATAGTACACATATATAAATATACATGTACATAGTGCTCGCATGCCACTGTGTTTTATTGCTGCATGAAATGTCTGGATGTTTCTCTGAGATTGAGGATGTTGTGAGCTTTAAAAGCTTGACCTGCTTTTCTGTTTTGCACACGAGCTGTAAAAACAGCACGTTATACTTGAAATGCAAGAACCACTATATTTATGTTTAACATTTAAAGATTTGTGTGACTAAAATATTAAAACCTCAAATGAGACGTAGCTTTAATTAAAAATCGAAAGTACGTTACGCTTATGTGTAACTCTTGACCGCCGTGTCGTGCTTTGATACGTTTTTAGCTGTGGTTATTGGTGACACACCAGTTAACATGGTTTTAAAAAAGTCTGCACACAGAGGTTGAATTATGTGTGTTAAGTGTCAAACATCAATCGTGAAATTTTAGCGCACTAAAATATGACATGTGAATGCATCATTTATGTGTTGCGGGTTATGTAATGTTTTGGGCCATTCTCTCAGTATTGTTTTATAAATCTCTTTAGTTTTTTGTTTAAGCCTCTATGGCTCTAGATGGACTTTGTATCTTCTGTGCGACAAACTGGCAAATGACTGAACTTTGTAATTGTGGGACAGCAGTAGCATGAAGCTGTGTATCTTAATCTGTTTCTTTATGTCGACGCATATATTTTTTCTCCTTTCAATGCAGCTGCAATTTGTTCCTCTTGTCTCTGACCCTAGTGATTTATTATAGCGTCTCTTCCATTACCAAATACTGAAATCCTGATTCAGCAGTGTTATATTTTCCTAATTCATATAGATACGTAGCCTACTCTTTGCTTAAAATGGGCCTGTGGTAAAATTAGTAAAGCCAGTCTTATTCAGACACGTGTTGACAGTTTAATAGCAGAGTGGTAAGAAATGTGCTCAGCTGCTTAAATGTTTCCTATGGTTTTTGTAGGATCCTAGTCAGTGTGGATCTGCTGTGGCAGGAAGCTTTTTTTTTTTTTTTTTTTTTATTGGATTTTAATAGTTAGGTTGATTGTTCCAGTCATCAATAAGGTGTGGTTCACCTGAAAAGTGCCTTTATAATCCAAGACATTTTTCCTTTCTTCAGCTGCTTTGCATCTCTGTCAAACTGCTGTTAATTTGTTCATGTTTATTTGTTTTTTAAAAAAGATACAGATCAGTAAAAACTGCCTTGATGGGTATCAGCAGCACTCTTGTAGATTCGTTCTGGACATGCCTTTTCAGCTAATGTAGAACTTGAAAGTCATTGAAATTATGGGAGAATCTAAATGGTGTTTAACATTTACTAAAATTAGAAATATAATTAAAATGCCATTGATTAGATAAAGATAGAAACTGAAAAAGTTTCCTCATGGTGACATTTGTGCTAAATTTAAAAGCAGTTACACTAAAGTTTAGAACTTTTTCTTTTTTTTACTAAATGATTCAAGTTGCAACCTGTTACAGATACTAGACTCCACAATCATGGTGTTTTTTAAATTTTGTAATTTATAGGGTGGACGCCAATGAATGTTACCTGTAAATAAACCCGTGAAAAGATGAAGGACATTTTATTAACTTTGAAAACCTTTCAGTTAAACAGGGATACATTCCTGTAATTAAGTAATTACAGATAAGCAATAATAACAGTTAAGATTTGTGTATTGAGACAGGAAAGAACATTACTAGGCCTGTGTCAATAATATGATGGTTCTTGTATTCGTCTATTAGACAGCCAACCAATCCCAGAGCTCGACAGCAGACCCAGCATGAAGCTTCGCCTCAGGAGCCTGAGGAACCTGAGGAGATTCTCGGCTCGGATGATGAAGAGCAGGAGGATCCTAATGACTACTGCAAAGGTGAGTCCCAGCTAACTGTCTGTTTATGCACAAACTTTAATTGTTGTTAACACTTAAAGGTGACAGAGAATCAAAAACCGTTTTTACCTCGTCTTTGTTGAAGAAAGGTGTCCACCCACATTCAGGAACAAAAGTGCTGGAAACTCTGAACATCTCCTTTTCATAGAAATTCCTCTTTTAGAAATGTCGCTAGAAAATGGGTCAATTTCAAAAACGGTTGTTTGTGACATGAAATGTATCTCACTGCCCCCCCACTCTGACTCCCCTTCCCTCCCCTTTAAAGGTGATTAGCTGTAAAAAGACGGTCTGTCCATGTTACGAAGCTGGTGAAGTTACATTCATTTGAGTGACAGTGAAGGAGCCAATCAGTGTCAAGTGTTTGTATTTCATAATGAGGTTGCCAGTTAAGATGCCAAATAGGTGCAAAACCACACGTTTAAAATCCCCCACCCTAAAATATGTTTCTGAGAGGTTTTTATGAATCTTCTGAGGCGTTACACATCCAACCAACATTTTATTGTGTATTTGTCGCATCACAGAACAAGGATCAAAACCCTGTTCAACCGTTCTCTGTCACCTTTAAACATTGGACTAAAGTGTTGCTTCATACTTGGTGCAAGTCAGTGCATGAACAGCAGAGTTTAGAAGCTGCATGCTGGACAGTAAACCAAATGACGATAACCAGGTGATTAAAGGATCGATTACAGCTACACTGTTGTACCACCACACTGATCTGTGAATCTACCCATTTATGTTTGATATTGTAAATACAATAAAAAGTGAAAGGCCAATAAGTGATTTCTAGTACCTGTATGAAAAGCAATATTTTCAAGGTTTTTCTCTGAAGTCTCCCGTCATGTTCACACAGCCACAGCGCTGGTTAATCTAGTATCAAGTTGTAACAGACATGTTCAAATAAAACTGTCTGTATGGAGCCTAACTGATTATCTTAGTTTGACACAAATCTTACAATAAGCCTTGTAATGATTTGCTACTGCCAGAAACGAAACAGATACAGTCACTCATGAAGTCCTCTGTTCACTACATTAGTAATTCCATCAAATATGTTTTTTAGAAAATGTTTTATCTTGAATCTGATTAACAGTGTCGTGTGTCGATTAGTGTTTTAAGAAGGAAACATTCAGATTAATTGACAAATTGGTAAAATATTAATCTTTAGGTATATTATTCTATAGAAAAGTAGTCATTAGTGACAGCCCTGTTAAATGTCTGAATAATATGGATTTTCTTTTCTTCTAGGTGGCTACCACCATGTGAAAGTAGGAGACCTTTACAATGGAAAATACCATGTAATCCGGAAACTGGGCTGGGGACACTTCTCCACCGTCTGGCTCGCCTGGGACATTCAGTATGAGAAAATCTTTACCACACGTTCTTGCTACACTTTTTTTTATTTTTTCAGACCTTTTGTTTGATAACAGATACAATGGCGGCTGACTGAGACACTATTGCTTTAAGACGTTGTGCTGTACTGTCTGTTCAGTGAACATGACTTGCTTCTTGTTTGCAGGGTCAAGAGGTTTGTTGCAATGAAAGTGGTGAAGAGTGCAGAGCACTACACGGAGACGGCAGTGGATGAGATCAAACTCCTCAGATCTGTAAGTAGCTGAAGCTAATTGCGCACAGTAGATGCAGGTAGTTGGGATGAAATATATGAGGAAGCACTTTAAATGTACATGAATGTGTGTTGAGTTCACAATTAATTATAACACGTGCAACACAACAGATGACTCCACACGTACAGTTCTGTGGAACAATTCTCAGCATGTCGGTTATTTGTATTCAAGCACTTGGTTACAGATGGATGCACATGAGTGCTGATCCTTATCTGCCTAGTTAAATGTTAGTGAGTACTGGTTGATTTGATCACATTGTTCCTCTTTTCTTTTTTTTTCCTCAGGTAAGAAACTCAGACCCCGATGACCCCAAACGGGAGATGGTGGTCCAGCTGCTAGATGACTTCAAGATCTCGGGTGTCAATGGAACTCGTATCCTTTACAACCAAATAATACAAATGCTTAATGATATATCATGACTCAGATTACATGTACTATATTTAATGGCTACTCGAAAGACCAAAGCCTATTATTTCTTAGAAAAATACTTTTCACGGAAAGTATATTTCTTTTTCCTTAGTTTCAAATTTAGCTGGAAAGCAGGTGCAAATGGCAGGTGTTACTAAAAGGAACCACCCCTTCTATCACAACATTATGACTTATTAAGATCCTCCAAATACTACAGGGACAGCTATAGCTGTAATATGATACACCTCAACAGCAATGTAATGTTTGCACTCTCATGACCTGCCCTAATTAATGCTACGCTTCATGTAGGTTAATGACATGTTGGTTCAAGTGCTCTCTCTTTATGTTTCTCTTTACTTTTTTTTTATTTGTATTGTTACATTGTTACTATCTTGACTCCTGTGATCTTCAGATGTCTGCATGGTGTTTGAAGTGTTGGGGCATCACTTATTGAAGTGGATAATAAAGTCCAATTACCAGGGTTTGCCCCTGCCATGTGTGAAGAGCATCATAAGACAGGTAACATGAGACTCCCAGGGTCACACCTTTTCTACGCAGATGATTCATGATGATTCAGTTAAAGCGTCCACTGGTTGACAGCCGTGTAGCCTCCAGACCGAATGGTGGGTGGAGACTAGTCAGAACACAGCATGTTGTGGTAACTCACAGACCAGACAGTATTTAACCGAACAGTCATGACAAGAGACAAATCAAACTTGCCTCCTTACATGACTTCACATGCTGAGATAAGTAAGAAGGAAGAAAATTATGTGAGTTGCACCGTTTTCAACCAAGTTTTGAGTTTCTAATGTGACAACATGAGTAACTGATTCAGTTGTATGTACTTTGTCACAAAGAATTATTATGTATTTACACTTGGTTTATTGGTTTTTACATCACAAGTCATCAGTATAAAGGACATAATACCAAAAAATATTTTCTATTAGTGTGAACAGATTGATAACATTATGATAACATCCCTTTTTTTGTGAATATGATAATCTTGGGAATACTTTAGGGAATTTCTTAACATTTTTTAAACAGGAACTAATTTTAAGGGATTTTGTTTGTCAGAGGTCAAGATTACGTTGTTTTAATTATGTGGAAATCTAAAAGAGATGGGTAAAAATCACAATAAATACACGACTTTACCTGTAATCAGACGACTAATAATAATAATAATACAATCACATTCATAATTCAGGTAGCCGTAAAATAATATTATATTCCCTTCTCAGAACGGTAATGAAAACAGATGCGACATTATTTACCCGTCATTCTGTGCAAACATCAAAGACAAGAAAAGCTCATTCTTGAAAACATCTGGTCTTATCTCTTTCTTTGTCAGAAACCTTTTTAGATAAAGAACCTGATTTCTTTGACTGAGGAAATTCCAGATCGGTCTCACCTGAGCAACGTTGTACATGTCGATTTCTCAGCGTATTGTAGGCGGTCGCTGCCTTTGTCTCTATAAAAATGGGGAGGAGCAGGGGTTTCAGAGGGAGGGTTACATGCCCTGATATGCACTTAGACTCTGATGAACACAGTTGGACTGACGACTAAAAGAAAGAACAGAGAAGCTCAGATTACAACTCTCACAGAGCGAGTGTGACTTCATTCCCTGCTCAGCGCACCACTGCATCAGTACATAGAAGTTACACATAGTTGCTTTCTGCATTTTAATGTCCTTTTAAATTTAATTTTCACAGTTTACAATTTTCCATGCATTTATTTTCCAGGTGCTTCAAGGTCTTGACTACCTGCACACAAAGTGTCAGATCATCCACACAGACATCAAGCCAGAGAATATTCTCATGAGTGTTGATGAGCCTTATGTTCGTAAGCTCGCAGCAGAGGCCACGGAGTGGCAGAAGGCCGGTGCACCTCCTCCCTCTGGTTCAGCAAGTATGAAACACACATGATCATATGGACGTTCATGAGCACAGTTTGATACTGATTTGTACTGATCTGATACTCTCTGTCTGTCTCTCTTCAGTAAGCACAGCACCAGCTCCAAAACAGGTTAACATCTAATTTTTCTCTCACAATTTTTTTTAACTCTTTCAGTAAAATTTTTTTTTTTTAATTAATTAATCAAATTGAATTGTCCTTGCTCATCTCTCGACAGGCAGTAAAAATGTCCAAGAACAAGAAGAAGAAATTAAAAAAGAAGCAGAAGCGTCAAGCGGAGCTGTTAGAAAAATGCATCTTGGACCTGGAGGAAATGGAAAAGACCACTGAGACACGAGAGGATGATGATGATGATGATGAGGATCCACAGTCTCCAAAGGGACGGGCGTGTGCTCCTCTCAGACAAGTGTCTCTTCAAGAGCTGGGAAATGAGGACACAGGGGGTAAGAAGCCAACATCACAGTAGTAATCTGTGTATTTTATTGTATTTTTCGCTGGAAATTAAGCTTCTCTTGTAGCTGTAATATACATAATGAAGTACTAGGTATCGGTAATGTGATAAAAAAGACTTGTCACCTGTCTTTAAACTGTCAGAGAGCAGTGTACGCGCAGATCTCATGAGGGTGGGACCAGAGGGCCTGTCAGAGGTGAACTGTAATGGCCATGTGGAGGTGGAGCAGAGACAGTCCCAGTGGAGGGATGAAGACCAACACAATGGCAACGCGGATCCAGAGAAAGGTGCCAGTCAGGAGGAACAACACAAGCAGTCCCACGTCCATCCTTTCTCTAACGGTGCCGATCTCAACGAACTGGACACCGAGACGGAACCCAGTGGAGCTCACAGCAGCGGAGTTACTGAAAGACATCTTCCTGCTGGACTCGAGGAGGGAGAGTTGGAGCAAAGCATTTTGCAGGAGGAAGGAGAAGACGGGCCAGACTGTCAATATAGAACCCAGGAAAGCCTGAGAAATGGTCAGTCAACCAAACTCAGTACATAGACACTGCTAAACGTTTTGTGGTCGCTGTTTTCTCAGATGGAGCCTAAGAAACTTAATGAAAGGTTCAGACAAGGGAACTTTGAAATATTGATTGTTGTATTAGATTTTTAGTTCATCCTAATGTGCCTGTGCCTCTCTGCTCTGATGTAGGTAAGCAAACAGCAGGATCCCTGCTAGTTAACCCTCTTGAGCCACTCAACGCAGACAAGATCAAGGTCAAGATTGCAGACTTGGGAAATGCCTGCTGGGTGGTGAGTAGTCTGCTAATGACCTGAGGAATTTCCTGATTAGGGATGAAGCCTCACAGCAAGAGACACATCCAGTGTCATCTTGCTACCACAATAGAAATACTTAGACCTTCTTGCTCTTTGTTTTTATACAGTTTATTACTTGAATTTAAATGTAGAATAGAAGCTGCTGTTTGGTTCATTTTTCTGGATTCTTCACACCTTTATCATTCTTCAAGGCATTTCTCCTTGTGTTGACTGAGGATTTATTTCCTCTTCTTTCTGTCTCCTTCTCAGCACAAGCACTTTACAGAAGACATACAGACGCGGCAGTACCGTTCTTTAGAGGTGCTCATTGGTGCCGGATACAGCACACCGGCTGATATATGGAGCACAGCTTGCATGGTGAGAGATTACACTGACAGTCAACTTGTAATGCATCAAAACCTAAGAAAGAAATTCTCATCCTATGAACTTTAAAGACCTCAGTATTTGTGGGAAGGAGTAAACATCCTTTCATACAGTGTCTTTTCCTGTGTTTACGATGACGCCGTTTGTCTCTGCAGGCATTTGAGCTCGCCACAGGGGACTACTTGTTTGAACCGCATTCTGGGGAAGATTATTCCAGAGATGAAGGTATTACAGGGACTTCCTCTCCCTGTCTGATTTTCTATTTTATCTAGTTTAAATTGCACAGCTTTTATGCCTCTATCTGAAGTGCTATATTTAGTAATATTTTCACAATGTATGTTTGACTGGTAAGAAGGTTTTAAGGTTGTATCATAGCTGTCAACAGTTATTGCCACTGTGAAAAGGTTCATGATGTTTTTCTTGTTTAATTGACATTAATTATGACATTTTATTCTCATCACGAATTGTGTAAATTATCCAACACATTTAAAACAAGTGAGCATGGCAAGTTTCAACCTTCACTGCAAATTAGTGTGCAGTTTGTACAGTAAGTTGCAGTGCGCTGTGCTTCATTTTTCACAGCGTTAACACTTAAATGAGGTACTCCATTACAATGATTTTAAAATGGTCTCAAATTTAGACAAAATGTAGACATGAATCATGTGATGATGAGTACCAGCATTCCTGTGTTTATGACCCCTCTAACACTTCAAACCACAATTTCTGCCGCGCTGGAGACGGGGCCATCTCTTCCTTTTTCTCACTCACCCTCCTTCACCTCCTCATTACTCACTCTCCACACCTTGTTTTCCACCTTATGCTCTCTGTATGTAAACTTGGCTTGCTGTATAGCTGTAGGTGTCTGTGCTGACTTGATTCTGCTGTTGCATGTCAGGTATGTGCTGAGATTTAACCTTTTTGGTTTTTATGGCACATGTCTTGAAGCTGAAAACCAACTTGTTAACCTACAGTGCATGGTCTCTCTCAGAAGTTCATTGCTCACTATTCTACCACTGCTGCTTTTTCTGTTCTGGGGCTGTTCCTTATTGGACCTTTTTTCTTTTAGTTAGATTTTGCTGTATTTATTTTTTTTTAGCTCTGAATGGCTCTGACGGCTGCACTTTGCGCCTTATTTTCAATCTGATTTAGTCATCATAGTTTGTTTTGATATATATGAAAATGAATGGCTTACATGTGTTCAAATGTTTGTAAATGTGAAAGAAATAACATAAGGCTCCAGTATTTGTGCTTCTTGTCACACTAAGCTGTCATCATCCATCATCCATTGTTCCTAATACATTGTTCAATATGACTGTTTGCCATCTCTCTCCTATCCCCTCTCCCATTTACCACCTCCTCTCTCCAAAACTCTTTCTCTGTGACTCTCTTGTATTCCCTCTTTTCCTCTGATGTGCCTCATTTCCAGACCATCTTGCTCTCATGATTGAGTTGCTCGGTAAAATCCCTCGTCACTATGCTCTGAGTGGGAAATACTCACAGGAATACTTCACCAAGAGAGGTATGCCACCCCTCTGTCTGCGGCCCGCGGTGGGAGCGGTGGTGGACGGCAGGGAGAAGGGTAAAGGTTTGTCAGCACATTCAGATCCACCAGAGCTGTTGGTGTGCACGAGGCCAGTGTGTAAAATAGTCCGCACGGACCAATAAATGTCTGTTACTTTGACTGATTGATTCAAGTGTCGGTAGCTGTGCCAAAGATTGCCTGGCAGAGCTGCGTTCAATACCTCCTCAGTTGTTGCCAGAGGATTTGGCTGGATACTTGACACTATTGATTCCTGTTTAGTAATTTTTCCTGACTTTTTTTTTTCCTTCAAAGGGGGAGTCATAGTGAAAGACCAGCGATAGCAACCACACATTTTCATACCTTTTTAAGCGTATTAAAGTCAATTAACAGAATTAACAATCACAGAACTAACAGAGAAACAGTTTAACTTAATCGTACTGTTTCTGTTGATTAAATAAAATACGTTTAAGATGTAAAATGTTTCAACTCACATTAAAAAAGTGCGAACGTTCTTCAGCAACATTACAATTATCTTCCACCCTGGTAAAAATATCTCATCCATAAGCTCATGAGCTGAAGGCCTCGGTGTCATGTTTAAGAGCACTACTGGAGGACAGGTGTCTGCCGACTGAGAGGCTTGGACCTGGATCTTAGTCTATGGGCTTGGAAAACCACCCTGCTGCCGATTACTCTTACATAGTCTTATAGACCTGAAATTATTAGGCATTTGATTAATTAAGTTATTAACTAAATTAACTGATAAATATTTTAGTAATGAGTGTGAGTTTGGGTCATTTTTATATAAATAATGTTCTTGTTGCTTTTCTTCCGGTGTGAGTTTTCAATTTTTTAATCTATTTTATACTATAGATTGTAAACTGAATTTCTGTGTGTGAAAACAAGACATCTGATGATGTTAATTATATACTGAACTGAAACGTACTGAGTTGATTTGCACTATTGGTATAAGTCTCAACTTTCATCATGACGTGGTATTCTGTCAGTTCTTTGGAGAACGATATATTTGCAGATACCACAGTGTCACAATACCGTTTTGATTCAATCAATATAAAGTGATATTAATATTAGTACAATAAAAGTGATATAGCAACTAAAATATGATTTGACAATTTTATTTCTCAGCTCCTCCAGACATTTAAAAGAAAAAAACACACTGCTCTTGTAATCTAATTATTGGTCTGTGCACCCTGAGTTATGCAACAATCTGGCCTGTGTGTATTTATGTGCTGTCGGCCTGACAACCACTCCTCTTCAGCCCTCCATCCACACAACCCCGAGTCGGGCCCGATGTCGGGACACTATCTGATGAATCTGTTGTGTGTCTCGTCTGTCTTTTCCTTCTCCTCTTGCAATCGTCTGCTGTGTAGACCATATAGCACTGATCATTGAGCTGCTGGGGAGTGTCCCACGCAAACTCATAATGACCGGAAAATATTCCAAGGATTTTTTCACCAAGAAAGGTAAAACAAAAAGTGTCAGTGTCAAGATTAGAGTTTAGAGAATTCTGTCTGTCCTTAGGATCATATTCTAGTGTTGTCTGTCATCAACCAGAAGGAACGGCTGTTTGGAAAACATATCTTGTATGTATTATCTGGATAATAAGAATACACAAACATGACATTTTCATAGGTATTACTACCTTGTTGTATGAAGCTGACACATTGCATAGGTCTCTGATACATTGTCTGTCTGGTTGTGTGTAGGAGACTTGAAACACATAACAAAGTTGAAGCCGTGGGGACTGCTGGAGGTGCTGATTGACAAGTACGAGTGGCCCCGTGAAGAAGCAGAGTGTTTCACTGACTTCCTGATCCCCATGCTGGAGCTGATCCCTGAGAAGAGAGCCACAGCGGCCGAGTGCTTGCGCCACCCCTGGCTCGCCCTCTAGTGGACACCTCCAGCCTTTGCACCTCCCCTTTCTCCCACTTTCTCCAGAGACTGCAACAGATCACTTTCCAGTTTGGGCATATCAGACGAATATTTATTTCTTTTCTTTTCTTTCGTTTTGTTTCGTTGTTTTTGAATTACGTATGTTATTGTTATTGAGCTAACGCTTTTGTGTATGTTTTCTTCTCTGTGTGATGATGTCAGGAATCCAGTGGGTTATATTTCTTTGTTGTTATGTTGGCTCCAACTGCTGTGCTTCATTGACCCATCCTGCTAAGCATACCTGTTGTACTGCAAGTGACTCATCCTTGTTTGTTACACTCCTGCACTAAAACCCAAACAAACCAAGGGTATGAAGCCTTTGTTGGTAATTTCTGTTCCTTTAAAAAGGACTTGCGATCACTTCTTTTCCCTCATGCATTTTCATTAGTGCTGGGTTTTTTTTTTCATTTTGTTTTTTAAAGAGTTACTTTATCTTATGTTACACATGTAAGGTATACATTTTGTATTTGTAAAGTAGGTTTAGGAAGTTGCACACTGGGCTGCCATTTACACTGACTGCAGTAATGTTCATAGCATTTCTCCAGATTAACTATTTGTTTCTTACTGAGACATTCACTGTCTGATGAAGTAAGTCACATTACTTAGTCAAGTCTGTTATCACCTGGTATTTAGTGTGGTTAGGTAATTATAATAAATGAGATCATTCATTCTCATGGGAGGCTGGTATTCTCATACACCTACAATTCAGGAATATAGTGTTTTAAAGGATTCAACAAGTCAACATTTTAAGAAGCCCAAATTAAAGGAAAAAAAGAAGTGAAAATAAACTGTATATATATGTACCAAAGAGTTTGCCTTTATGTATATTACAGTTATGTACAGTTTCTAACAAATCTTATATCTTAGCTAAAGTTATTTAGCTGGGTAGCTGTGTTTTAATAAAAGCGTATGGAAGATGTGTTCAAGGTCAGTTGTGTGTATGGCCAACTGTTCAATAATTTCACTGTTTTTACGATAGAAATGGTGAGATCGGATGTTAGGTAATCGTGTCTCAAAATTGATCATTTCAAAGTAACCTATGTATCTATCGAGGTCTAGGTAAGAGGAAAAAAAAAACGAAACAAACAAAAACAAAATTTACATCAGTGTCCGATTCAAGAACATAGACTTTGTGTGAGATGTGAGTTTACAAAGCTGTACAACACACCATACAATAAAAACAGATGTTCATACAATACAAAATGGCTGTCAGGCTTGTTTTTATGAGTTTATTAGTGCAGATGTGTGGTGTTGAAAGTTAAATGACAGTATATTATTAATGTAATGACATGACAACGAACCATAATGTTGTAATAACTTTGAAAAACAAAGTAAGCCTAAAAATCTCACATGATAAAATCAGTATAAAACTGCAAAGAAAATATTGATCTTGCGCTTCTGTTATTTTTTTGAATTAGGTTTTGATATGTCACAGAAGTAAAATCACAAGTGTAAATATTAAAGTCATCGATGTCTGAATCCTGTTTAGCAGCTTCAGCTTCACAGTCACTGTTCTTTTCCTTCAAGTAAGAAAATGTCTGCAG
Organism: Polydactylus sextarius; assembly: GCA_016801845.1. NCBI lineage: Eukaryota > Metazoa > Chordata > Actinopteri > Polynemidae > Polydactylus > Polydactylus sextarius. The sequence goes on from CM028909.1 coordinate 16,096,074, forward strand.
TAAAAAAAAAAAAAAAAAGTCTTGTAGCTTGTATAGTATTCAGGCTCTGTTACCACACTGGAGAGCAGTGATATTTACATTTTTATTTCAAACCCTGTTTGCATTAACCCTCGCCTGCTCCCTCCACCTCAAAGTCGTCTGGCAGCAGTTTGTCCTGCCGGTTTCCGAGGGTGAAAGACAGAAGTGAAAGGAGGAGAGCGTCCAGGATGCTGATGATGGCGAGGATGTAGGCCCAGCGCACTGTGCACTTTCCCAGAGTGTATTTACCTGTCGTCTGGCCACACATCCTCTTCACCTCTTCAGAGTCCCAGCCGTCTGGGTAGATCATGCAGCCCATCACCATCAACACGGCTGCAGTGGAGAGAAAACACAGAAGTTCAATAATTACCCCTATGTGTGCTTTACTTTGATAAGTAATTGTGCAAGATTGTATTTATTTATGTATTTTTTTGAAGCCCCAAGTGCAGCACACAGCATGATATAACCCCATGATGTGTCAAAGGTTTCATTTATTTATGGCAGCTGATGCTCAGCGGTGCTGTTTGTATGATGTGCTCTTGTGAAAGTTGTTATCTGTTAAATGCTTTTCCTGTTCCTCTGGGTTTATACAAAAACTACTTTACAAATCTAGATTAAAATATGAACTTTGAAGTGATACGCAAGATCAAAACATGACAACACTCAATGATCTTATAAAAGCTCAAGACATAAAAAACTGTGAAACACTAACTTCCTAAGTTGTCATTTATCCCCTAAACTCAGGTAGTTTCATTTAAATAACCTGTCATAAAAGAGAATAAAATAATTTCACTTTAATCATCTTATGACCCTTTAACTTTATCTAATGACTCTTTGACAGGAAAATGGAAAAATGCAGTTGACCTTTAAAAAAAAAAAAAAAAATCAATAATTGGTATTTTAATTGTATACCCTAATTAGTTATTTTAGTAGTATAATGCTTTGACCAACCCTTTTTTTTTTTTAACTTTTAAGTATCTGAGCACTTCTTCTACCAGTGGTTATATAGACCATCAGCTTATATTACTATCATACATAAGGTTTGTTTCCCTTGTCTGCACATGTTTCAGGTGCAAGCTTGGATCAGTTAACAACACAGCAACACCTGATCTTGTTACATGTAACCAAACCACTCTCAGAGGTGTCAGAGTCTGGACTGAAACTAGATCCGTTATTGGCTCCCACAGTGTCAAGAACAACACATCAGGTGAGAAGGCAGCTCACAACAGGATGAGTTTACCACCTCACACTTATTAATGAAGCTCACAGTTCATCAGGTCTAACTCATCCCTCAGAGTTTTTACATTAAGGTGTTAAGGTTCAGACTTTAGTAAAGATTTTGCTGAGTGTGGACTTGTGAATGACCAAATATAAAACTTGGAGGATGTTCAGACATTTAATGTAGATTATTACACTAGGAGAAATATGTTTAAAGAGCAGAGTAAGTAGAGGAGTCACATGCAAGTCTTGTGCTCCTTTAAACCACAGTAGGTCTGCGTTTCTTTGCATCAGTGTGTGACTGAAGTCAACTACCGGTCTAAAGGACATGGTGATAATTTAAAGTAAATGATTTTACATTTTAACTTAGAACCCCAGCTCCAGTAAATCTCCAGCTCCAGTTTTTATTATTTAATAAAAATATAGTAGGATAAAATAAAACAGTATTTTAATATAGTTGGTTCAGCTGGTTTTAACTACTATAATCTGTACTGTAATCTTCACCTCTGAAAATGTAATGGAGCAGAAGTAAAATGCATCAGTAGTGAGTGTAGTTATGTTCAGTTTAATGTAAACGTGGTTTTCTCTTCCTCACCCGAGGCCAGTTGCATCCACGCACAGATCTTGTAGACGTTCCCGGCGTTGCAGAAGAAGAACAAGCTGAAACAGACCATGGTCCCGACGATCAGCAGCATCGAGGTCCCAACGAAGAACATGGCGCTCCTGAAAGCAGGTGAAGGGATGGAGGCGAAGTCCAGCGGGCTGCCTTTACAGGTGAGCTCCGAGGTCAACGCGTTGCCGATGCAGTAGTGGAAGAGGCCGAAGTATCCAGCCTGCGGGGTTTCGACGCTGTCTCCGATCCAGTAAGGCTGTATGAAGACCACCATGGTGATGATGACGAAGCAGATGGTGAAAACTGCCCACATGACGCCTATGGCCCTGGAGTTTCTCACATAGTTGGTGTGATAGATTTTGGCTGCCTCCTGAGCTGGAAGCAGATCCATAACAGCGAGCAAAGATTAAAAATAAAACTTCGGATTTTAGATCCAGCTATTTCAGAAGACAATGTCAACTTGTGTCTGAAGAAAGTCACAATGAAATGTTTGTTATATATTGTCCCCTGACAGAGCAGACTCAGGATTCAGCACCTCGGACAGCGCCTCACATCTCCAATTAACGACGTCGCCGTGACGTCAGTGACGGACAGGTGCAGTGTGGGATCACAAACTGATCATCAGTGTCTTTTTACTACAAGGAGGAAGGTTGTTGAACACTGTTGTAGTTACAGCAGCTGTTATGGTTCAGTCTACTTTAGGTTTGACTGTTAAAATCTGAAAGTTTCTATACATTTGTTGACGACTACTTTAAACTTTAACTTTTCAAGACATATGATCTTAATTTGGCCTATTTTCTTTGAAAGTTTGATTATGGTTTAAATATAGGCTACTCCTGAAATAAACAGCATGATATTATATTAAAAGAGCTGGAACTTAATATGCAAATGTTGTCTATTAAAAAAAGTATGCCTAATAAGTGTTATGTTTGATTTCCCCTGAGACAAAGAATTTCTTATAAATAATTTGTAACTGATCTATCAGGCAAAGGTAAATGATCTATTAATCACAATTATAGCAGCCGTTATCCAAATATAAACACCTGGAGACTTTAGACTTCAGATCACACTATACTTTAACTCTTGTTTGAATTTGTTCAAACTTCCTCCGTTCCAATATTCTTTAAAATATCTATCATATTTATTGAGCTTCGGTGGATACCCTAGATATGGATCCTGACAGTTGTCTGAGATTTATGGCACCAGGAAGCTCAAAATAGAGGTTTGCTGATATTAAATTCAATATTTTTTTTCCAGCTGAGTCTTCATATTGGAGCACTGCTTATCTGGAAAAACTTACTGCCTGCAAGACGAACACATTAATGATTTTAGTTTGATAAAAAAAAAAAAAAAAGAAGAAAAAAACAACAAAACTCACATGGATAGATAATGGCTCATGATTGTTGTTGCTGGTGCTCAGCTGCATCCAAGTTCTCTGAATAACAAGTGAGGTCTGTTTCAGTCCACAAATCACACACCACACATGTGGGCAGCTTTGAATCACACAGCACACATGGATTTACCAAAACCAGCTGCTCTGTGATGTGTGATACCAAAGCAGAGATCTCTCTAATCTTGGGTTGTCCAGCTTTCTCTGCTGTCTCTCATTAACTGCTGTTCAGGAAACTGTTGTTTTTTTCCTCTCTCCTCTCTCTCTCATATTAATTGCTCTTCTTTGGGCTGTAATAGTATATTCATGAACTGAAGTTAATTTTGGGGGGGGTGGGGGTGGTGACAAAACAATGAATCTCATTTGCTGCTGCTCTACTTTCTCATTCTCTCGGTCTAAAATGACTTGTTTATTCATGTAAATATTTACAGTAACACTAATAGTTGTATTCAGATCACGACAGCACATATTGTTGCACTCCTTGGACATGTTTTTTTTTTTTTTTTTATATTCACTTTGGGATGGCAGTGATGACACTGGCTTGAGGCTGACAGGGGCAGCTGGACAGGGCATGCTACCATCTGTGCCCATCGCCCTCCAGTCACAGTTGGTAACAAGCAGCTTGAGGGCCTCGTACATGACATTATGCCATCCTGTGGAGACACAATATTCAGTGATGAGTGGTTGTCCCGCTTCCCCAGGGGATCCCTGATTTGTCCCTGCAGCTCTGGATGACAATCAGCTGCCGGTGGAAGGAGAGAGGGAAACACCACCAGCTCTATCTGAGAGGTACAGAGAAGAATGAAATTGAGAGATGTCACAATTCAGATTAATCAAAACGAGTATGTGGAGGAAAAATGTGATGGCGCTGCTTTCGAGTGCTGCTCAAATGAGGCATAATCCCCGATTCGTGTGACAGGTTCTGGAGAGTCTTGTCAAGATTTCATCAAACTCGTTTCCTCAGTGATGAAGAGAAGATGTGTAGATGTAAAACACACACAGGTAAAATGCAGATTTGTTTTCTGGCATTAAACCTTGTACTAAGTCAAAAATAATGAAAGCCTGTAGTGATATGAGGGAATTAATGTAGTCTACTTTCACCTCTGTTGCATCCAGAACCACTGGTTATGAATTAACAGATCAAAATTTGACCATGTGCTCTTGACCCAGAGCAGTGCTGCTGTGTAGCTCCTGAATGAAGATGAGACGCTGATTTCTATCTTAAAGATCAACATGTTGGGTTTATCGTACCATCTCTTAGAGTGTCTTTTCCCATCACAGACAAGATGTAACATGTTTAGAAAGATAAATGTGTTTAACACTCTCACCATTTCCTCACATCAATTACTATGAACTGAAGAGCACTCACAGCTTTGATTTTAGACGTGCCACAGTTTCCTGAACAGAAATTAAAGCTGCATTTGTCTTTTCAGTTCACTGAGGAAAATGAAACATTGTTTGCTTTGACTTTTCAATAGTTCCACCTTTTTTAGTTTATGTTTTTGTTATATATATATATATATATATATATATATATATATATATATACCACAGAGAAACATGACCTTCTGTTTTTTGGTGAGTCGAATATTTCTTCGTGCAGTTCAGCAAATGTTTTCAGTAAAACAGAAGTTGATGACACGTCATCTAAAATGCACAGTCTTTCCTAAGCAGCAGCCACAATATGGAAGCATTATACCTTTGACACAATGCAAGAACTGTTATTTATACACATTCATTTCATAAGCTTTGTTTTCTTTAACCAGAAAAAGAATATGAAAATAAATAAACATCCTCAGGTCTTCAGATTTGAAAATTTATGACTCAATTACACCAATCGACTCATCAGCAGAAGCTCTTTATCTGCAGACATTTGTAGATCAATTGTTTGACATGTTGTAGGATCAGGGACCACACACGTGTTATCTGGGACCAGTATAACAACTTAACATTTGCTGTTGACACATGAGCAAGCGTCAGACACAAATTGAAACCTTATGTGAGACCCAGCAAAACCCAGGTTGCATAAAGAATACAAAAAGCCCATCAGCTCACAGTGAAGCACCTTGTTTTTTGTTTAAAGAGTGGACTGATGCATGTTACGTGACTGGCCACAAATGAAATTGGTGTGAAACAGCAAAATTTCAAATAAAACACGCCTTTGGATTTGTGAAGCTTCAAGGAAACATGTGGAAGTGCAAGTGTTGACCATGAGAAAATCACAGAAAATCAGCACAAACCCTTTTAAAGCCTGTTTGTGGACGTAATGGTCGTATGACATCTTCAACCATCTTATATAGTCTGTTGTTTTATAGTAATGTATATGAAGCTCTACAGGTCTGTTCACATTTAAATTTATTCATTTTGGACACTTGACCTCTGAAGATTGAGTTCCTCAGCAAAGTTGATAACTGAGCTTTCCACCTCTGTTTCTCTCATACCTCAGCAAGTCAAGTTTGTTTTTCCACTTCAATCATTACAGTAGCTCTGTGCAGTTCAGTGAGGCCACTGAGACCATCTGCCACTTTTCTATCCACTGTTGCTAATTCATCAACAGGCAAGCGAAGAGCAAAGAGGGGTACAGACCTTTAACCTGACTCTCTGCAAATCACTGTTCACAGCCTATAAGTAAAGAGACGGATAAACCCACTGTAGACACACACTATGTATGTACAGAGATAACAGGTTATACACGGTACTAATGGGAAACAGTCCTAGTGAACTCAGTCAACCAGCGGAAAACAATGACACTGTGGTAGCAACTGCTTTATGGTAATCATGGTAGGTGTAAATAAAACATGTACACCTTTTAGTACATCATGTGGATCAATAGAATTTTATCATAACCATAAATTCAGTGTAATGTACCAAATATAACATAGAATTATTATTTAATTGTTAAAGGGCCAAAGGAGGTTATAGAATAGTATTTATCAATAGTATTCATCACTTTCATTTCGTTTGTGAGGATATAAAAACCAGTTCATCCTGATCTTGGTTAAACAAACAATTTTAGATGTTTATTATTGGCAGCTTTTGATCAACTTTAGACAACTCCTGTATACATGTTGTTTAAAGAAAACAGCTGGCTGACATGTACTGACAGCTGAATTGCAGCCCTCCTTGAGTAGACGTCTGTGTGTTTTGACAAACCACCGCAGATTGTCATCTCTATAGGAATTAATGTGTATGAATGGATTCAGTCGCAAGCCATTAAACCTCCCCTGGTCCCTTGTAAATGGGTGAGTTCTACTTCCTTGGTTCATCATATTTCTCTCCGTAATCTAATATGAGGTGTTTGAGTAAAATGGCCTGTAGCAGTTCTAATAACCTTGGCAGCTTTATTGCATTTATGGCCAACTTTCATCAAATGACCGACATGCTTATTCCTTGATGTGATTAAGGTTCTGCTGGTGAGACGGAGAGCCGAGTATATCATAATGTTTTCTAGAAATGTGGCAAATATTCAATCAGCGTCATACGTTCTCTCTGCTCCGTTGTTGTTTAATATTATTTGAACCATTATACCTCCCACCAAAGTCTGTTTTTGCCCGTGTCATTTAGTAATAAAGATGCATTTAATCAGAGTATTACCACTGATTTATTTCTTGTGATTGACCCAGAGGTGACTGCTGGACATTGATTCTGGTTTGAGGAGAATACTAAGATTTAGTTAGTCCTCACTACTTAGTATTCACTTTAACAAACCAAATCATATCAGCATGCAGGCCGTCACGGGGGGGCAAACTGTCCCTGACTGTATTTCTAGGATCCTTTCATTTTTGTAGACTTTAATCTCACTTGTGGTTATACATATTGTAATATCTTTCTAAAAAGTGCTTTGTGTTACATCAATAAGCCTGACCCTGCGCTGTAGTATGACTTTTTTCCTTGCAGCAACAACATTTGAAAAAATAATGAGCTGTGTGAGTTTAGTGCAGGTGTTGAGGTGGTTGTTGTGCTCTGTCCGGGACGAGAGATGAGCAGATACATTTTTGTGTTTCTCTCTGAGCAACAGCTCGTGTTCATGAACCAAAACTTTATCCATCCCTCTCCTGTACCTGACTCTGGACTAATGTTATCACCTTGTTATTATAGCAGCGTGGCCTCATAGGTGCTTGTCCGGTCATCTTGTTATTTCAGACAGAGAAAAGATGCACAATGGGCTTTCTTACCCCTCAGCAACACAGCATGGTTGTATGTGGGATAACTGAGGCACTGCCAATGGTTACAGCTTCTGGAATTTATATCTAATGTCACACTAATGAGATTTCTCTCCAGTACAGACATCCAACCTTTGTGCAAAAATAAGAATAAATGGAAAAATAAAGTTCCATATTGTTTTTCCTCTGTGTGTGTGAACTCATTGTTTTGATGAAAAAAACAAAAAAACTATTATAAGCCAACATTAACCAAGAGGGGGCAGTATGCCATTAAGTGTATTGAGTCATGCGTTAATAGAGTGTATACACAGAGGATGAATAAAGAGTGTACTCCCTTACTTTCACTGAAACAAACACTAAGACAAGGAACAGGCTGTCCCTGTCCCTGCTGTTCACATGTGTATTTACATACAGTGTTTGCACAGGTTCACTTTCAATAGACAGAAATCAATATAGAACATATGTTTAAAGAGTCTTGTTTTGTTTATTTGAGGGTATGCCAATGTTATCTTTTGATGTTGCCAAAAGGACCGTGGGTATATTTTACATAAATTCTTTATGGTGTGATTGTCTTTGAAGAAAACCTCTGAATCCTCCAGAGTGATTGTATTAATATGCAAAATCTTTAGTCACATTGATTTTCACATCCAAACATCTACTTACATTTTTTCCTCACTTTGCCCCTTTTTTTCCCCCTGGGTGTTTCATCCTCATTTTATTTCAAGTTTATTTCCAGGATGTTTTGCAGATACACCTTTTCTGGGCCAGAAGCCCGGTGTGTGAACATGTTACTAAGTGTTTAGTTGGCTGCTGGTGGTGGGGTTAGGGGGGGGTCTTTGATTCTGCCCTCCTGATAGACTGAATCCCCGTGAAAACGCTGCAGTTGCCACTCCCCTTCCACAGCTTCTACTGGTGCGATGACACCGGCTTCATCTCACACACACACACACACACACACACACACACACACACAAACACTGCATGAGATATCACGTAGGGGTGCAGTTATGCAAGGGCACGGCTGACAGGGAGGCATTTTTATCTCAGGGGTGAATCTCATCGTTATTCTTTCCCTTCTAGCCTCCCTTGGTTGACTCAATGATATGCAAAAAACCAGAGGCTCTGAACTTTGATTGCGTGTGTATACTCTCAGCTGTCTAATACCACTGATTAACGAAAACACACCTATAATTTCAATCATGATATTCTGCGCCCTTTTGAAATGTCAACCTCAATATGTCTGTCAAGTGCCCTGAACAGAGGCGAGGGTGGCTTCTCTCTCTCTCTCTCTCTTTTTTCTTATACGTACTCATTTAGTTTTAATATATAACTTCTTTGTCAGAGAAAACGTGATTTAGGTTGTGACTGCACATGTCTCTTCTGAAAGTGTCTGTTTCAAACCAGTGTGTGTGTGTGTAAATGATGCTCCAACAGTTATGTAACCTTGTAGAAGAAGTGATAGGGAGGAGGATTTTTTTTCCCCCACTCACAGTAAAATTGGGCAAGGCGGTGCTGCCAGAGCTGTGGGGAAATTCTTGCTGTTAATTGGACTGTGAAGGATTTTTACTGCAGATTCAGCCCACTCTGCATGTCACCCTTGTTCCTCTGCAATCTCAAACCATGGATTGTAAAAGGGTATTAGTTTACAGCATGTCCTCAATTTCTCTCCCTCTCTCCTCATTTCTATGCCCCATTTCCATATAATAACTGTATTCACAGTGTGTGCTATGAAAATAATGTATATACTATGCAGCTTCAGACAATCAGTGTTCAACATTTTGAGAAATACACATATTTTTCAGTTGTGGTTTTGTGGGAGGTTATGGGGTGAACTATTTATTTTGTCACAGGCACAGTGACTTTCTGAAATTTTGTTGCCAAGTCTGACAACCAGCAGACATTTCAGGATGTCTTTGAGTAAAAGTTAGAGGTGAGGTCTGGCAGATTTTTTTTTTTTTTTAATATTTGAACAATGCCAGACTAGCAGTTTTTACCTGTCAGATCAGATTGAGGTCGAGTGATCATTTTGGCTGGTTTGGGCAGTTTCCCTCTCACAAATAGTTAAATCATGAGAGACTAACTAACTCTGTCCTGATTGCAAGAGAGTGTGAATTTATGAAATGAAATTTATCAACGGCACAAGAAGAATCTTTGGTGCTTAGACCCCGGCAGGATGTGGAAACCGTTGGAGGCGAAGCATGGAACAGAGTTCTTGATTAGATGATCTTCTCCCCCTGCAGCCTTGACACTGGCAGTGGTGGAGAAGGAGCCAGAGGATGAACATTGCCATGAGGAGGTCTTTGAAACTTTGGCTTGACTAAAGGGTGAATGGCAACCAGGTTAAGATGGTGAAGAGGAGGTGGTGGGTCTTGCCGATGCCCAATGTTGAAATGACAGCTGAATGAGAACAGAGGGAAATGACACTGTTAAATCTTTGCAGCTGGAGATTGATTGGTTGAAACTGCCATGCTGGGTGATGATTGGACAAAGACAGAGATATCAGTTGTGTGATGTGGATGCTAAATGGGTGGTTCTGACTTAGTGAGTGTGTGCAAAGAAATTCTTCCCAACTGAAGTTTTATTATGCTTAATTTTGTTCATATTCCAATCAAATGTCCTCTTCTCCTATGATTGATATAAACTGACTCTGGGTTTATGAGACCTGATAATACATAAATATAGTTTATATTCTGGCAAACCATGACAGGAAGGTTCAGAGAATATGGATGAACGAAAACCAAATGCTTTGTATGGATTATATGGACAAACGAGATCCAAAATTTCAAATAATTTAAAAAAAAAGCGCCACATGTATGACATTTGAGGCGCAAAACACTGCTCCTTGCTTCCAGTCTTTACGCTAAGCTAAGCTAACAAGCTGCCGGTATCTTATTTATTACACAAACATGAGAGCGGTTATTAGTCTTGTTCCCTTAGATGTATTTATTTATTGACAACAGCACTCTCAAGATTGCAATGAATTTATAGGGCATGTTGATATCTTTGCAAACACTTAATACTGTCACTTTAAAAGTGTGAATACACACATAGTCAGAAACCCGTCTGCCTTAATGTGCCATATGGAACTGGGGCAAAGCTTCTGTGTCTTGCTCTCTCTTCTTCACACATGCACTCACTCTTTCAAGAAGGCTTTTCAGATGTGCAGCAAGCAAACAAGCGCTATTTGCATCACGTACTGATGAAACACTGGCTGGTGATGATGCCAGTTGATGTAAACCCACTATAAACCAGGATGAGTGCAACCGGGACTAAATTCAAGGTGGTTGATGGATATGCGACAAAATTTTGCTCCCATACGTCTGAAACTGCCTTTTCTCCTTAGTTTAGTTTACTTTGCCTCTCCTAGAGACTTATTTTCTGCAGATTTACAGTTTGTATTAGCTTTGTGAGTTGATTTGTCACAGTAATGGAGGTGCAGGGAGAAAAGAGCAGAGAAAAAAAAAACAGATGAGTTTTAAATCACATCACACCGCTGGGCATCTAGCCATTAACTGCTTCTCTTTTATCCACAAAGGAAAAGAGATGTGCTCCATCACAGAAAGCAGTGGCTGTGGCTAAATACAGACAGAATAAATGGGGATCTAAGAACATTATTAGACACTTGCTGACCCAGAACAAGCCTTCGATGTTCAGCTTATCTGCTTCTTTTCAGGGACAGACAGATGATATTTGGGCATATACATTTGTGCTTCTTAAACATAGTAGCATCTAGATTGTCCACTCTTTTCTCATTTGACCTGCAGGAAACTCATAGAGACACATACTAAACACATATTGTTTTACCTGTCTGTCATAGAGAGTGTACATGAGTTGACTGTTTAAACTCTGCCTATGTAGGCAGCAATCACTTGTTGAAACATTTGAAAGGCAAACTTTAAATTTTATGTGATTACAGAAAAATAATAAGGAAGTAATGAGTCTCTTTCACTTCACCACCTCTCAACTTTTCTATGGAAACTGTCAAGTGGCAGCTGCTCCTGGTGAGGTGGTAAGGAATAGCTCAAGGGGTTAAAGTCTGCTGGTGTTAACGGCACCACAGCAGGCCAGTATTGCTGCGAGTACTTACCCAGTGATGAGGTTTTCTTTTTTCAGCCCTGTCTTCTACAGGCCCCCGTGAGCTTGTGGATGCCCATCAACTCTTTAAACCACGCTGCTCCTGTAATGAGGAAAACCATAATGGCAGATCTTGCTCGGAGCATCCTCCGCCTGTGATGGCTGCACCAGAGGGCATGTGCACTAAGAGCGGGAGGGGGGTGCTTCAGCTGGTGAGCCGGCTTTCCTCATTATCTAGATGTGAGCGCCATGAGGGTCAAATAATGCAGAGGGTGTGGAGTCTCATTAATCATGCTGTCACACATGTACAGGTCCAACTACAGAGACAAGAGTTCATGCTATCACACGCTGGTTTTCTGAGGACGACAACAACTAATATTCTCATTTACCACAATGGGATTAGTCACATATCACAAGAATATGACACTACATTTTGGCAGGTCACTCCTCATAACATCGGTGGATATTTGCTGTAAAGATAGTTCACGTTTAGTAGCCGCAGCTCAGTGGTGCACTGCTGCACCTGCATCTGATCTCAGTGTGGGAGGCATCCTGCTATCTCTCCTCTGTGAGCCATTTGTGGAGCACACTTCCTACTGTGAGCTTTACCATGGCAATATTCACATATGAGTGGTAGTTTATTCATTTCCACCTATACTGCACAGAGTGCACAGGGGATAAATGCAATTATTTGCATAGATATAGCTTTGAGACAATGTTATGATCAAAGTCCCTGAAGCCCAAGATGGACAACAAACTTTGATCAGAGGTAGGAAGAAAATATCCCCATGACTCCTGGCATCACAGTAGCAGGAGGTTACAGGGGTGCAGCATATAAGATTAGACCCATTAGTTGTTGAACAAATAGATGTGGTCAGAATGTTTTGGGACCAACTTGCTTTTTCTTTTTCCCCCCTAAAGGCTCTAAACCAGTCTCAGCCACGGTGATGATGACTCTGCCACTCAAAGCAAATTTTTTTTATTAAGCATCTGAATCATTCTTATTTTATTAAAAATGAAGAGTGGAGCGGTGGAGTTTGAGTCAACACAAACTAAATTGCTTCAGTTAGCATCCTGAGGTAGAATGATTAGTTGCTGTGTTGCTGTTGCATGAAGAAGCTGAAATGGAAAATTTAGATGATGCTGTGGCCTGGGAGTCAGTGGATGAACAGATGATGCATTTCTCTCAAGCTCCCTGCCTCTGAGGTAATTCAATTCATTCTCTTTTATTGATTGACACTGGACACTGTGCTGTTTGTGGTCCATGCAAGCAGCCAGCAATAATGGAGGAATCTCTTGCTATTTGGTTCCTGAAAGTAAACAGTGGGCTCTGTGGAAGCTGCCAAATAGTAACAAGAGTGTATAGAGTGTATGTGTGTTGGTGCCTCGATATTTCTGAGAGTCAGAGGAGCAGAGAGACGTGAGCAGAGCTCATTATTTACTGGGTATATCTGAAGGCCAGTTTGCTGTTAAGGTTAGACATCATGTTGTGACGCATGTGATGGTTCTTCAAGTCCAGTAATTCAGAGGTGAGTGAGGAATAAAAAAATGATAAAAAAAATTAAAAACAACAAAAAACTTGATTCATTAAAATTCATTAAAAATTCATAAAAAAAAAAAATTAGACTGGATGAGGTCAAATATTTACTCTCTTTTTTGTCTCTACCACCTCCAGAAGGAAATATCAGATTTTTGTTTCAGTTTCTTATTGCTTCACTTTATTTTACAGTTGGTTGTTAATTTTGTCTGTCTGCTGTTTGGTGCTGAGCAGGTATTGTATTGTACAATGAGGTTTTAACTAATTAGAGCTTTCAAACCAAAACAATGGGCTGAAACAATCAAAAAGACACATGAACTGAAGTGATAAATTCACTATGGCTTCATCACAGTCTTCACAACAATAGAAATACAAAAATATGTGTATATTTGTTTGTTAGAGTCATTTTTTTTAATATCTTCCTGGAGAAAAGAGGATGAGTTTATTATTTCACTTGTTTCAGGCTTCAAAGACATTATTGTATTATTATTTCTCCACCCTCTCAGGCTCTGTCTAACCACTGAGGTGCTTTAACTTGATGACTTGAATTAATTTCATGTTGAAGAAGTGACAGACTGACTGACCTCGCTGTGATTTCTGAAATTAAACCTTTATTTATTGGTTAATGTGAGGGAACAGTCCAGTTATTTTACATGACAAGGTGAAGTTACTTGTAATGGAGTATGCTCCACCCAAAAATGTCAGACAAGAAAGTTGATATTGGATGCTTCTGCGAAACTCTGGATTATATCAAATAATATTTTCTTTGATTGCTATGCCCTCTGCTGACCTTTTACAACAATACCATGTTAGCCATGGTAAAGGTTAAGGAATGATACAGTATACTTCAGAGTAAAAAGTCACAGTTAATGAGAAAGTAAGCACTGATTCCAGGTGTGTGATGGGACATGAACATGGGTACAACATGAACATCAGGATCTAACAATAGAAGAGACACTGTCTGGATATGGGAGGGTTAAATTTCAACATATCTCAAGTGTTTACTACATTGATTTTGACCTAAAGAACAATACTGAATACAAAGTACTAGCACAACTAATTTAGATGCAGAGCAGTAGACTGTATCTGTATTGTTTGCTCATACAGTGTATGTTTTCATCCTTTGTGAGTTATTGCAGAGCCAAATTTATATTACATCCTAATGACACAATGCTTTGAGATGACGCAGACACATTGGTTTGACATTTGCAATCACAGCTCACACTGCTCTCAAGTAGAAATAGTACTGCTATTAGTGGAAAGATAAAGTGCCACTTGTACATTACAGTTTGGTCTCAGTGTTTTTTTAAATGACAGAAAATGGTTTGCATGAATGACCAGTACCACACACACACCAAAGAGGCCAAACATATTCTTAGATTTGTTTCTCTGAGAATAAGTAGCTGCAGACATCAGTCATGTCACACATCAGTCAAATGGTGTTAGCTTCTGAAGCTCCATCACTTCTGAGTGGGCACCTTTAAGAACTCATCATATGTTTACTTTGCCAAAAATAATAACGCAGACTGACAGTCACAGGAACTCCACACAGCTTGCGTTTTACAAGTGACCACAGATACTGCAGATGACAGCCACTGACTGCAGCAGCTCGCAGAGACAAAAGCATGTGGCAGGTTGGGCAGACACAGCCCAGCGAGCTGCCATTGGATGATAGCAGCTAATTAGGGAGTTTTCTTTTCTGCTCAAGAGGCTGTTTTATGATTAGGAGAGCTCAATGAATATGTAGGATGTGAGCACAGGGATGGCTGGATCTAGGTCAGGCTGATGGTGGATGATGAGTTGCCTGTGAAGTGAAGCAAGGAGACGTGCGACAAACACCATGCTATTCACAGAAAGCCTCAAGAGACATGCAGATGTGAGGGACCTTAACTTTTCCAGACTGTCTCTTGGCATTCAGAGGGAGGCGACTCATCCAGCTGAGAAGCCCTAAATGACTTCTCTGGGGATCATTTCTGTCTGTTACAGCTTGGCATTTAGGCAGAGCAATTGGATGCATGCATTGGTCCGTCTTTTCACAGGCAAACAGAAAGTTAAAAAGACGCTTCAGCAAAGATGGTGAGTTGGTGAAGTGATATTGTGTGTTGCTGGGGCCTGGAGGTGGTCTCACCTGGTTTGGACAGATGGTGCGTTTACATTCAGCGCTGGTGAAGAAAAGCAAGTGAGAAATAAAACTTACACAGGATGTGCAGTGCAGAATTGCTAATGATGCTTTCAATTGTTCTGCGATCATTTCTCTCTCCAGGATCATTACTACTGACATTACAACAGCTGACAAATTTCACAGCTCATAGTTTTACCACACCAACAAATTGCATTGACTTACATTATCAACATTAATAATCTACTCAGTCCAACAAGCTGAGTTCAAAGTTAA
Source organism: Polydactylus sextarius (assembly GCA_016801845.1). Lineage (NCBI taxonomy): Eukaryota > Metazoa > Chordata > Actinopteri > Polynemidae > Polydactylus > Polydactylus sextarius. The sequence continues at coordinate 16,111,482 of CM028909.1, forward strand.
AGTTTGCTTTGGACATGAAATGGAAGAGAAAACAACCTGTATTGGCAGTTAACCTGCCATGCAGCCAGTTCCTCCTCGCTGTCACACATACCTAACCAACAGATCTGTCAGAGGATATGAGAAATGCCCCGAGTATTATTTTCTTTTATTAAAATGTGCCAGCATTTTTTTCTGCCGATCACAATTGGGAATTATGAAAGTTAATCTGATTCTGTGATGCATGACAGCTCTCAATAAATGCAATGATTTCCTTTCAGCTTCTTATTTTTTATTTTTCAGAGAAAATGATTTAAATGAATTTCCCCCCCGTTATGTGTGCCTGATATTTCAAAACAAAAGCACAGAAAACAGAACCTGTGATTGTGAGCTTTTATTTCTGAAACTGTACATTTAACTGTAATTCTCAACCCGCTGGCACAGGAGGATTTCTGAGATTCACACCAGAAAAGATGTTATGTGTGATTTCTGTAGCAGATTTCAGCCAGAACTTACAGTGCAAAGTGACAGACTGAAATATCTCCAGCGCGCTCTGTTACAAGAAATGCCTCCACTTTACAGTGCTGTGAACCTCTTTCTCTGTATAATGAACTCCCTGACAGGGAAGTGGCAGAGATTCACCACAGTAAAACATGGCTGTTTCCCACTGCCGCCACTGAAAACAGCCACGCTCCAGTGATGGTGGTGGAGCGCTGCTGACATCATTCCCAGTGTTCAGCCAGTGTAACAGATGAGTCTCTGGTACAGTGATACCACACACACACGCCCGCATACATACATATTCCTCAAAAAAAAAAAAAAAAAAAAAAAAAAGTCCCATCCAGTTCCCGGCAGTGGTCAGACATCACCATTTCTCTGAAACATGAGGTATTCAACGCTCCCCGTTGCCTTCTCTTCACAGCACAGACCGAGTCATCTGAAATGGAGAATGATAAATGATTTATGTCATTGAAGAATGAGAGTGAAGCTGTTCCTTTAAAGTTCAAGCTTCAAAGTCACATCAGCGATACTGTATCCAGCTCAGTGTTTGTCAATGTGCTGAAAACACATTTATGTCTAGTTTGCCGTTCTCTCATCTTAAATATTGCTATTTTCCCATCATCTTTAATTTCATTGTTGTTGCACGTGGTCTTGACTTTGTCTGACACATCTTTTATCTGTTTTCTTTCTTGCTTTGTGAATGGAGCTGCCTCGGGGTTTGTGTTTAACCAGTCATACTGACACCTCCTCTCTGATCTGAACTACCAGAAAATATTGCCTGAATTTTTTCCACACTCCTTTTTGAAAGACTTTATATATATATATATATATATATATATATATATATATATATATATAAATGTTTTCAACATAAAAGGTTACATAGTTAACAAGAGGAGAAATTATGATGACATATAAAATGACTCTCTAAAAATGCAAACAAATATTAATAATAAAAAAAAACACAGTCAAAGCTCTGTATAAATGAGCAAAGAAAATGTAAATAAAGTTTCATACAAACCGATCTTGATGGGAACAGAAAATTACACTGCCAGTATTTTCCTTTGGATCTTGTTCTGTGGCTTCATGGTGTCATGGGTGCAAATATGTGTCTTCTACTGTTTGGTCTCAACATTATTATTATAACACTATTAATTCTGGTTGGAGAAAGTCCATTTATTCATTAGTCAGTAGTTTGTGCACTGGAATACGAAAAACTCTTACACAGATGGCATCGATCTCCTCAAAAGTGCAGCTTTTCCACTGGGATGTTGAAAACTGACACAAAACATCAAACTAAAACAAACAAAATTTCACTTTTAGCAGCAATCAGCAGGAGAATTCACTTCAAGTATTTTTTCTGAGCCACGTTTACAATATGCTGCTTCACAGATGTTCAGTTCAAAGTAGATTCATGGAACATTTTCAGACTGAACAGGAAAATGGATGGTAATATTTTCTGTTTTGCTCATTTTACCCAAAAGCCTTTTCATCAAAACAGGAAACGCTGGCAGCATGCAGATGCTCATCTGCTCACAATGCTTCTCTGTTTGTCACAACATTCAGTGGAAGAACAAGTGTCTAGATCATCACTCATGTAAATGTTTCAGTATCATAGTTTAGACCAGTTCTTTACTGTGTGAACAGTGAGACACATTAAAAATATATATCAATACAATATATAAATATGTTGTATTGATATATTTCATATTTTAGAAAAATATAGAATTAGACTACATAAAACAAAATATGATTTTCTCTTTTTGTTTTATTTTGAAATAAATTTCCTTGCGCGACACCGACCAATTCACTTCCTGTGTCAGGAAGTGAATGAGTGATTACCTGATGAGTTACACCTGCGCGTCGTCACCTGCTCCCCACTGGAGACAGTTAGTGTGGGTCACTAAAGCTGTAGCACACTGAGTTAACTAGTTTAAACCAAACCACGTGGTTAAATTCCCTTTGGATTGCATGAATTAAGAGAAGTAAGTCCAAACGTTTCCTCCCTTAATTTGAGTAGTTTTATTAGTCTTTTTTTTTTTTTTTTTTTGCCTCGCCAGTAGTATGTTTGACAGAAGCTTTGTTCCCTATTAAATTTCTATTACTAAGATACAGAAATGTTACCGTGCCATTTATTTACAATGGGTTTCAAAATGGTTGTGAATGGTAACAGTTGTAATATTTTGACGTTTCTGTGAAGCTGTGGCTGTCGAGGTATATTTATCCATGGTTGATATGTAAGGGCTTATTGTTTCCCACTTGTAGAAATCTAACATAAATAACCTTGAATGAGAAGCTTTACAACTTCTGTGAGAAAGAAAATATTTTGTTATTGATAGTGGCAGAAGTTGAAAGAACTTTGATTTAAAATAAAAGTTGCTAGAGACTCTCAAAGGAAAACGTCTTGCTTTCAGTTCTAATAAAAATACCTATTATGTAACCGAATGGCCTCTGTGACTGATGTGATGTTACACATTCAGTTGGCAGTTTATTAGGCACTCCTGGCTAAAACATCAGCAGCCCTGAAATGAATCCTCCATGGTCATAATACTCAGTTTTTATTAAAACTGCTTTAGAGAGGTGTTGATTCAACTTTATAGTCATTTTGGGGCCGAGGCTGCAGGATGTGGTGCTATTGAACTTGTATTGTGTTAAATTGTCCACCAACGTAATGTGATACAGTTCAGCAGCATCACAAGCTGTGTGCTCCACAATAATCATGCAGCCGAAATCAACATTTCTTTAAAAAAACAAAAACTGAATATTATAACTTTGATGATGGATGTCTTGAAAACTTTTATTGTAACCTCCTTAGTTTTACCTGAGTAAACACATAATCAACTAATATACAGCTGAGTGGATTATATTTACTGTATGTTCTGTTGCTGGTCATAGTAATTATCATTGTCATGTAAATGTGGTGATGAAAACAAGCTGCTATTCATTTAATGCTTATTTTGTTTGTGTTTATTCACAGTATTTTGGCACAGCATCTTCTTAATGTAGCTCTGAATGTGACCTGATAGCGTCAGTATGCTGCAGTTGACGTGTTCGGCAGAAGGTCAAACAGCATCAGAAAGCCCCTCGTCCTACATTCCCCTGACAGCTGAACTGACAGGTGGAGACAGATGGTCAGGTGTGGAGGTGACGGGGTCGAAGGGACTTGAACTTCTCTTTCAAGTGTGCAGGGTTTTAACAGCTTTATCAAGGTGTCTCTCTGCTTGTATGAACACACGAGAGAAATAGTTTTTCATAATAATCCCAGTTTGCTTCTTACAGACATGCAAATAATATAATATACCATGCATCTTGGCTTTAGTCATGGCTTGTCTTATTTTTTTTGGCATGTGTATGATCAGTTCCCTCTTTGTAGGCATCCAATTTTTTTTTTTTTTTTTTTTTTTAAAAAAAACAAAACAAACAAAACAAAACAAACAAACTCTGCAGAGGATCAGTTCAGCTTGGAAGCTGCCATGTTTCCATGCATTTACTAATCCTGTTTGAGGTGTTTTTAAGAAGCTCTTTTGGCCTTTTATAATCAGAATATTATCCAATCTGCTCTTTGATTGCACACTTTTGTGTGGCTGTTTCCTCATGTGGGTTTTGACACCTGTTTTCCAGTAGTCTTTGAGCGTTCCTTGCCTGTGGCTTGTTTTGATGTTTGCCTGTCCCCTAGTGGCTGAAATTTGAGTAACGCATCTTTGAGGTAAATTAATGGCGCCACAACAAAAACAAGTAAAAAGTCTTGTATTATCAAAAATGAAAAAGAAAATAACTAAAATCCAGAGTTGCACATAAATATTGTATTGCACATGGGTATGTTTAACTGTCCATCAGACACAAGTGGGATTAATTATATAGTTTCATGACCACAGGTAGGAATGACTGTGGTTTCCCTCGGTGGCCTTTAGTCTACAGCTGAGGATACTCTGGTGTGACTCCAGTGTGGCCTGCAGGGGGTGAAATGGTCTTATCCAAAATGCTGAGAAGTTTCCTCAGCATCCCCCTGTCTAAAACCACCATACACTCAAAAAGCAGCTTTCTAATGAACTTGTTGAGTTTGTTAGTGTTGGTTGTCTTCACCCTGCTGCCCCTGCACACCACAGCATAAAATAAAGTTATTACAATCAGGAGAATGTGTTAAATGTCTTTGTTACATTTTTTTTTGCTGTGTTTGATACTCCCATAGCATTCACTGACATGACCAAAATTAGAGGAGAAAGTGGCTACTGTCATGACTTTACACATAAAACAAATAAAACCAGAGTTAGCAGTTGATTGTCTTTGTTAGCAGATATTTGTCAGTGCGTTGCTGATTTGTAAATGTAGATTAATATCTGCTGTGAGAGAAACCTCAATTTTCTCACCTAACTCAAAACATAAAAAATACAAAGCTGAATGCAGTAATTCGGAAGTCAACAATGGTTAAATATGCAACTTACACCAGAAATCAGAAACCTCCTGCACACACACAAGAACAGTTCACTCAGTGGAGCAGAAGACATCTTGTGTCTTGCAGTGAAACTTTTGAGATTATAAATATGTGAAAATTCATGTTCTTTCTCACTCTTTTTTTAATTAAGGAAAGAAGAAGTTGTAGATATAATCTTGAGTGTTGACAAAGATAACTGAAGTTCTTTGCAGAAAAAAACGGTCAGAAAGAAATTACTATTCCAATCATCCATCTTAAAACATGTCTGGAGGGGATCTGTGTTTGTTGTGTGTGTTTGTGTCTGCTAAAAAGTAACAGTTGTCAAATAAATATAGCGAGCACAGAGCAAACTATGTAATGTTGTAGGCTGGGTAAATCACAAATGCAACACTTAAATACTGAAGTAATTCTACTGAACTTTCATCTTGTGCTCTTGTTGCTGTAGGTTATCACTGCTGACCATAAACGATGTTGGAGTCTGTTCTATCATCACATCGTCACCTCCTGCTGATGCTGTGGACGCTGCTGATGTTGAGCAGGTCTGCTGAAACATACGCACACACGCCCTGCAGAGAAGGTTCCTATAGCTGTAATTACATTCCCACCAAAGCTATTGGAAGTGGGGCGGCTGTGGGTGTGAACAGCGGAGAACTACTCAGCAGGTGGCTCGGGACAGCACATTGAAGGGAGCTCAGAATCAACCAGCTAAAGGCCACCGTGAAGCCTAATTACAGAGTGAACATGACTAACGATGAAGCGGGTCTCTGATGGCGCCATGTCCAAAATGCACAGCCCTCATCAGCCCAAGTTTCACTCCCAGGTGTATAATTGTAGCTATAGCAGTGCATTACCTCCCACGATGCCTGCTGCTCAGAAATGCTGCAAATATGAAAGCTAGCATGTAACATGGGCCATATGGCTACAGTTTCTGTGCCTGCATTAGTATGGCACATGTAGGGAATATGGTCTGGGGCATTGTGCTAAAACATGATTTATTTAGAGATTCTTTATTGTTTTAATGTAAGAGGATGCTGCCCATTTGCCTCTGGTGACTGTGTGTGTGCGTGTGTTCAGGGGACATGTGGATCAAGAGAAACAATCATTCTGCCCAGTGATCCTCTCCTTGGAGATTTCCCGGTAGTTGGTTGTGTTGACTGATGGAGGTAACTTGCTCTATAGTTTCTATCACACACATCACCCACTGTATTCATGTCCACTGCATCGTCACAGCTGTTTACCTCTGAATTATTCGCATGACAGGTCGGATTCCTCCACATTTCACCAGGTTATTCAATCAAGGATGAACGATGAATCGGAAAAGGAGCCTCCCCTGTGAGAGCACAGACTCCCAGTGATGAAGAAGGTGTGTGTGTGTGTGTGTGTGTGTGTGTGTGCGCGCGCGCGCGTATTTGAAAAGGGAGGCTGTGACTGAAGCTGCAGGAGTTTGAGGAGCTGTCCAGATGCTGAAAGAGCATCAAGCAGCCTTTCAATTAGTGATGGGCGCTGGTGGCTCTGGAGGGAACTGATTTTAATTTTAGCACTAGATAAAAACTGAACTACTCATCGGTTGAGTGCCACCTAAAGGTTCAGCTCGAACATTTTATTAATCTGAGGCGATGCTTTTTAAACCTAATTACTAAGAGAAAATTTCAATTCAGAATGTCACCTGTAATTCATCTGTTCTTAAGAAAAAACTGAGATATAAAATATGAAGCAGGGCTATGTTCATCACCCTCGGTGCTTATTTATTATCTAGCTGTTAAAACCAATTTGAATCAAATAACGATCCCTCCACCCTCAGATCGATAACTCTAAAATCAGTCTGCAGCGAGTGTCAGTCGCAGCCCAGCATGTAGGAGAATGCAGGCGGGAGGGGTGGAGTTAACAGCTTTTACTTTTCAAACGCTCCTCTGACAGAATAGCTCATTCTTTGCCCAGAAAGCAGCGGAGTTGGCTCGGATGCGTCCTGGCATGTGATTCCCACTTTAGTTAAAATCAATCACTCGCCGCTGCAGCCTCCCTGTTAAACTTTCCATGCTGTTTCCCGTCCAACGGACAGCACTTAGGAGGTTTGTCTGGACCTTATCCGCTCCTGCTCGCCCGTCCGCCGCCGCGCTCCGGCTCTCCGCCGCAGGCTCTAAAGGTTCAGAGGGACTCGAGCGGGCCGGGGAGTTGGCCTGGGTCTCCCGCGCGCATGGAGGGAGACGTTATGGACAAAGTAGAGGCCACGGCGACGGTCTGTGACTTCGACCCCATCAGTGGGAGCATCCCGGCCACCAAAGTGGAGATCACCGTGTCATGCAGGTGAGTCCACTCCGCTGCAGCTGTATCTGCCTCATGGTGATGGGAGCTCCGCGCGCTCTGGGCGCGTCTTGTTGAGATAAGACTGAGAATGAGTGGGGAAACGTGAAGTTATGAATATTGGTTAATAAAAACAAAACTTAGATGACATGTGTGTCACGTTATGAAAACTGTTTTGTTGAACAAAAACTTCAATGCGCTATGGGTAAAGTCCTAATAAAAGAATATAATTTCCGTTATGTTAAATTAATTTATCTCCATTACGTCAATGAAATAGCACCACATCGAAAGTCTGACCATCGCTAAACTTTAACGTGTTTTTTGTTTTTCATGTTTATATTACGGCCGAGTCTTCGGTGTCTGTTTAGATAAATCCACATCTCCGTCAGTCTCGTGGATCTACAGCATTGTGCGTTTGTGTTTTGCGCGCGCTGCGACGCGTGCCATAGAGGATACGGACCATGGTAGAGTTGGTTTGCTTGCCCGTGAGGTTTTCCCCTGAGGCGACGTGTCATGTGTGAAGCACTGAAAGCGATCGACACTATCTTGTTATAGACAAGTGCAGACCACAATTAACAGTCATTATGGTCTCAGTACTTGTCCATCAGTCTTTAGTGTTGCCTCCTCTCTCTCCTCCAAATCCCAGATACCACGGTGATGACAAGTGCTTCGGCTGGATGGGCAGGGTGTGGCAGCGCTAGTTGCAGGTAGTGACTGTGAACACTATGCTGCTGCAACATATAGTGGCTTGAGGGGATCAAGTGTAGTTTCAATCCTCGCTCATGTTAATTGATGTTAATTTATGTTTTCATGGCGTCTCCAGTTGTGTCATTTGGTCCTAATGTTAAGCTGTTTGTACCTCCTGGCCACATCACTGTTGTATACATGGAAATTCTGTGTTCCCACATGTAAAAGCTGAGACTGATCCTGTGCAGCTTTTATAAATGAATACAGATAAAGACAAAAGCTAGAGATGTAGCAGCTGAACATCTTGTTAATAGTGTTTTCTTTTCTCACCTGCATTGTTTATGCTTGAAACCTCCATTCGCTCAGTTGTTCACCAAATCTAACATTACTGTTGCCATGTAGAGGACCTTGTAACCTAATCTGGATATTAATGAGTTAGTCATATTCAAAAACAAGTCTCTTCAGATTTTACACAGTTGACAGGTTGAGAGAATGATGCAGTGGTGGGGGGTGGGGGATGTTCAAAGAAGATGAATAGCATTAATTCTGCACAAGCCTTCTGTAGGATATTGTGTGTGTGAGAGAGAGAGTGAGATGTTGGTAGTTGTGTGTTTTTTATACATCGTGGGGTATGAGTCACAGCTGGACTTGTGTTATTTCCCTCTTGGTTACACTATTGTTTTTTCACTTAGGCTTCCATAGTTTAAGCTGGGATCTGTGTTGATGCCCACAGGCTCTGGCGATGTGCAGCTCCCCTGTCTGTCATTAATGTCACCAAACAAAGAATTGCTCCAGGACACAGTTTGAAAGAGGCAAAAAATTCACTCCTGCTCTCACTCCGCCTTGAAACCACGTCTGTTTTAGATGCAGAGACATCAGGCTCTGACTGTTTTTTTTTCTTTTCTTTTTTTGTGACTTGTGAAGATTGTTATTGTAGCTCAGGTCTAACCTGAGGACTGCTTCAATGACAGCTCAAAAGCTGAACACAGATGAAGTACACAGTCTGAATTTCTCCCAGTTGTCAGCCTGGGAGAAATGGGGTTTTGTCCAATTGAAGTAAATGGAAACAATGAGTGTTAAATGGGAATGGGGAACAGGCTTCACAAGTCTGTAATTGATTTAGTAAGACCAAAAGCTATAAGATTGCAGCGTGCGCCCCTACAGCCATACTCATAACCTTCTGCCAATATTGCAACATGCCTCCTGACAAACTGGAGGAACCGAAACAGACAGTTTCTTATCAAAACTAGAGCACATCACTGTGATAGCACATTGTTCCCATGTCTAGGGCCCTGATTGGTTTTTCTTACAGGTCAGTCAGTGAGGCGATCCCAGAGCATCTGCTTCTTAGCTGCAAGGGCTCCACTCCAACTCAGAGATAAGATGGCTCTGTCTTCTTTTCCTACATCTGACTTGCCAACATATGACAGTGAATACAGCTCAGAGGGTAAGGGGCAGTGGTCTCCTGGTGCGTGATGTCACTTTTTACATGTCAATAATTCAAGACTTCATTAGTCAATATTTAAGCAGCTGTGCATATTTCAGAAATCTATGCAGTTTGCTTCAATGCCTTAATTATGAGCAAAGTGGTAAATGTGAACCCTGGTTGATTGTTGAATTTCCTCTTTCTATATCTCAGTCTAACAGATGGTTGTACAGTACAATGCCTTCAGCTCTGTGGTTACATTGTGTAGAACACTTTTTTGTGATGAATGCTGTAAAAATCTGCAACAAAAACGAAACAAAACTCAAAGCCATTAAAACCTTAACACATGAATTTTCATTTCATGAATACATTTTTTTTTTTTTGTGGTTCATCACAGTACAGGTCTACTGTTAGTAATAGTAATGTACTGTTTATTGCATATGCCTGTTTGACTAGATTGGGGAGAATAAAGCTGATAAGCTAGACAACCCTGACAAAGGTTTTACAGCCTTTATCAGAAAATAGTTGGGAGGTAGGGGAATTTATTGCCCCCGTGTAATTACTTGTTGTCATTTTTTTGAAAGTTACCATCCAAAAGAGAGTCAGGATGAAAGGAAAGTACAGAATGATTTAATGGGGAGCTCAGATTTGGACACTAGGTCCAAATTGTATCTGCATGATATACACTTTAGTTTAAGAAAACCAGCAGATACAAACTTGAATTTCTGTTTTTCTTCCATGTGAAAGCAGTTCAACAGAGGGCGTGTTATAAAAATGTATTGGTTTTCAATGTGTCAAAACATACCACATAGATGCTGTTCAAAGTGAAATGTGCTGATAAAGCTACCCTCCCCTCCACTGCACTCAGCCTCCTACCTGACAGCTTGAACACCAAACTTTATCATCCCCCATTGCCCAATACATCAGGAGCTAAGATGCTGCATCTTGTCCGTCCCCTCACAGCCTTTGCTGTGGATTCAGAGGTCCTGTAACCATTCATTTGCAGTGATAGATTGGATGCAGTGCTACTCTAACCAATCAATGCATTCCCTAGCTGGGGGGATCTCGCTCAACGAGGCCACTTGGCTCCTGAGGGATTCATTACCTGGTGAGACATAAAAGAGGTCACGTGACTGCAAGCGTCCTGTGACAAATGCTTGCAGGAGAGGATTCGTGGCTCAGGAGGCCACTCACTGCTGTTCCCCGGGGTCATTCTACAAACTTGTGGCATGCCTCTTGATCTGGACCCTTCCTGAGGCAATGATTGCAGCAGAGGGGGAGCTTTAATGAAATCATCAGGACGATTAGGATGCGTGGCGTCGCTGCTCGATCTGTCAAAAACAATTGCTTGAGCAGTGCGATTGGGATTCAAGCTGTGTTACCAACTTAATGTTTGTTCAAGTGCATTGTTATGGCATGTACCTCTGCTGCTATGGTGTTAATAGCTTCTGTAGCTGTTGATCTCATTTAATCGTGGTTACCCATTCAATCAAAGTCTCTGGCCCAGTTTTCCCTTTTGAAACATCCTTTTGTTTTGCCCTGGCAAGTTTGAACTGAACTAGTTTGCATTTTGCAAGAGCGTAAATAATTAATAAAAGATCTTACAGACTAGGAGAGAAATTTCAGTTTGCAGTATTTTTATGTTGCCGTTCTTTTTATGTTGTGTTCTGGATTAAGACTGACCTGAGGAGAGCTCATAGCTTTTAGCGTGTGGGAAGGCTCCTACCTGTGAGTGTTGTCACATCTGTTTTGTGGTTCATGGCTGAGACATGAAGGTGCCAGAAGGTGACATGTATATGTGCGTTTATATGTGTGTATATGTATATGTGTGTGTGTGTGTGTGTGTGTGTATATATATATATATATATATATATCTTCCAATTTTGGGAATATTAAGATTGCAGCAGTTGAGTCTCACAGGTCGATGAAGCGGATGATTATGCATGAACCCCTGACACAGTGAAAATGAGTTTGGATCCCACACACTTGGCTTGTGCTCTCAGTGTTA